>OY720444.1:74120035-74586003 GCA_963082915.1 Dolichopus griseipennis | reverse complement strand
ATCTATTGAAAAAATATAATTAATAATATAAAATAAATTTAACTGGCGCACCTGAAAAGGAAAGGTAGAAACACTCACATATCACATTGTATGTAAATAAATGAAATCATAATCACTGCAGACTTTATAAAAACTAGTATATATATCAATTGGAATTCAATTTCAAATATAATTGATATGAACTATGCATTCGGTTTACAATTATTTCCATAAAAGTGCTTCACAAGAAATTGCTATTGAATTAAGAGGGGATATAAAGAGTACAATTGTAAAACGCATGAGCGTATATCCAAGGATGCCATAGAAGACTTAAAACTTTTTACAAACTAATTCACCTTTTGAATTGGCTAAATTAGTATCAGCTCCCCCTCACTTCATTTACAGCTCTTTTGAAAAAAAATACTTAATTAAAAAGTAGTACATGATAATTTTTTGACTGTAATTCTTTCTCTATAAGAACATTGTTCCAAATTTAATTTCATATTTACTTAACTTAAGCGTAATGAACTCTGACTGTTAAATAACAGGAAATTCATCAAAATTCCAAATTAAAAATATTTATTTATTTATTTGTTTTTATTATTTCATTTCAAAATTTTAATTACAATTTAGTAATTAAAATTGTTTTTTTGTGACAATTTTTTAATAAAAATAAAAAATTCGGATATAATTTTATATGTACACAGGTTAATATAATTCCCCACGTGGGTTAATTTTTTTGTTCGTTTTTTTTTTATTTTAATTCTAAAATATTATAATTATTATATATTGATGATAAAACTGTTTATGGCTTGACCTATTATTACGCAGTCACATTAAATAAAATTAATATTAAAAAAAAAAAACAAAAAAATAAATAAAAATTTTAAGTATAAAATAATTACAATTATCAAAATATTACGAGGAGTGTTTGGTATAAACAATTCAAATGTATGTTTCAAGCCCTTCTGATAAAGATTTTGCTTCCTTACATTTGCAGTCATATTTTTTTTCCTGATTTTTGTACTGATGGCTCATAGGGCCTCTACAAAAATCTATATCGTACTCTATTGGAAGCTAGTCAATTTTCTTCACCACTGACCTTTTCTATGCTATCTCAGGTATGCCCACAGCTACTTTTTAATTGTGGATTCTGATTGAGTTTTAGGGGTGGAATCTTCCCTAGTGTTTTTTAAAGTGTGTGACCTACCCATTTTCATTACCTTTTCTTTATTTGCAAGATTGTAGTATGTTGCCCCGAGATAGTTAGGAGTTTCTCATTTAATATTATTTTAGACAATCTTATATTTTAAATATCCAAAACCTTACCTTCATTAATTTTATGCGGTTCTAAATGTCTTCTTAACTTCTCCCGCAAGTAGTTTGGATACTCTATCGTTGCATATTTTTATGTGTAGATACAGGGCAAACTGATTTGTGTATTCAAGGTCTGGGTCAATGTAAGGGTTTAATTATTTCCTGTTCTATTAGTGTTTCTTCCAACATATCATCGAGAACGATTTTGAATAGAATTGCAGAAAGGGGATATTCGGCTTTACTTCAAGTCCTTAGACTTAAGGGCTTACTAAGATTTCGATTGCAGAGGAACCTAAACTCAGCGTTGGTTTAAGATTAGATAAAGATAATGAAGAGTGTTGCTTTTCTTTCTGCTGATTCCTTGGGTATCGATAGAAGGTTTTTTGAGTAATCAGTACATACAGCTGCTTTTTAAAGCCACCCTGTTGTTAAAGTAGAGTGCCTTGTTAATCTTTATCAATTATTTCTAACATAATTAATTTTATTCAAGATTTTACCACTTCACTGACTTTCTTTAATATCTTTTCACTCGACACCCTCCTTCTGGATGAGCTGTATACCGGAACTTCAGTAACAACGTAGCGAAGAGGTGGCCAATTTGATTAGTAAAATTCAAGGAATTTTCCTGGTATAGGTATCATCTTTCCTCAAGTTATCCTTTAGAAGTCCATTATGAAATTCAATAAGTAATATACAAAAACTTTTTAAATACACCTCGTCTTGTTTTATGCTTTCACTTCACCTGTAAATAATAAAATATGTAAAATACAACAAAACTATATCAAAATATAGCACTTGGTAAATATTCATTACATTTATTTTTTATTAAAATATATAAAAAAGAACTAAATTAAAATTTGTGTTAAAATGCGATGACAGAAAATCGTGTTTAAAACAACAAAAAAAAAAAAAAAAAAAAAATTAAATAAAATTAAAAACTCCAGTCAATGAAAATAAAAACAAATATTAAAAACAAAAGTTAGTGACAAAATAGTTAACCAATTCGTGTGTTAAAATAAGTTTTTCTATCTCATTTTCTCTTTCATTCATTCATTATATATATATGTGTATATATAGACTAAAATACATATAGAAACGAAAAATGAACTGTCCAATTAAAATAATAAAATCCATCATGAAAACATTAATAATTTTTTAATGTCCTGGATATTTTAACAGTTAATTATTCTCTCATATTACATTAGAGAATTTGAATGAATTTTCATAATAACTAGTTGTCTTCATAAGCATTTTCTTAGTGCCATGTAATATCTGACAACAGAAAAGTATAATATAACCCCTAGTTTGTATCTAAAGTCAAAATTCATAAATGATATTTCGATTCTATATTTAGATTCAAAATTGTTTTTTCTGCCCAAAAGTAGTTTCCAAACTTTTGAGTCTTAACGAATATCTCTCACATTCACTAAGAATCCATTCCTAACCCCAAAATTGGTTCAAAGTCACATTATTTTAAATATTTTTTCATAATATACAACATTCAGTTCAAAACGGATCTGGTATTCTTAAAGAACCGAAATTACAATAGTGATGTGATGGAAGCTTTTTTGAAGAAGAAGTTTATGTCTAAAAAAGCTTGTGTACTCATGGAGCAATTGAAGTAAATATATGTTTTAGTCATTATAATTTTAATGTATTACTTAATATATTAAATTGTTAGGCAAAAAGTTAAATTCGTAATTTTTATGCAAAACAAATATATATATATATATATATATGTTTTAGGTAATATTAATGAAATACATTTTCTTTTTTGTAACAGGGGAAATTTTACTAACAATAATTAAAAAAAAAATTTCGTGACACTTTTATTACCTAAAATTTTAATATAAAAATAATATGGAGGATAAATATTTTGGTTTAAATTCCATAGAAAAATTAAAAACTAATAAAAAATTTTATGAAAAAAAAATAAGAAATTGTATAATTAGAAAATAAAATATATAAACATTTATAATATAAAAAACTAAAAAAAAAATTTAAGTGTGTAAAACTGTTGAAAGGAAATTGTGAACTATAAAAAGTGCTAAAAGTTATAATCACGAATTCGACACACTTATGATTTAAAGCTGATAAAAAACAAAATATTATTAAAAGTGTTTTTACCTTAAACCATTTAATTTATATTGCAGTTGGATAAAATAAAATATTTATTTTTTTACGACTGACATGGAAAGCTGCGAAAGCCACCCATTGGAGCTGTGCTTTGTTTCTATAAGTAGTTTGCGGTTTTAACACATCAAAACCAAATCCTATTTTTGAACCAAAACTTTAGGATGGGTAAATCCTAAAGTTTATTTCAAAAAGAGGTTGGGATGAGTAATACAAAGTAGTACAGCTTGGTCCCGAGGATAAGGATGTGAAAGGAATAGTAGGAATAAGGATTGAGAGAATATAGCGTTCGGGTATTATTGGGGATGAATTTTAAACTAAAATATGACTAAAACATGTTCATACAATAGAACTGTCTTAAACCAATGAAGAAAGTTATTAGACTAGAATTTTTATTTGATTATCAAGAAAGACCTCATGAAGAGAGAGAGAGAGTGAGCTAAAGAAAGCTATTCCAGATGGATGTTGCCATCATCCAAGTGATAAACTGGCTTACTGGCCAACAGACAACAACAACACTCCAGTTTTAATTGATTTTTTCATAATTAAACGTATCTAATCAAATTTTTTATACTTGGAAGAAAACTATGACTTAAACTCAGATCACTCTGCTGTCATATTGAATTGTGATAATGCCGCCAAAATAATATGTAGACCAACTTTGTCAAACAACTCCATACTGATTGAAAAAGCTTTAAACATATTATTGAAAATATCTAATTGACGTTGTCCATTTCTATTGTTTATTCTTTAAATAATCTTGGACGCAAACCATCTACAAACTTGAGTCTTCAACAAGACTTTTTATTTCCATTTCACCCACATTTATATTAATAGTCAAAAAACTATTTGATTTATGTCCTAATCAATTGCTTTGTTTCTTTTTTTATTTCTAAGACGAACGATTATTGTAATTAAGGTTTTAAAGGTAATTTTTAATATTCCCAGAATAATTTTCTAGGTATCGCAAAATAATCTTAACTATAATTGCTTGTAACTTTTCTACTTTAAATTCTAGTAATTAAAGTACTATTAAATATTTTTTAAAAATCAGAAAATTCTCAATATTCAATAGAGTTTTCCACTATCTGTTAAGCAATTTAAAACACTATTTGTTAATTAATGAATTTACACAGGAAGATCCCGACAAAATAGTAATTTTCTTTATGAATGACTGGCTACTTTTCAAATTTTTTATTCCTTCTGATCATTTTTAAAAATTGTTCTTTCCCTTTTTAAATTCCATAATTCTATTCCACTCATTTCATTTATTAAGTAACCATAATGACTGGATTTTTTTTGCGTATTTTATTTTAAAATTTTTTTCTTAATTTTCTTTAAAATTTCGTCGTGGACTTATTAACATTATCACCATGCATTGTTAAACTTTTCAACTTCAATTTAATGTAAATATGTAATATGTTTTTATTTTAAATGATTACCATATCTACTTAAGTTTGCGGTACGTTTGTACTTTTTTAATAATGAGAATTTAAAACTTACTACCGCGTTAACTCTGAATTCATTTTTTTTTTTACGGGGGAATGGAAGTCTTCGAAAATTACCCAGTGCGTCATTTCTTTGCATAGTGTGCGATTTTAACACACCAAAACCACATCCTTTTTGAAACAAACTTTAGGAATGGACCTGCAATAAAAGGGTACAGCTTTGTTACGGTTTATATGAATTCTTCTATCAATACAGGAAATACCGTTATTCAAGAAAAACGTTCGATAGCTTAAATTCTACTAGGAATTGTCATTCGTTTAGACTTGAAATAAATTTATACCACTTATTTTAGTTAGACTTTCAACCAAATTGTATAGTTCAATCTTTAATATGTCCTACTTTTTAATCTAAATATGTGGTAATCATGTTTTGCAGTCGCATCGAGAACGATACAAATCTCTCTCGAAACATATATCACGTTCTAAAGTTCTATAAAAAAATATATTGTAAGGTATATAAAAGTTGATTTTAGCTCATTTTGATACAAACGATGATGAAGTCAATTTTTTTTCTTTTTTTTCAAATTAGGGATGATCCTGTTAAGGATTTCATTTTTTTTTTTTTAGTATCTTTTTGAAAGGGGATCATTTTATAATATTTTGACTGTTCAAAATGACGCTGATAAATTGGGGATGATTTTTTGAAAACATTTTTTTTTTTTATTTTCTTTGTATTCTTAAAAAAAAAAAATTTGGAAAAAAATTCAAAAGTATCATCACCACTAACAATTTATTTTTATGTTGAAAAAAAAACTTTCATTCCAGGAAGAAAGTAAGTGAGGAATCCTTTTATAAGACAGACAAGGGAAATTTCCTTAAAATTAAAAAAAAAAAAAAATTCTATTCAAATGTAAATATTTTTGTGTAAAATAAAAATTTTATCTATAGATATTGGATAAAAAAAAACAAGATTACACCATAGTGTAAGGTTGGTCGGTGGTCGTGGAAAGAAAGAAAAAAAAAATTTAGTTATTTTCTTACTTGAAAATTATACCAACATTTATAGGCTATTTATTAAAAAGTGGGTGGAAAATTTTCAGTAATTCTAAAAATATTTTTAAAGAAAATTTTGTTTTTTTTTGTAAAAGTATGAAAAAAAAAATTCCAGAATGGAAAATTAAATTATGCCGACAGGTTACACTTACACTTAATTTAATTATGTAACAAAAGTATGAAAAGAAAGAGAAAGAAAGATAGTATAGAAAAATATATTTTGAGGGTTTATATTATTTTTTTTTCAAACATTTTGAGAGATGGTTGATATGATGGAATATTATAGAACTTTCAACACCCCCGAATACTTCGAAATTGTAGTAATGACGGTTTGTTCTTCTCATGCGGAAATAATGCAATATAGATCTTTTATTTTGATCCCAGTTTTATTTCAAAAAGCCATAATGTAATAAAGATAACTTTAACTTAAATAAATGGTATTAGTATAATAATGGTGTTTGTTGAATATGATGGTAAATTTAATAATATATTTATTTTTCATTCATCAATTTTATTTCTTTTTGAAATTTGAGTGACTCAGAAAAAAATTTTACAAAATCACTCAAAATAATTTTTTAAATAAAATAAATAATATTATTGTAATTGATATACGAATTGAGGCCAGAGGGCATGTCTAAAGTGCATTTATGTAATACAATAATCAAATATTTCAATATGTATAGTAATGGAACGAGTTCTGCCGTACTTTTTAAAGGAATTGTTGAATGCTATTGAATAATGTTTCTTTCTAAGGATTATAATTGTTCTTTCAACGCAATTCGTGCAAAAAATGTTAAATTGCAGGTCTTAGAGGAATCAACTACTACTTTGCCTTTAATTGTAGAAAATACAATTAGAGAATTTCTTCTGTTCTATATTGAATTAATTATTCAGTTTTCCATCTGATCGATAGCTCAGTGGTAAAGTGGCGGCTTTTCAATCGAAAAGTCTCAGGTTCAAATCCTGGTCGGATCATATACATTAAAAAAATATAGTGTATGTCACAATAATTTAATAATAAGTCCAAATGTCAAATCGGAAACAATGAAAAATGTAATAATTGCAAAGCTTCAGTTCTAAATAATTTAAATAAGCTGGAGAAGGGTAATAGTCCAAAAAGGTTGTCCTCAGGGAATTCAGTTCTTAAGACCCCCA
This sequence comes from Dolichopus griseipennis, assembly GCA_963082915.1. NCBI lineage: Eukaryota > Metazoa > Arthropoda > Insecta > Diptera > Dolichopodidae > Dolichopus > Dolichopus griseipennis. The sequence goes on along the minus strand of OY720444.1, from coordinate 74,578,918 downwards.
GCAAAAATTCCAAATTTCTATTTCTAACTGTCTTTCGACATAATCGACTAAACATTACAAAGATTTCTGTATCCCATGTTACTGTAAATTTGAGTAAAAATTTGGGGGCACAAATTTAATCGGTATTTCTCTAAACTATTTCCCGCCATTTGATCATTTTAGTTTCAAAAAATATTTTTAAAAATAAAATCAAACTTTAGCCTTGTCTTTTATTGTATTTAACTAGTAAAAGTTTTTTGATTAGTGGAGTTTCGAAACAATCCGATTGGAATATAAAACTGAAGACAAGTCACAGTGAGGCTAATAAGCACAGTTACTAAAATAACAAACTCATGTCAAAGCTGTAAAACTTTTATTTATTGAGTGGCTTAGGTATTTTTAATAATTTTACAAAAATTTTAAATTTTACAAAAAAACTTAATAATAATAATTTTTAAATGAATTAAAAAATAAACCACATTCATATTTTAATTTGTCTCAATTTTTTTTTAATTTAATTTTTGAATAAAAGTGTCTATTCAAAAATGAAATATGCATAAATATTAATACAAATTATAAAAAACAAAAATATAAATCATTTTAAATATTCTATTTGATAACAATTATAATTATGATTTCCTATGGTATAAATAATTGAATTTATTTTATTATATTTATATTGTATACTCTACTAATGGTGTAAAAAAAGGTTAAAATTTCCTATTGTTTAATTATGTAAATCAATAACCGGATATGATAAACTAAATTACATTCCACGGTGGTATAGTTTTTTTTGTGCATAAATTTCCCGCCACCTTAATCCTATGTTTAATCACTATTAATTTTTATACTATCATATTATACTTAAGGTTCCACGGAATATAAAAGACATCTTATTCCATTTGTAATACCATTTAGTTTCTAACAGAACTGAAAAGCTAATATATTCGAGGACTAATATGAAATCCAAAAATTTAATCCATCGTCGGAACTCTAAAAATATTCGCATAGCGGTTTTTAGATGCATGAGATATAACGAAATTGTGTTTTACACTTTGGTCCTAAGAACAAGAAACTCATTCTAATGCAGATGAACCATTTTGTATGTAATGTACAAAACAGATTGAAGAAAGTAAAAATTACTCATTTTTAATAACTGTAAAAACAAAATTTCATTCATGGCGTTAGTAATGAACACTTTCAATATCGTCACTTCAAAATTAAATGGCATTAGAATAATAAAAGAAACGCCTTGACAATAAGAAGAATGTCCAGAACAATAAACTATTGGTAGTATAGTTTTTACAAAATGGCAATATTGCAACTACCCTTTAAGAGGAACTAAATTATCAGCTGTTGATAAGCTTCATTTAGACTTTTCTAATAATGAAGACAATAAAATAATGCATAATATACCATACATAAAACTAGTTGGTAATTTTAATTAACGGTTTATAACTCACAATCTTCATCTATAAAAATAGTTACCTATTTTATAGTTATTTCTTAATTAAATTTAAAAAGCTAAATTAAATCCAAAATAGATTGTATAAGCTTTTCTTCTTGCATAATGTGGTTGGTATTGTAAAGTATCTAAAGTTTGTTAATATTTGATGTAAAGTCTGGTAATTTTGAATATGAGTCCCCCTCCCGATACCTTAGTACAGTTTGACGCATCGACGAATCTTTTCTTTCTTTTGGAAAAAAAAGCATTCATACCAAATTCCTTTAAAATTGCTTGAGATTTTGATGAATTATTATAACTTAACATTCCCATAACTCCTAGAATCTCTAGACTCTATAATTTTAGAGAGTCAATTTGTGAAAGCTATCCTTCATGTATACTCAGCAATAGTGCATGTACCAAATTTACACTTAATCGAACGGTTAGAATTCGAGATTTCTCGAAAAGTCTGGTGTTTTTTAATGGGAGCCTCCCAATGCCGTTGTACGGTTTGGGCATCTGCGAACCTAACCTAACCATTGACGAAGAAAGCATTCATACCAAATTTCATCAAAATCGGTTAAAGTGTTCACAGATACACATTCATATATACGCGCCCCCACTCATTCACACATCCAAGTTTTCGGATTAACGCGTTTCCGAAAAATGGAACAACTTTTGTTAGAACAGAAGAAATTCTTTTTTTTTCATTTGGGAACTTCTAAATATACCCTTTCCTTTTATTGCATTGATACAGAAGACAAGCTAAAACTAATAAATTTATAATAACTGTCAAATTCTTTGAATGAAATATTGAGGGTTTTTACATGTGAGTCATGAAAACTAAACTTATAAAGTCAATTAGTATCTATTAGACAATAAAAGCCCTTATAATTTTCCATTATAACGATTAAAATATTATCATTATAATTAAATTTTTATATTTTTAATTTTTAATTTTAAAAAAATTCAAAAACATAAAAATAAAAACAAATTTTGATATTTGTTGCTTTTTAATTTATAAACCACATTTATCTGGAAACATTGTCAACATTTTTTAGAATTTATTTGTTAATTTTTGCATTTTAATATTAGCGTTTAATAAATTGCAAAAAAAAAAAAAAAATAATAATTAAAAACAAAAAACATATCACTATACTCACAACACTGTTGCTTTTAATACATATATATGTATATTTTTTTAACATTTTGTAAATAACGGAAATTATAATGAAAATTAAACATTTGAGGTAAATATACGACCACTTAAATAATCATAACGGTATAAAAAAAAAAAATTTAATTTAAAAATTAAAAAAAGATGGTGACAAAGTATAAAACGTTTAATAAATAGGTGAAAATAAAATAACAAAAATAAAAAAAAAATAAAAAAAAATAAATAAATATTTATTTTTTATTTATTTTAAAATAATCCTAATTAAAAAATGAAGAAATTGATATAGAACAATTTATAATTGATATTTACATAAACATTAAAATACCCACATCTTTATTAACCCTTACTAGGTTAGGTATCAATCTAAAAATTTTAATTTACAGTGTTATTATGTAGTTTTGGAATAATCAAGGGTTTTTCAGTATTTTACTGTCTCTTTCTCTCTAAAACACTATTCTTTTAATTTTTTAAACTTGATTCCTTTGCAGGTTTCCTTAATTTTCAGTTCTTAAATTTCGATATGCCTACAGTTATGTCTGTAAATGTCAAATTCTCTTTATTTCGGAAAATTACTCTAGGTTACTTATGTAAAGTATTTGGAAGACATCATAAGTCTTAAGTTCTCATTAGGGCTTCATTTCTCAAGTTCAACATAAAAAAAAAATTCTTGAAAGTGATCAAGAAAAGACAACTTACAGTTCGGAAGTATACCGTTTCCAGGATTTTTGTTATCTTTATAGAATACAGAAAAGTCTAAATTTTGGTTATTCTCATATAGTAGAGTTCAGAAATCAGAAGAATTCAAATGCTTCCTCTATTATTCTAGAACTGGACTCATCAAATTTGGTCTAGATCTAAAATGTAAAGGAAATTCTATTCGGGAGCATGCTCTGAAAGATTTATTACAGGATCGATCTTAGCTATAAAGTTTTTACAGAGAATGATCAATTGATCAATCAGTTGATCTAACTAACAAGGAGAAGACGAAAATACATTGGTATAGTAACTCTTCAAGATTTAAATGAACTCTCTGACATAGATTCAAAAATTTTCGTAAAATATTGGACTGTTAAATTTTTTATTTATTGCATATGTTACTGCACTACGCATCTAGATTCCATTGATTCATGCACAATTAGTTCAGTCGTGATCTATAAAAAAGCTTTTAAGCAAATTATTAGATTTTCATTTTAACGAATTATTCACTTTTTCAAAAAGAGAAAAACCAAAGTTTTCAACTAAAGCGTCAATTATTCAAAGTAACGCGACGTCAGATCAAAATGTTTAAACAGATCAAGATGAATTTGCCATATAGTGTTAAATTAGCATTAGGTACAAATATTTTTATAGAAATAGTTATCATATAAAATATATATATATGTACAATAATAACCACTTCCTAATATTATCATAAAAGTATTTATAACATACACTGTATGTTTTAATAGATTGGTCGGTTCTTTTTTGTTGTTCCTTTTAATTACTACAAAAAAAAATTGTTTTTATTTTTATTTTTTTTATTTATGTTAATTTTTCATAATAATAAAATGCTATTAAAAGCAGATAAACAATAAAAAAAACTACAATATTTTATGAGATATATTTTATATTTTTTATGCAAATTTTTTTTGTAGAATATGAAAAACAAAATTTTTTAAATACGACTACAAAATTCCCTTTTAAATCAATTTTAAATATTAGTTATTTATTTTTTTAGTCAAATTAAATACATACGACAGTCTAAAAAGGGGGGTGATATTTTTTATTATTATTAAAGACTTCCGTTTTAAAAGGTCATCTATTTAAACTCTAATTCAAATATTATTTTAAAGTTCTATTTAAAAATTAATATCTAGCAAAGTATGTAAAATTTAACATTGACGCAGACTTACTTGCAAGTTTTTTTGGAGTTATAAAACTTCCTTCAATTGAATATGCATAAGATGGAAAGATGGTGGAAAGGTGGTTAATGTCTAAAATATTGCGCGGGTCTTAAATAAAGGAAACTTTAGTTTGGACGTAAATGTAAGTTATTAAAAGACTAATATTGAATTTTAGGTTGCGGTTTCATAATTATAACCCTACAAAAAAACTACGAACCTTAAATTGTCATCTTATTGCAGTACAACTTAAACTTCAAGAAGGAGTTGAAATAAAATACTGAATTCATTGCTGTGAAGCCAATAAAATGGTAATTTTACAAGAACCTTTTTTAGCTAGGTGGGACAGTAATTAGATGCTGACTTTACAGGGACCCTTGTTCGAATACCTGAAAAAAGAGTTTCTGGGATTCTAACGCGGTAAAACAGTTAATCTGGTTTTCGATTCGAATCAGCTGCCTTTCCCCATTTGATTTAAATTAATGGCATAATAAAGAATAATAAATTGAGTGTAAAATAAATTTACATAACAATATAAACAAATTATTTTAATTGAATAATATAACTCACAGATACAGAAATACTTTTTAACTCAATTCCAAAAGTATCACAATACCTAACCAATAGAGTTGAATCTAATGAAATTAAGTTGCTTCGACATGTTATAGAGTATAGTACTATCTTTAATTATAAAAATATAATATGTCCAGTATCTTTCTCCTGTTCCAACATGTACCTATGGTATCAATAAGCCTTTTAGTCTTGAACAGTTATCACTTAAAAGAAACATGACTCACCACAGACATCGGTAATGTTTTCAATGGTTAAAGAACTCTTATCCTTACTTAAGCTTAAGGCACAGAAAGGGTAAAATATATATTCAAGAATATCAATGAAGCTTCTAAATGTCAAAAAGAAGATCGATCAAAGAAGATCACTTAAGTTCGGCATTCGACAGTAATTCCATGAGCGAAGTGCTTATCAAGACAATTTCTCGTAACTTCTCCTAATATATCCGAAAATGTTTTTAAATATTCCGATTTTAAAGGAACATTTTGAGAAATTAAAATAGAAAATTTTCAACAGAAGAATATCAATCGCTATGTGCAACGATGGATTGAAAGTTTTAATTGCAAGTGCAACGCTTCAATGATTTTTTTTCTAAAATAAAAATTCTGACCCAAAAAAAACAAAAAAATATTCTGACTATCAATCAATCAAATTTGAATCAAATTTCTATAATTCCAAATAAAAAAAAGAAATAAGCAATAAGTGATATTTCGTTTTCAACATTTCCACACACTTTAAATAAACCTTCAAAAAAAACAAAAAACATTAACCTGAACTTAAAAATTAAACAATTGACATTTTATTTATTAATGAATGCAATACATATATATGGATGGAAGATATATAAAAGACACCACCAAATACCGAACTTTACTTCCTGTCAATTTTTAAGTCACATATTATTATATATACGTCAAAAGAAAAAGAAAAAGAGTTCAATCGTGGGGAACCCTCAGATCAGAAAAATTTTTACAAAAATTATTTTGTATTATAACTACATTTTTACCTTATATAATATGCCGTTACATTTGAGTAATTTTTTATTAAATTTTTTTTTTTGTTTTTATATTTCATACCTGTGCAATTCAATTCAATTCAGGTGAAAGAAACCCATATGAATGTCAAACTATTATTATTTTATACTTTTTAAAAAAAAAAAAGAAAAAAAAAACATAAATAAATTTTTTAATTAAAGAGGAAAATTAATATCAAAAATTACAAGAAAACAAAGAAAACCTAAAAAAAATTATGTTAAAGTTCTGTTATGCTTTTGTAATTTATATTCCGAATCTAAAATTGTAATATGAAGGTATTAAATTGTACGCTTGTTTTAACTTTTATTTACATATGTAAGTATGCGGATTTTTTTTTTTTTTATTTTTATTTTTTTTGCAAAAAAAAATTTATAAGAAACAATAAAAAAAAACAAAAATATATCAAAATTTTATGCTGGCCATATCCGTTCGTTCTTAAGTTACGACGGGACAAAACATGTATTGATGGGAAGTACAATTTAATAAAATAAAAATTATTTTTTTTTTAAAAAAGAATTTAGTGTGGGAATATTTTAATGTTTATTTAATATCAATTTTAATTTAATTAAATTATTCTATATTTCTTAACTTTGATTTTAATTCTTTTTTTTTAAAGCCTTAATTTTGTATTACGCGTTTATTAAACTGTAGTTAAAATATGCTAATAATATTTAAATAGGTTTCTAATATTTATTGTTCCTATTTAAACATTCCAAATTTTTTTATTGAAAATATTTATTTTCATTAATCTGTACTTTTCGTCTGTCAATTCTGCCAATTTCAACTTAATCTGTCAATTCAATAATCTGTCATACATGTGGGAATCAATAAAATTACATCAACCTGGCAATGACTATTATCGATACCTAATTTAATTAATATAGCACCGATTGCTAAACTTATTCACCACAGTCTGGTAACACTTGCATAAAGCATGAAAAAAGACATTCTTCTTTCTGTATCAGCCGTGAACGAAGGTGAATAATTTTACTTCAAATAAAATGGTAAAACTAATTAAATAATTCGAAGATAAAATATGATTGACTATTAATTGTTAGAATTTAAAATTTAATTTGAACTAAAATAATGAAGTTACAATAAAGTAAAAAAATAATGTTTTAAACTTAAAAATGGTGTACAAGCACTAAAGAAGTCTGCATGTTGTAGACGAAATACTGGTATTTGTAAAAATAAATAATTTTAATGATATTAAGAAGAAACCACTACTTTTTTATTTCTTTCATATGCATTTCACTCAAATGCTCAATTACATATTAAACTTTTCATTTCTAAAACTGAAATTTGAAAAACTCATGCATTCATCAAAAAGACAAACCTATATTTTTACCACAGAAAATTTTCCCACATCCGCACTTTTTTCTTACACACTTTTGGTGTGATGTAAAAACTTTTATTTGAATAGAATCACTTTTTCAGCAGATCAATCATCTCTTTAGATATTTTGCATTTTTCGGGTCTTACATCATTCCATGTACACATTAATGAGAGCAATTGAATTATATAAATGTCAAAAAATAAGTACTAAATTTTGATTAAAATACTTCTTCTAAATTTGTTATGTGAATATCTAATATTATAAAGATAAGATAATCTAAGATTTAATAGACAGAAAAATGGTTCAAAATTCAAATATAAGAAACAATGAGAAAAGTAAAGGTTTTTAACTGATATGAAATCTTGCAAATTCTACGAATCATGGCTGTGAATCACACTGCCTTTTGTTTTCGAAATTGGTAGCTTTATTTATAGATGAACCTATAAATACATAACGACACTATTAATAGAAATAAGGTCTATTAGTGAGACCAATTGTTGTAGTCTTTAACTTAAAGATATACCTACCTTTTGCAATAGATCTTAAGAATAATTCTTAACATTCTCTAACCTAAATGATATCCTACGTGTATGACCTCCTGTCACATTTTTCTTTTAAAATTAATCCTTTAAAATTAAATAATTCAGATTTTATCTCTAGAATATAAATACATTGTACCAAAATCACTGATTGGTATAAAAAAATTTCATACATTTTATACCTTAAAATAAAATAACAATTATAATAAAAATAACTTATAAACTTTTATAGCACAATATTTTTATTTTTATTATCTAAAATAAATAACGCTAAACTTTATAATAAAAAATAAAATGTCCAGAATGCGTCACTATATCGCTGTAATAACAATAGAAAATTATTATTATAAAAATATTTTTAATATGTAATTCAAAAAATATTTAAACAAAAATAACTGAAAAGCAAAGAAATTCTGATCCGACAATGATCTTCTTTTTTTTTCAAAGTCAATCTCTTCAATTCAATAAAATTCCATAAATGGTAAACTATGACATATCATCATGTATGTCATAAAAAATTATTTAATATTTAATGTCGTAATAATTTTTCTTTTTCTCTGTTACATATATTTTATTTTATTTCATTCACTGTTCAGAAAAAAAGCATTTATCTTTGAAAAAATTAATAAAAAATCGATTAAAAATACAAACATTTAATAGTTTAATAAAAAAAAATTAAAAAAAAAAAAAATTTAAACAAAAACAAAATTAATAACACAAGCAAACAATTCCAGTTAATAGTTACAACAAACTAACTATCATTAATATAAAACGAGGAAGAGTGTAGTAGAGTAGACTGTGTCAACTCTGGGATACCCGTATGACCGTTATATAAACATTATATCATTATTATTATAAACATTAATTACTTTTGGCAAAATTTCAAACATACCAGCTTTATTAGGTGAAATATAATGCTCATATAAAAGAAGGAGTTGTATGGCAGCTACTCGAAGCCCCTGCAGTAGACCAACCAAATTTTGCAGTAACTTTGGCCATTATACTAAACTATTTTTGGCAAAATTTCAGACACTCAACTTCAATAGGTATAGAGTAATGCTCATATAAAATAAGAAGTTGTATGGCAGCTACTCGAACCCTTTTCAGTAGACCAACCAAATTTTGCAGTAACTTTGGCCATTACACTAAACTATTTTTGGCAAAATTTCAGACACCCACCTTTAATAGGTATAGAGTAATACTCATATAAAAGTAGGAGTTGTATGGCAGCTACTCGAACCCACTCTACTAGACCAACCAAATTTTGCAGAAACTTTGACCATAAAACTAAACTACTTTTGCCAAAATTTCAGACACATAGCTGCAATAGGTACAGAGAAATACTCATAAAAAAAAAGAAGTTGTATGGCAGCCACCCGAACCCATGGACCAAAATGGCTGGATTTAAATAGCGATGACGGCTATTGCAAAAAAACGAATTTGCGAAAATTTCAAGATCCTAGCTCCTTTAGTTTTTGAGTTATCGTGCGGACGGACGGACAGACGGACGGACGGACGGACGGACGGACGGACGGACGGACGGACGGACGGACGGACGGACGGACGGACGGACGGACGGACATACATAGCTAAATCGATTTTTTTTTCGATTCTGATCCGATCCATACACTTGAGTCTATATCTACCCCCCCTCCTTCTCTGCGTCACAAACGTAATGGCAAATTTATTATACCCTTTGACTATATAGTCATACGGGTATAAATATTAGTAATATTCACCTGTTGGTTTTCTCGTAATTTTTAAAAGTTAAGATTGAAAGCGGTATTATTAAACAGTAATTTAGATAGAAAGTATGTAGAAGAGTAATGACATACACGTGTTATAATGATAATCAGATTATCATTTCCCATCTAATATCACAATTCATAATAGATCCATAAACTGAAAAAATTACTTGTAGGTAACGAAGAACCTCGTAATGCTTCAGATATGAGTTGAGGGACTTATCAAGTAACAAAAACCACTACACTTCTTTACAAGCGTTTTTAATCTATATATATAAAAGCGAAAATTTGTTTGTATGTTTGTTTGTTTGTATGTAGCGAATAGACTCCTAAACTGCTCAGCCGATAGTCATGAAAATTTGTATATAGAGGTTTTTGGGTACGGAAAGAAATCGTGGACTAAAAATTTGTCTCCAACGGACCGCCAAGTTGGTGCTGTGTTTTTGTTCTAAAATAAAAACGGTTAGACCAATTGACTTCAAAATTTGTATACGGTGATGCACCTTGAGAATTGAGTTGACACTATTAACATTTTTGGAATTTGTTAACCCATGTCGTGTTTGGTAACACATGTCGGTCCTACGATTGATCAAAAAGAAATTTGTGGAAGTAAATTGTTTTAAAAAAATTGCTTTAATACATTTTAAATTTAACCTTTACACCATGTGTAGTTTTTTATGTTAAATTTTGTAGTAACATCAACTTAAATTAAACCTCCTTCGAGAGGGGCAGGAACACGCACCGGGTATTAGCTAGATTTAACTATAATTCATTAGTCTTGCCTAAATGACTTTTGCCTAAAAAGTAATTAGTATATCATCATTTGAAAATTCATTTGAAATCTAACTGTTTTCTCCTGCGCCAGTTATTTTTTACAATTTTTTGAAAAAAAATATTTTTCAAAGTTCTATTATTTGACATTTGAATAAGTAGAGAAAGCGAAAAAGTTAAAAGTTAAACAACTTTTTTGATGACTGCGTAATGGTTACTTCTATTGTAGACACTTTCATATAATTCAATATATGTAACTTAGTTTGACAGATAGCTACATGTAGAAAGCGAAACGAGAGCGTACATTGTAGATAGACTATTATGAACTTTAAAATTTTCTTCGATTACAATACTTAATTTACATTTGGAAAACGGAAAAAGTTAAATACTCTGTAAAAAAAAAAATTTACTAATAAATATAAAAATTTTTATTAGCAAAAAAAAAAAAAAAAATAATAAAAATCACTGCTATTACTCTTTGTGTGCCATCTTCATTCACCAAAGATATACACACAATACGATGACAATGATGATGAAAAGTTCAATATTCAAGAATTTCGCATTATGACATTGTCATTATGATGTTTGTTTTGTTTGTTTTATTTGTATTAATGTTATGACAGTTAACCAGATTGAAAAGTTTTTTTTTTTGTATTGTATTTTGTTTTATTAACTTGTAATGATTGGCAATCATGTTTTTATGATAGTCTCATCATCATCTTAAGTTATAAAAATCCCATTTATGTATATATATTCAATATTAAAAGAAGCAGAGGACCACACACGTTAACTCAAAAAAAAAATTAAATTAATTTTTTTATAGGTATATGAATATTAATCGTTCTGATCTTGTCAGATTTTAAGATCAAAAATTATTTGTATGAAAATATACCTGATATAGAAGTACTACTACTACTACATACAAAAAATTGCTCCAAATTTTTAAAAAGTACAATAATTATACCCGTATGACTATATAGTCCAAGGGTATAATAAATTTGCCATTACGTTTGTGACGCAGAGAAGGAGGGGGGGTAGATATAGACTCAAGTGTATGGATCGGATCAGAATCGAAAAATAAATCGATTTAGCTATGTATGTCCGTCCGTCCGTCCGTCTGTCCGTCCGTCTGTCCGTCCGTCTGTCCGTCCGTCTGTCCGTCCGTCACCACGATAACTCAAAAACTAAAGGAGCTAGGATCTTGAAATTTTCGCAAATTCGTTTTTTTACAATAGCCGTCATCGCTATTTAAATCCAGCCATTTTGGTCCATTGGTTCGGGTAGCTGCCATACAACTTCTGTTTTTATATAAGTATTACTCTGTTCCTATTACAGCTGCGTATCTGAAATTTGGTAAAAAGTAGTTTAGTTTTATGGCCAAAGTTACTGCAAAATTTGGTTGGTCTACTGCAGTGGGTTCGAGTAGCTGCCATACAACTTCTCAGTTTATATGGGCATTGCTCTATACCTATTAAATTTGGGTGTCTGAAATTTTGCCAAAAATAGTTTAGTGCAATGGCCAAAGTTACTGCAAAATTTGGTTGGTCTACTGCAGAGGGTTCGAGTAGCTGCCATACAACTCCTTCTTTTATATGAGCATTACACTACACCTAATAAAGCTGGTATGTTTGAAATTTTGCCAAAAGTAATTAATATTTAAAATAATAATGATATAATGTTTATTAACGGTCATACGGGTATCCCAGAGTTGACACAGTCTACTCTACCACGCTCTTCCTCGTTTTTTTATGAGTTCAAAAAAAATTTCCAAGGCAACATAATAATAATGTAGAATATATTATTTTATATAGTTCATGGTTTATTACATTATATTCAATGTAAAAACCATTCATCATCATTCCCATCAATATCATTATCATTATTATGGTAGTAACTATAGTTACAATAATCATTATTTACTATTATAATGATTATGATCATTATTTTTCAATTCAATTTCATATTTTACTATATGTTGTCAAATTGCCAATGTCAAATTGTTAATAGGTACATTTTTCGTCATTGTCTTAAAAAATTATTATTTACAATAATAATTGATTATCAATCAAATTGTTTTTTTTTTTTTTGTTTTTCTAAAAATTGTGTAAATGCCGAATGCCGATCCGATATTAATAAAAAAAAAAAAAAAAAAAATCAAAAATAGATAATATAATATGTAATAAATAAAAATCAATAATAATTGTAATAATCGTAATTCATATGAAGTAAATTCGTCATCGGCTCGTCATCTTTGAAATCTATATTGAATTGAATTGATTTGCAATTATTGCAAATTTTATTTTATATTTACTGTAATAATTTTTGCTTTTTAGTTTTCAGTTTGGAATATACAACTAGTTAACAAAGTAAAAATCAAATCAATTGGAAATATCTACTATAAGTGAACATTCATCTCAACAAGCAAAAAAAAAAAAAACAAAATCGAAACCTAAAAGGTATGGAAAAAAAGAATAAAAATAAAAATAAAAAAAACGAGGAAGAGTGTAGTAGAGTAGACTGTGTCAACTCTGGGATACCCGTATGACCGTAACATATACATTATATCATCCGGTTAATTACTTATGGCTTTATTAAGTGTAGTGGAATACTCATATAAAATAAAGAGTTGTATGGCAGCTACTCGAACCCTCTGTCGTAGACCAACAAAATTTTGCAGAAACTTTGGCCATTACACTAAACAATTTTTGGCAAAAATTCAGACACCCAGCTTCATTAGGTGGAGAGTAATGCTCATATAAAATAAGGAGTTGTATGGCAGCTACTCGAACCCTCTGCAGCAGACCAACCAAATTTTGCAAAAACTTTGGCCATTACACTAAACAATTGTTGGCAAAAATTCAGACACCCAGCTTCATTAGGTGGAGAGTAATGCTCATATAAAACAAGAAGTTGTATGGCAGCTACTCGAACCCACTCCACTAGACCAACCAAATTTTGCAGAAACTTTGGCCATTAAACTAAACTACTTTTGGCAAAATTTCAGACACGCAGCTGTAATAGGTACAGAGTAATGCTCATATAAAAAATGAAGTTGTTTGGCAGCTACCCGAACCCATGGACCAAAATGGCTGGATTTAATAGCGATGACGGCTATTGCAAAAAAACTAATTTGCGAAAATTTCAAGATCCTAGCTCCTTTAGTTTTTGAGTTATCGTGCGGACGGACAGACGGACGGACAGACGGACGGACAGACGGACGGACGGACGGACGGACGGACATACATAGCTAAATCGATTTATTTTTCGATTCTGATCCGATCCATACACTTGAGTCTATATCTACCCCCCCTTCTTCTCTGCGTCACAAACGTAATGGCAAATTTATTATACCCTTTGACTATATAGTCATACGGGTATAAAAAGAATTTAATAAATCCAATACTGGTAATGTTTGCATTACAACCATTTAACATTGAATTATTATATAAGAAATATAGTTGTTGCTACCATTTGTATAGTACTTAAACTATCAATATTAAATTTAAAAATACAGATTGGTAATATTTTTGTTTGATATATGGATTTAGGTGTATAATTCTTTCAGGGCGCTTGATTTCAACTGAAACCAAACCTATAACATGTTTTAAAATTTTTCTGACTTTGATCTGTAACTGTGATCTTAATTTTGTCTTTAAATGTTTTGATCTAGGAAGTTAAATTAACTCAACATAAGATCAACTCAAAATCTTGACAATATACTTTTATGTTTGTTATGTACTTGTATATATGCATGTGTAAATTAGTAAATTCACATCAACCTGGCAATGACAATTATCGATACTATTCACCTAAGCCTGGCAACCCTTACATAAAGAATGAATAATAGCCTATTTAAAATGAACGCTCTCGTTTAACATTTATTAATTGTGAAATTTGAAATTTATGTACTAATATATCAAGTACTCCTCAATTCAAGAGCTATAATATTACCTGTTCCTCCAATAATCTTCAGAATCAGCGAGTAGGGAAGAAACGTACTACATCCCGAAAATATAACTTTATTGTATGTAAGTAAGACACAATCACTAAGTACTCTAACGTTTTCAATTAATCGATTTATAATCATCCATAAATTCCTTAATGCACCCCTGAACACAGTGTAGAAATTCAAAAAAAAAAAAAAGTACTATGTAATATTGACACCCTGATCTACAGTTTGAAATCGATGTTGCAATTTTGCAATATCAATTCAATTGAAATCATAAATTCCGTCAGAGATTTCTCTTGTTATTTTCTTTTATTTTTGCTTTTCGAATCACTTTTACCAAAGATTAAATAATGGGTTTTTTTTCTTCCACATTTATAGATTTATTATTTTTTTTTTAAATTAAATAAAAAAATATTTACTCTTAAAAACTTTTACAAAATAATACGTTGCAAAGATTCATAAAGTTGATTTCAACTTATTACTTGATTTTATCTTATAGTTTATAATCAGAATTAGTTTTAAAAAAAATAATTATTACCTTGTTTGTAAATAGCATGGGATAAAAGTATCTATAGTATTTATAGTATTACACTTTAGTATATCCAGTGTATGTATCTCTAACTATTACACTTTTTATATTACATATATATAAAATACTCAAGGGAATTACTGAACAAGATTTTCTTTTAAAAATTATGTGTTTAATCAAAAGTTATGGCACGCTTCATTAAATTTTTTTTCATAATATATATTTTTACTTTCAAATAGGAAAACAAGCCTTTATTTGACTAGAGAAAAAGAAATTAATGAAACTTAATCCTGGGTTGAAGTACAACTGACTTCTGAATTTTAACATGTAAAATAAATTTTTAGTAATATTTAATTAAGTTTGATGGTACAAAAATAGACCGTTGCTTAAAAATGTATTGAAATATTTTAAACTACTCTTTAACTTACGTTTTAATTTTAATAATTTGTTAAGGTGCTCCTGCTCATGAAAACAATGAAGTAACAACCATTTTATTAACTAGGTATGAATTTTTCAGTAGGTAACAGGATCATTTTTAGAACTAACCATCATTGGTTTTTATATTTAGGTCAATGATAAATGAGTGCTGCATCTGACCAATGGCGTAGTGGTAAAGATACCACCTTTCATGTGGAAAGTTTCGGGTTCAAACCCCGGTAAGATCATATCTAATAAAAATATATCGTAAAATATCGTAAAATAAAATAAGGTTTAATATAAATATATAAATAACTCTTGTGTAAGATAGGATAATAGATGGCGCACAAAATTAACATTTGTGAATTCATAATCTTATACAATAGCTACAGCCGAGTAATCAACGGCTTAGTGAATATAACAATTAAAGAAACTGAAGCCTATTCTAAATAGACTTAGGGTGAATGCCTTATACTCCTTAAATGAGTGAAAAATAAATATATATAAGTGCTTCAGATCTTGTAAAATAATATTGCAGCTTTTTGGATTTACGGATTGCTGGAGAAAAAGTGTTCAGTTTTTTAATCGGCGCCGGCGTATCAACCTAAAGGCCAAAACAAATTTTCTCTCCTTATAAACGACACCACGGTTACATTTGCGCTCACTCTTCCTAGCCATCGCCGTACTATTGCGTCATTAATTTATTTACACTTCCTGTTTTATAGATATGTAATAGGGATTGACCCACTGTTCTAAGAGATGAAACAATTAATGCCTTCACTCAGTCTTCCAATGTGAAAAAAGGAGTACTACAGCTACTGATGATTAGATAACATTATCATCATTAGCATTATCATCGTTTGATTTAAATTTATCTGCAAAGTGTCTCTCAAAGTGTCTTGTTCATTATTTGTGGCTCCGAATTTTCAATCTTAATTCCTTAAGCTTGCTATCCCCAAAACTGTATATTTGTACGACCCATCCTAAATTTTAATATTAAAAAACGTGTAAAGTAAAAATGGGTACTCCGATGCTTTGCACAGTTCTTTTGCTATTAATACCTTAACTTTTTCCAACTTGGTTAAGCACAACTACTTTTAAGTCTTAAATTAATACATATGTCACTTTTAATAAAAACATTTGGATATAAAATGTAATTACTTTGTAGATCAAATATAATTGATAAGAAATAATAATCAGTTATTACAAATTATACTTTATTTTATAAAATTTAATATAGAGATTTAATTTTAAAAAAAAAAGCTTACGTTCACATTAAACACTATTTATATTTGGGAAATACGGTATTAAGTATAAGTGTCAAAACATTTACTTACACAATAAAATATTTATTTTAAACTTTTTCTTTTTTTTTTTTTTTTTTGCTGTCAACCGCAAAAAATTGAACCAAAAATTAAGTCAGAATTAAAATAATAATTGGATTTTTTAGCCGATTTAAGAGAAAAATATAAATTTGAAAAATACCAAAAAAAAAAATTTGTTATAATTAGTACACTAAATCCAAATTGGTAATAAAAATTCAGTGTTTATTAAAAAAAAAATATATATATATATGTATAACAATTTTTTAATATCGTGTTAAAAAATTCTAAAAATTATAAAATAATTATTTATGTTCAGAGTGTTCCTCAAATAACTAATGTTCGAAGTTATTATTCACTTTTATTTGATACAACTTTATATACGCAACAGAGGTAGCAAACCCTTTTAATTACTTCTTGCTAAATCCACTGAAATTTAGAACCCAATCATCTCTCACAAATGATCTGCATAGAAATACTTGGTAGAAATATATCAGTAAAATACCTACCACCATAAAGGTACGACTACGTAGCTTCGGAGTCTATAACAATTCGAACTGAAGACTAAATTGATTACTGATCATAAATTTAATAGGACTTAACATGATCTCAAATTTATGTATAAGATGTATTATTCTATTTACCAGCATCACATTTTTATGAAGAGCTCGAAATGACTAGAAACTAAGTAGAGGTCACCACTGTCTAACAAATTATTATAGCTTACCACTTTTTTGTTAGCTTCTTCAAATCCTTAGTTTTTCCAAATGGGATACTCTGTATATAAAAAATTTCATAAAATAGAGTAAATCTTAAATTACGAATTTTTAATTAATCTTTACTTAATTAGGTAATTATTATTAAAACAGGCTTTAAAGTATAAAAAGAAAAAATTTAATTCATAGTTTGTTTATAGTTAACTTATATGGTAAATCTTACCAGATTTTAAATATTTTTATGGTATCTTATATCGAAATTAAATATTTTTACATCATTTTAATAAAATTATAATTTATTTTTTTTTTATTTTTAGGTTATGATTTTATATTTTCAAATAGAAAAATATTAAAAACTTGAAAAAATTTACTTTTTGTTATTATGAGTATATATTAAAATAGAAATGGATATGTCTATACCAAAAAATATTATAGTCTAAATCTCAAGGGAACAATTGATTCCTTAATTTTCAAAAATAGAAGTCTCGTTTCGTTTCTTGAGAAATTAAATTGAAAATTGATATAATCAAATAAGGTTACTTGCATATTGTGTAGATAAAGATACCAACTAAAATCGAGAAGTAGTTCTGAATATGCTAAAAACCTTAAATTAAGAAATTAAGATAAAAACTTATATAGCTTTGTTCGTTCCAGATTTACGGAAATAGCGAACCCAATTCAAAAAAAGAATCCTATTTTCAGTATTGGTTGACTGGTAGAAAATTTGGAATGTATTGAATCGTAAACTTAATACTTATTTACAATTTTTAGTAATACAACATTTGCACTACAACTTGCTAATAAACAGATAACTAGTATATTAGTATAAGCTAGTATTAGGGACGAATATTTATTTATGGAGACTTGCAAACGTGAACTGATACTGAAATAGCAAAGAAGAAAAATAAAAAGAAGACTGAAGACCCTTAGGAAAACCCACAATACAGCATTTGAATAACCACGGATTAGAAGATGAAGACGTCGCCTAGCAACACATTGAGACACAAAATTCGAATTAATTTAAAGCAACCGCACATTGAAAAATGCATTTCAGCAACAAGAAACCGTTTAAGGTGGAGATGAAGATTGATTTAATTAGGAAATAGTACAGAAGAGAAAAAAACAAAAATTGAAGACACTGTGGAAGACACACACAAACCTAACTATATACATAAGCCGAGTACCGCAAAATGTAAATCCCAATGGACTGGAACCTAGTACATTGAAATGCGAAATTCGACTTACTTTAAGGCAAAACCAACTTGAAAAATGCAAAACCAACAGTTGAAAACCATTTAAGGTCAAAGATATCAGGTGGAAGCCTTATGTCCCCCTAGAGGATAAGTAGCGGAAAATCTATTTCACTCATAGAGAAGTTTTTTAAATATACTATATACTAAATATTGAGTAGTAACTTACAGAAAAATTAGAACCATGAAGAAGTAAGGTTCCAATGAAGAAGTAGGGTATCTTTGGTAAGGAACAATTAGAACTGGAACTAAATGTACCATTTATAAATTTTATGACCATTCGCTCAAAATTATTCCATTTAATAATAAAAAAATATAAAATACAGAAAAATGTGACTTTATACGAATAAATTATATAATTATAAATGACCTAAGAATAATTATAAAAAAATATATATTATTTATAATTACAGAGATGCTAATTAAGGTCTTAGGTAACCATTATTATAAATTCTATTTGGAATTAGCCTATTCTAATTTTTATTTTATGTAAGTTTTAATTTTGTTTTGTTTTTTTTTTCCTCCTTATTTAGTCATTATTCATTTAAAGTAATTCATGGTAAATATAAGTAGAAAAACATTTTATTTTCTATGTTTTTTAAATAAATTTGTACAATACCTACATTATTAGCTCATTCGTATTCCAAAATACATACCATACCAATTTTATTTTGTTTTTTTTTTAAGGTTCCGCATTTGCAAAATATATTAAAAATAAAAAAATATCTATACAATTAAATTCATATATAATTAAACAAATTCGTACATTTAAAATTTAAATAAAGAATTATTCCTGCTTACAATGCAAATTTTTTCTAATTTTTTTATTTTTTTTTTTTACTTTTTTGTTATTTGAATGAATTCAAAATTAGAATTAAAAAAATTTATAAATATTTTGTAGTATTATAAAATTTCATTTACAATCATAATATAGGGCTGGTCTCTTTTCATATACTTTACTTTAAGGTATGTAGGTCAATGGTTGGGAACATTTTAAAACAACAATAACTCAGAACTCAAATAGTTTTTTATTACTGTCTTCCCTGACTTCCCATGTTAAAACACTGACCTAGGTCTTGATCGGGAAGAAAGCAATTAACCTCATACCTATATGATACCTAATATGATTTACATAAAATTGAATCGGGAAAGTATATTCTTACTTCATCCCAGCTCTTTAACGCCTTAAAATTGTAAACCAAAACCTGCTTTTGCCTTACTTGAGAGTTTTGTGTAAAAGCTTATGCTTTAATATAGCACAGTTTAATGTCACTTTTGCATGAATAGGAATCAGGATTCAATAGTTTCTCCCAGTCAAACCAAAGTAAGTTACTGGGTACAAGCAATGTTTTGTCGGTGTTGGAATCGATGGATTCCATCAAATATACTCGAAAAAGCAATTGAAATTCGTGATAATACTTTTATATATTGATTTTCACATACTTTCCATCTTCGGAAATTAAATGGAATGGAAGAATTGTAATATCTTTTGTTTATAGGTCAAAAAGAGTCGTCGAAGAATTTGAAACTTAAATTGGATTATCAAAAAGATGGTTTGTCTCCTAATAACATTTAAAGTAATCTATAAGTAATCTCTTTAATCTCCTGATTTTTATAGTATTCTACAGATAAATTCGAGTTATTTGAATTTTTTATTCAAGATTTCCTGCAATAGTAAAGCTCCCTGTAATCATAATCCATCCTCGATTGAGGCCCTTGGTTCGTGTAATATTGAAAATTTTAAGTGATAAAATAAAAGAAACCTTTAGCATGGTATATGATATAGACAAGTGATAACAGCGTTAGAAATTTATAAAATACGTCACATTAAAACATTGGAGAACTATAATTTCTGGGCCCTATTGTACCAACACCATATTTGAAAACAAACGTATAAAGTTTGATTATTAGAAAACACTCACTTATCAAAAAAATTATTATATTATTAGTGATTAATATTAGTGCAACAGGACCCTGATTTCATTTGAACCTCAGACTCATATATTTCTAGTGGATGGTAGAACCTCATATACCTTCTAGTGGATGGTAATAACCATTTAATTATGTTTTATTCGATTATTCTTCTATTTCTGATACAATTATATTATTTTTTTCCTTATATACAAGTTTATTTCTACAATTGTATATATATATATATATCTACCTATATAAATACAAATGTACACACATTCTAAAATAGCGTAATGAATAAAAAAGAATAAAAACAAAAAAGTTCTGGGGAATTTTTTTTTCTTATTTAGTAAAAAAAATGAAAAACGGCCCCAGATATAATTAATCTCCTGTTAAAGTCGTCCTCGGTCGGTCGGTATAATTAATTTGCATTTATTTTTGTGAATCCTCATGAAATTATAGTATATATTATAAAAGGGTGGTGGGTGGTTATCATTTGATTAAGTACTGTCAGTGTGCGCCTATTATTTGTATAATTTATTTATTTATTTATTTGTTGTTCTTTTTGTTTTGTTCTTCTTTTTTTGTTTTTTTTTTAATTTTTTACATTTTTTCGCTTGATTTTCTACTTTGGTTCTGGTTTAGAGTATGGAAAATAACAACAAAAACAATAACACGTACTTTTGCAAAAGTTTTGTTGTTACCTCGGACAAATGAACGAAGGTTTGATAACTTTTTATTTTTATTTTTATCAATTTTTTTTTTTATTATTTTTTTTTTGTTTTACTTTTGGTTTTAAGGCGATTTTTTATCTTTCCGCTTGGCATTTTTTTTTTTTTTAACTTTTCTGTATATTATATTTTGTATCTTATTGTACGTTTTAATTTTTTATTTTTTTTTATTTCGAATATTTTTATTTTGCATTTTTAATTACTGTCACTTAACTTGATAAGTTCTTACGATGTTTATACATTTTTGTTATTTTATTTTTTTACTTTTTATTTTCATTTAAGGTACAATGAAAGAAAAATCACCTAATAATAGTAATAATGAAACAAAAAAATAAAAAAAATGGAATGGTTTTACCTACTGACTTTCTTGTAAGTTTGTCAAATTTCAATTGAATATAAAATGTCATATGAAAAACGGAAGATAGTAGATTTAGACTGTGTTACTTATATGTATATACTGGGATATCCACGCAAAACATAAAGTAAACATGAACTTATTTTATCAAAATTTCACATATAAAACTTAATTAAACCCTTAAAGTATGCAAGTAAAAATTAAAAGTTATATGGCAGATGTTCAAAGTTCTGGCAAAGTTTTAAATACACAACTTAAGTACACCATGGTTTTTAGCATCAAAAAAGAAATTGTATGGAATCTATTCGAACCTATGCTGCACTAGAAAAATCAAATTTTGTACAAACGTTTGCTATAAAAATAAATTACTTTAAGAAAAATTTCAAATGTCCAGCCTTATGAAGTATAGAGTGTAGTTCATTAGAAAAATAATTTGTATAGCAGCTTCTGGCACAGCAAAAGCAGCCCATCATGAATGAATGTGTAAAACTTTGAAAATATCAGCTCCCTTAGTTTGTAAGATATCGTGCGAACAAACACACAGGCAGACAGACGAACGGAAATATAGCTAAGTCAACTCACTTTTAATTTATAACCCGGACCATGCACTAGAGTCAAGCTTTATCCTCTCGTTTATAACGTTACAAACGTTTTTTATTCACTTAAAATTATAAGTCGACTCACTTTCAATTTAAAATCCGGATCATAAACTTGAGTCTACTTCTATCGTCTTCTTTAGAGCTTTACAAACGCAATGACAATGTTAGTATACCCTTAGAAACACGTTCGTGGAAAAAGATACACTTGCAATTCACCAAGACAGAATTACAAATGATTGAAAATAATTCTAAAACCCTAAAAAAGAATCATAAATGATTTATTGAGGCCAAATTAAATCGAACTATTACTCTAATTATCATGCTACTTGCTACATTCTTACTGCTCTTTTCAAATTGACTGCTTTACGATACGTCAAAAATGTATAGTGAATGTCAAAAATGTTAGATTTGACAACTTTATGGAAAATATTTAGTCAAATAATTACATTCAAGGTATCAATTAGAAAACTAATTGTTTTGTCAAATGGATAGTTAAATAAAAGGTAAAAGGTAAACAAGTGATGAAAACAACCAAGGATTTTTAAAAAAGCACATTTTCAAAATAATATAGTGTTACATACTGAGTAATAAATATAAAATATGCATAAATATATATAATACATATAAATATAAAATATAACTAATATATATAAAAATGAACGATAATATTATGTTTTAGTTATTTCATCAATTCATTGTTAATTATGAATAATACTGAAATCAATACTTAGAATATAATCCCAAAGCACTCAAGAAAACCTGTTAGCAAGTCCGGAATATAATGTTGGAGCTTCAATGTTAACGTTTAATTTTGGAAAATATACACTGTTGAATAAGTTACTGATTTATAAAAACATAAAAGTTTTAATTTCTAAATGATAATAGCCCTTCAATGCGGGAAATTCCCAAATTTTTACTAAGCAAACTTATGATGATTTTCGAAAACAGACGGATGGACAGAGTAAAACTATATACTACATTTTTACAAAATCTTTTGAAAATATAAGGAAAATTCAAATATTTATTTAATTATTTTCAAATATTAAGTTACAAAAGATTTAACGACTAGCCACAATTTGCCATATTAAATTATATTAACACAAGTTCATATGTATGGCGTTCTTAAGAAATATTCATAAGTTTACTTTTTTAATTCGATTGCAATACTTTTCCTTCTAATAACCAAATATAAAAAGTAAGAAGATATAAAATATATTTTCCTTATATAATATAAGTTATTTTTTGTAATGCTTAAACCTTCAATGTTTGATATGCAAAATAATATAGTTGGTCATTGCTTATAATTTCTATAGAATTTCTTGAATATTTTTTGTTATAAAAAATATTCTAGATTTTAAAATAATTGTAAATTTATATTTAAATTAGGTTTTTCATTTATTTATTTTAATATAAAAAAAAATTTGTTTTTATTTTTTTGTTTTTATTTAAACTGATTAATTTTTATGCCAAGGCTGGATAAGTTGTTTTTTTTGTATTTGATAATGTCAAATTGAAATTAATTACCGGGAAAGTAATAATTCTTTTTTATTTTGATTATTTTTTATTTTACCTTTTTTTTTTGTATAAAATTAATTTTTAAAAATAAATTATGATAATTTTTAAGTTTTTTTTTTATTTAATTTTAAATTTAGATTTATACAACCTATAAAAATTACAACTAATTCTCTATCTCGAATTAAAAAATGTTTATAGAAATGAAAAGGAACTGAGATTTTAATATGCCTGACTATACAACCAGGTGGGTTTAGGGTTCTAGGATATTTTTACGGTGCAAGTGTCGATGTGAACTTTTAAATATTCATTACTAAGAATTTTAAAAGAATAAGTAGACTATAGTTAACTAATGAATTTGACTGCAATCTCTATAGTGATCTACAAATAACAAGTCTAGAAATTTTTAGCATTAAAAGCAATCGTTTGCTCTGTGAACAATAGGGTAAAATTTGAAGAAAATAGAAGAAGACAATAGAACATCTAAATTTAAGAAAATCAGCAATCCTCGCTCTATGTGAAACTTAAGTCAATAGTCACGATGTTAACTTCGATATTAACGACTCCTCAATTATTTCACACTTCGTTCTTAAAAGTGGAATCACTATCTACATAAAAAAAAGTATATTGCGTTCTATAAATCATCTAGTATAACTTTCCATTACATTTGTGTCAAAAACCACGTTGGAAAACATATCAAATATTTCTGTTTTTTATACACTTCATCCATTTCATGTGAACAGGAAACTTTGAAGAAAATTGAAAGCCTTTCAAACCAGATCAATGAAATTCTCGACACATATCCCGTGAAACTGAAATTGTGCCAGCGAGACATTTTAATATTCATAACAGAGGCAGGCTTCACTTTTGCAGCAAGACTTTTCTTATCAAAATTCGATTGGGAAACCAGGTGAATTATTTTCCAAATTATTTCAAATTTCTCAACTTGATAAAAATCCCATCAAGATCCTCTGATCGTGCTTTTTTAGTTAGAGAGATCATCAAAGCAAAACAAGGGTTTTGAATAACAAGGTATCAAAAAGGTGACACATTGTTATTCAAAAACCTTGTTTTGCCTTGATTATCTCTCCAAATTCGAGAAATTCCAAAATATCTGGTTTGCAGTCGATCATTATCTAAACTGAGATTATTTATCTCTTTTTATAATTCTCCTCAAATGAATTTTACTTTTAATTCTGATTTTCATATTGAACTAATAAATTTCTAGATACGGTATTTGGATTAACAAAACGCGGCAAACCGCTCCTGCGTTACTTTACCTAAAATGCCTGAAACCAAATGGAATTCTTTAAAACACTTCAAAACTAAAAAATTTTCACACGAACTTAAAATAACTTCTCTAGAATATATAACATCTTCAAATTCAGAATAAATCAGTTATAATCCGTTATAATCTTATAATTTCCATTATTTTTGGGACAATATAAAACAAACTGTTGTACGAAAATATAAAAGAAACTACAAATTTGATTTCATAGTCCATATTT
The DNA here is from genome assembly GCA_963082915.1 of Dolichopus griseipennis. Lineage (NCBI taxonomy): Eukaryota > Metazoa > Arthropoda > Insecta > Diptera > Dolichopodidae > Dolichopus > Dolichopus griseipennis. The sequence continues at coordinate 74,553,644 of OY720444.1, read as the reverse complement.
AATATGACAAAACATTCAAAATCATGTAATATGATAATCTAATCTAAGCTTTGTTGAATTAAATTGTTATTTGTTGTACAACAAACACATCATAAACAATGATTAAAAGGTGTGCGCTTTAAATTAAATGTCAAAATAAAATTAAAAACGTTTTTAATTTGACAACAATTCTATATATAATAAAACGCATATTTTAATAAGTTTCTTTGATATTATTAACAAAAATGAAAATATATAAATATGGATGAAAACAGTTATTAAAAATAATCTTATTAATAAATTCTATTTTAATTTTTTAATTTTTTTTCTATTTTTTATTTTTTTTTTCTAATTTATTTCTATCGTAATTAAACATTTATTGTATTCCATATGCTTTTATATTTTTATTAAATCCGGAATGGATTTAGGATTGATAAGATTTTTGGTTTGTAATACCATTTCGGTATTTACTACCGGGTTGTTTCCACGTTTGAGTCAACACTTTAATGCTGCCTCAACATATGATTTGGGTTTCCTTTCTTTTTACGACTCTCCGCTATTATTTACAAACCACTAACTCATTTGCTAAATAATTTTACGGAAACATAGTGATGCCACAAGTTGATCCACTAAAAAAAGTATTTCATACCCTATCAGTATTAATACTATTAAGATTTGACAAATTCTTGTAGTTCCTTTCCAACTTTTACAAATACGATTTTACTCAGATATTTAACTAATGATGCCGTGGTTAAAACGCCAATCTTTCAAGTGGAAGGCTTCAGATTTAAAACCCGTTTAATATTTAATTAAGTAGCATTTATGTATTCATAGTTTCTTATATCGTAACTACAGCCGAGTAATCAACGGCTTATTTATTATAACTGTTAAAGAAACTGAATCCTAGTCTAAATAATATGGTTAATGCCTAAAGTCCTTAAAGGAGTGGAAATGAATAAACAAAAACCTGCAAAGTATTCCAACTTCAGAATTCACAAGATTAAAGTTCAAAACTTTAGAGGCCAAAAGTTCAAAACCGTCAAAAAATGTGAAGTGAAATTTTCTGATTCAAGTAACTGTATTTTTTAGAATATATATACTAATTTTGACATTACCACATTTAACACGTTTAAATAGCACAAGCCTTATATTAATTTGTAAATTTGAATCAAATTGTTCGATAATCCTAAGAATGACAAGAACTGTCAATTGTCATATATATTTTTGATTTTCTCTATTTTTTTTTATCTCATTTTTTTATTCTCTATTTTTTTAGTATAATTTATAAATTTGCTCTACTTCTGACCTTGTTTAAATTCAGCATCCAAAAAAAAATACATTAATTTTGTTTCGTTTTTATTTTATTTTATTTTTAAAAACAAGAAGTCATCTAATATGCCAATGATAAAAAGAAACAAATCTACATAAATTTATAATTTTTAATGATTGTTTTCATCATAAAAATATATAAACATATTAAAATACTGATGAATTTAAAAAAAGATGATAATAATAATAATAATTCCATTTATGAATAAAAATTAAATAAAAACTATTCATAATATTCAAACAAAGAAAATAGAAGAAGAAGAACAAATGAAGCCGGCATAACAAGCGCAGACTTTTTATTTATTTTTTGTTTTCTCTTGGAATATATGTGAAAGAAAGAGAAGGAAAGAAAGGTAAATTATACTGGTATATTGGATTGGATTTGGAAAAAAATCACATAGTGAAAAATAAATGTTATAATCGCGTGTCATCGCGGTCGCTATTGAATCGCTTGCTATCTTTATAAATATCATTTTATTTCTCTTCTAATATATATAACTGTGAATAGTTGACATTTAAAGTATTTTGCTACGCTTCATATTTAAGTTAAAATCTTGGAATCTTTATAAATTCTCACGGTATTTTAATGTAAAGTGGAAAAAATTATGAAATTTGCATATGAAATGTTTTTTATTTATTTTTTTTTTTTTTGTTTATTTTTTTGTTGTGAGTTAACGAATAACTTTTTAAATGGAAAGTGTTTTTATTAGGTTATCAATAATATACTCTTTATTAATACATTTGTTATCTTAAGTTAAAATGTTTCTAAAATAAAAATAAAAAGATCGTGTAAAAGTTTATGACAGTTTTGACAAGCGAAATTTACTTTTATTATTTTTTATGTCACTAAAGATTATAAATGTACGTACTATTCTTAACTTATTATGGTAGAATCATCTTAATTTTGAAATTGGCCTTGAAAACATATGTAAAAGTTGTTGCCAGGAATATAAAAGAGTACCTGATATTTTTAATACAATCTCCAACCTATTAACTAAACTAAATCAAATACATTCGCCAACCTCTCCACAATCTCTAAGCTATTGACTAAAATAAAATCAAATCAAATACATTCTGAAGCTATTAACTAAATAGGAAGTAAATTAGCTGAGGAGCTAGAAATAGGTTCGATATCACTATAATCTTGAATCTTTAATTATCTGCCATTCAAACGTTTACAGAAAAATATTTTCAAGAAATCAAGTAGAATATTAAAATTTCGGAAACTGAAAACTGTTAAAATATGCCAAGCGAAAATTTCTATTCAACTAGATTTAAATTTTTCGATTTATTTTGATAATTTTATTCTAAAATTTTAGAAATAAATAAATTAATTCAATTTAAACCACACAACGCAAGCATCATTGGAATCATTTTAATATCGAATCAAAAAAAAACCAACAGTTTCCTAATAAAACTTATCGAAAAGAAACTAAACTAATATATTTTTTATCTTAATCTTTTATAAATTAATTCATATTTTATTATTCATATTAATATTTTATACAAAATTAAAATTATAATTAAATTCATAAAAAGAAACTTAAACTATCTATCCAATCAATATCATATTATCTTTAAATCTAATCAAATAATCCAAATATAAATGGTATTAATAAAAAAAAAAAAACCAAAAGACATAAAAATCTTAATTTTATTTGAAATAATATCCAAAATTATTTTTGATTTAATTATATCGCCTATATTTATTTATTTTAATATTCAAATATTAATCTATTAAACAAAAAAACCAAAATTAAAAAATTAAATTATAATAAATATTAACATAAAAATCGAAAAAATTCACTAAATGATTATTTAACTAAATTTGAACTGAAAAAGCAAAAAAAAAACAATTCCCTTGTCATCTTTTAAATTTTTTTTTGAATAGCGTGAATGACCGCAAATATGTCCAAATATAAATCGCAATTAATTTTCTTATTTTATTAATTATGAAAAAAAAAAAATGTTTAAAAAATTATTTAAACAAATTTATTGTAAAAATTACTTTAATAAATTAAAAAATGAAATCATAATATTCACTTCACACGTCTATTTTATGTTAATTTTTAAATATATTTGATTATTTGTATTAAAATATGCCAAACATTAAAAATTTGCTCATCAGCAAAACTGTGATTGATTATATTTTTATAAAATTTTTTTTTAAATAAATTATCGATTATTTGTTATCTTTAAATCGATTCATTAATGTTTTCATGTTTTTCAATCAATTTTTACTTTTTTTTTTTGTTAATTTAATAGATAATAAATTTTATTTTAATTTTATATTAAATTTTATAATGTCCAAACAGTTTAGGAATCGTTATGGAAACTCTCACAGAATTTTCAATTCGATTCATCGAAATTGTTTTTCTTAAAAGTACATCCCTTGTAACCAAAATAGGTTAATGTAGACTTAAACTGCTTGTTCAGCGTAATGGTTGAGAGGTAAGGATAGGAAAAGGATAGAAAGTACATCTTTATGTTTATTGAGGGTTTCATATGAAACCTAAACGGTGATCCTTCGAGAATTTTATAAATCTGTCATCTAATCATACTTCTTATTGATATTTAACTCAAACCATTCACTGTCAACAGGTTTAACTGTCAATCTTAAGTCACCCTATATATGTCTCTTTCATTTAGTCTTATTTTTACTATCGTGTATCTAGTATATCTTGAGTTAAGCTCAAGATATACTTAAAATTTCAGCTCGTTTAAAACTATAAAGTAGTATGTATTTCAACTGCACCTCCACATTTTTAAACGTTTATTAAAACTCATTTATGTTTTAATTTTTAATTTAAACAAACTAGTTCATTTATTTTTTTTTTTATTTTAATATTTCGAATTTTGATTAATCCATTTTAAATTTTAACAATATTTGAATTAAAGTCTCTTTCAAAAAATAAAATGGAGCGTTCTAATGACATTAAATCATGAGTTTATTTTTTTTTTTTTCTTCACTGATTAGTTTAAATTTTTTTTATATTTTGGACAATTAATTATAAGTTGATTTTATCAAAAAAATTTACATTTAATAAATTAATATTAATATTAAAAATTCGTGTATAACATTAGTATGACAAGAGTAAAATGTAGATACGAAATATCAGTAGATCCGAAAGAATGTTCTTATTAAACCTTTTTTTAAACCTTTACTTATTACAGCTTTTCCGGCAGATCTTACTACAGGGTGGCGTAAAACGACTGATATGGTTTGAATGTTTAATAACTTTTTTATTTAATGGTTAATTATTATTATTATTTTTTTGTTATGCAGTATATTAATGGGGAATATTTTTAGTTTAAGTAGAAAAATTATATCCCGCAAGTGGTGACCATTTTCGGCTTCGCACTTTCATACTCTTTCCAGTACATTTTCATGACTTTTTGTCATATGCCTGACAGTCCTCCACAGCTGCTTTCTGATTACTCAGGAGCCCTATATTTTTCTCATCATCACTCAAGTTTTTTCTTTCTTCTCTAGAAAATATTCCACTGAAAATACTTCGTCGCTTATTCTGGCAGGCCAAAATTTTCTGCATATGATGTGTAGAAATTTTTTAATGAATATTTGCAGTTTCTGGCTAATGAAGTTGGATATCTGTTACTACGCAAGCATTGAAGATCCTTAGTTTTGTTTTGCTGGAGATTTGACTGTTTATAGCTTTGTTGAGTCTGTCATTGACATGTACCTCCGCACCTCCGTCAGTGTTTATTAGCAATTTATGGTTTATTAATTTTAGTACAATAGTCGTCTAGTGATCTTTGTAAAATCTATAGTCTAACCGCTTTAATATTTAGACTTTTTGCTGAAGATTCATGACGAACCTAAAGTTTACTGCCTGTACAAACTTTTAAACAGAGGTTACACCATGCTAATTTTTTGATTAGTTTAAAGATAATTTTCAAGGTTAGATTTTCAATAAATCTTATAATTTGCATGAACTAAATGTTATTATAATAAATTAAATATAAATATAAAAAGATTAAATTTTTTAATTATAAAATATATAATAATTTACTATATATTATATTTTGATATTAGACTTATAATAAAAAAAAATAAACATGAAAGTAATAAACTATAATTAACATAAATTAACAATAATTAAAGTAATTTAGTCAACTTATTTGTTGATTTTTTGAAAGTATTTTAGTGTAGGTTAAAATTTTAAAAAAAATATAAAAATTTATAAAATAAAAATTAATTTTAATATTTAAAATAAAAAAATTATTTTGAAATCAAGATCATCTTTAACAATTAAACTTTAATTAACATTTGAAGCTAAAAATTATTTTCTGTTTAATCTGAAAGTTGATAAATTAAAAGTTGACAACTTTTAAACTACTTCCTAAAAAAAAAATTTGCAAATTTTCATTTCGGGTTTTTTTTCGCAAATATTAATTTTAAAGTTTTATTTGCAATCAAATTTGATCTTTTGGAATTATTGCTTCTTGATTTTTATTAGATTCTTAACATATTAAGGAACTAGATGATCACACCAATTAGCTTTAAGATGTAAAACCGGCTTCCATGAATTATAATCAGTTGCATTTGTACTATATTGCTAACAATTGTGTGGTAACTTCAGCAACTGATTGAATAGACGTATATAAATTGGGCAAAATATACTACAATTATGTATACAAGGTAGTCCTAAGTACACTTTACAGTGACAACTATCACAGGCTACTGGACAGCAGGCAACAAAACAGTCAATTTGGAAATCCTTACAACACCTCCTGCAGGAAATGTAAAGAAGCAAACGAAAGTGAAAATATTGAGTCAAACTTCTCTCACTCAGCCAACTGCTCTTCCTCTTCCTAAACGAGCGTTGTAAACATAAAATCAAAGAACTGATTGTGTATTGGAACGCAAAAGGTTGTTTATAAACTGAAATATAAACCCAGGTCACATGAGTACAATTACTAATTGCGGTCACTACCTTGCCTACCTATCTACAATTTACAATTGGCGTCAGGCGATTATATATGCATTTTTTTCAAAGCTTAAAGTCATTATATACTTTTAGTTTATAACCTCTGTAGCATTTCTCGCTTTCAAAAAATCCCTCAGAGAAATCACTCATGACTTTAGTCTTATTATAAGATGAATATACCGAAAGCACTTAAGTTCCCTAGGAAGTCTTCACAAGCTCTCCGGAGAAAGAAATCTCTCATCGCTTCCAAGAAATCCCTCCTAGAAATCTCTCATTCAATATGACTTTGGTATAATTACAAAATTAAAACACCACATACATTCAACTTCCATAAAGAATGGTTCGATAGCTTTTTCCGAATTAAAAACTGCACCTTCCGACAATTTCAATTAAATATTGTAATTTAAATTCTTATTATCAATTTCAGTACAATTTTTTCAGTTTTTAATTTGAAAATTTTTAACCTACTAAAACTTCATTAAATATTTTAATTACAATCTTTACAATTGTTTTGTGTCATTGTTTTATGTATTACTATATCAAATAAAATAATGCATTTACAATCTATTTTTTTTTTGGTCTATCTAATTATATTGTTTAGTATAGTTTTTTTCCGGATCATTCAATAAAAAAACTTTTATACAACAATAAAATTGTTAAAAATTATACAAATCAAAAAAAAACTATACAAAAAAAAATTAAAACAAATATTAAAAAATAAAATTAATTTCTGTAAAGACACCAGAATGCATCACCGCACAATTTAAACTTATTTTTATTCTAAGTATAACTGATAGAAAATAAAATATATATATGTATATATAAAAATGAAAAAATTTTTAATAAAAAACTTCCTTCCTTATTTATTTAAATTTCGCAACTTTTACTTCACATATTTATTTATTTATGTATTTATTTATATATTATATTTAAAATTATATCTACTGTATTTAACCCACTCATCAAACCCTACCACAGATTTTAGTTTTAATTTTTATACCCGTGCATATATATATGAACATCGGGTATATTAGATTTGCTCCTCCGTTTGTAACGCATCGATCTAGACGAGCTAGATATAGTGTCAAGGGTACGTATCGGCTCAGAATCGAAAAATTAGTCGATCTAGCTATGTGTGTCTGTCCGTCCGTCCGTCCGTCCGTCCGTGTGTCAGCACGATAACTCAAAAACTAAAAGAGCTAGAGTCTTGAAATTCACACAAAGTCATTTTTAGACAATTTCTAGGTTCCCTATTGTTTTTGGTTAAAATCGGACCAAGGCTTCGAGGAGCTGCCATACAACTTTTTTGCACCAATATGAATTTCTTCAAAACTATTTATACTACGGGGATGAAAATTACACACGGTTAGTTTTATAATGACTCCGGCACTTATATGAAGTTTCAAAATGTTAGGGCCCCATTTACGGGGGGCTGCCATACAACTTCTTTGCACCAATATGAATTTCTTCAAAACTAATTATACTACGAGGCTGAAAATTACACACGGTTAGTTATATAATGAATCGAGCACTTATATGAAGTTTCAAAATGTTAGGGCTCCATTTTCGGGGGGCTGCCATACAAAGTTTTCGATTCAATAACTGTGAATCTAATAAAGCTACAAGGTTAAAATTAAAATTGGGCAGGTAAATTAATAGGGCAAGTTACTTGGCAAAGTTGGACATCACTCGGACCATCGGACTTTTAGGGTGGGCCAATTTTTTTTTTTTTGTTGTTTTTTTTTTTTTTTTTTTTTTTTTTTTAAGCTTAAGTTATGGGACAATGAATGAAAACTTTTTTTTTTTTTTTTTGTGATTTTTTTTTTTTTTGTTAATTTTGTTTTTTTTTTGAAGCTAAAGTTATGGGACAATGAATGAAAATTTTGTTTTTTGTTTTGTGATTTTTTTTTTTTTTTGTTAATTTTTTTTTTTTTTTTACGTCAAAATTATGGGGTAATGAGTTAAATGTATAAGGGAAGTAAATTACGGTTTATTTTATACACCATAGTGGGTATGCACGGGTATCTAAAAGTTGACAAGGGCAACTATAATCTTCCTCGTTTTTTTTAGATTTTGTGGTTTCTACTTTGTATACTAAGATCTAAGAATATTTTCTTTTAGTTATACTTAAATATTAAAACTCCCAAACTATAAAAATTTGATTTACCCTTATTTGTCTTTAAAAATATGTAGTATTGTGATCGTATAAAAATCATAAGAATAGAATAAATCAAAACTCCGAAACGAAACGGTATAAATATGAAAGTTTCGGAATGATATTTTTTTCGGAACAAAAAAAATATTAATACGATTAAAATTATTGTTCTGGAATTTTATCCGAAAAAAATAAAGTGAAAATAACATTCCTTACGCTCAAACAAATTTTTGAAAAATCAAACCCAGTAATTGGATCGCCATAATTTAATTAAATTTAAAAAGTTCGAGTCCTTTGGTTGGGACTATTCTTCATTTTTCCCCTTTTTAGTGTCTTTTTAGTGAATTACTTTATTTTAATTTTGTTGCTACAATTTGAATTCGTTCTTTAGGACCAAATTTCAGAAAAAGGTTTGTTTTTGATCCGGAGGGAACTATATGTTAAAATACCATTGAATTTTGCTCCAATATCGTTTCGTTCCAGACCCTGGAAAAGATCATATAATTTATCACAGACAAATCAGATAATAATCACTACTTGACTATACTTTTAAAATTTCCTACCTCACTTTTTTACGGAAATTTCTTAAAAATTTGGAAGCCAGGGTTCGCTACAGCAATTTAAATTTTCCTATCGACAATTATATGAGGATATCGAAAATCCTCAATTTACGTACTATTTCGTTGTACGATTCCATGTTTTTCAGAGTCTTCAAAAAGCTTGTTTTTTTTGAAGCGCTAACTGTTTAACTGTCAGTTAATAAGCCTGTCTATATTATTAGAAAGGTCTTAGATTTTCAATAGATACAATTCTGTTTTGTTTATATTGTAATATTTTGCATTTTGAATTTTATGGTGTTGTTTATCTGTGAGTTATATTATTCAATTAAATTATTTGTTTATATTTTTCATTTGTTTTTATTGTTTTATTCATGTATTTTTTATTAAAGATATATAATTATTAATTATTGATTAAGCCATTAATTTGAGCCCGAGCCGATTCGAAAACCAGAAAAGGTTTTTTCACTTTCACTGGGATTCGAACCCGGGTCTTTCGCATGAAAGGTCGGCAATCTTACCACTGTGTCATCCAGCAGTCTTAACAATTTTACTTTCAAATTAGCGGCGATGTCAAAGGGAGAACACTTTAATATTTTTAAGAAAATATACTATGAAATATCTTTTTCACATAGTAATTTTCATTTCTGTGTCGAACAATTTTAGAATACGTAAGTATTAAAAACGCCTCAACCTCCACTTTACTCAAAGAAAAAAGTTCTGTTTCTTTATTTTAAGTTTTTTTTTTCTGATTACTGTTTTTATTTTTCAATTCTATTAAAAATTTTTTTTATATATATATGTACTTATATTAAAAATACGTACAACAACAAAAATATAAGAAAAAAAAAAGAAAAACTTTCACTTATATTAGATAAAATTTTGGTTACGATACGATGCGGTGGTTGTTGTAAAACATGAAAATCCAATAACAAAACATAAGTTCGCAAAAAAAAAAATAAAAAAAAAAAAAATTCCTTACAGAAAATTATCGTGTATTTCAAAAAAAAAACCAAAACTGACTTAAAAATAAAAAAAATTGGAAGAAGATAAACACTAACTACTGTTTTTCTATATATTTCTGTTTTTTAATAGAAAAACGCAGAAAAGTTTTTTTGCAAAATGAAAAAAAAAATTTAATATGTATGTTTGTATATAAGTGCAAGAACATATTTACATGATTCAATGCATCTTCTCAAATCCATCATAGAAATAAAATAAAAATAAAAAACAAATTTTTACAAAAATTTATTTATATTTATTTTTTAAAATATATTTTATTTTATTTGGGATGGTATATGGCAACACTATTTTAAACAATTTATTTCTACGTATATTAAAATGTTAACTCTCTGCTTTATTTATTTATTTATTTATTTGTAGTACCAGACAATAGTAAATATTGCCAGATAATAATAATCCTTTGCCTATTTGACATTTAAACTTCTTATTAAATTATTTTAATATACACTATATTTTTTTATTAGATATGATCCGATCAGAGTTTGAATCCGAGACTTTCCGACTGAAAGACCACCGCTTTACCACTGAGCTATTGTTCAGATTCTCTCGGCTTTATATTCCCTTTAAATTTTGGATATGCATAAAACTATAAATGTATCTCTATTTTACAATAGTCATATTTTCCATATTCCTAGCCTATTCCTTCTCTTTCTTACTCATTATCTAATACTACTGCAGTAATCATTGCGATCCGACCATATTTTTATCCCCAAATTGTAAGTTTCCACATCCCTAATTAATTTTTTTCCGCCCCTAATCCAATACTTAAGCTTTTAAAAAAAGTTTCAGCACCTATGCAGTGTTAACATGTACCATATTATGTGTATATGATATTATGTTTTTTTTTTTGTAGGTCTTCTCCTCTCTTTTTAGCATTGCATATTCTTAGGAGACGGAAGCTTGATCTATAAATAATCCAATTTCTTACTTTCCGAATGACCTGCTTTAACGTTCTTCTAATACTCCTACAAACATGATTATGACCCTTCTCCCTGCATGATTTTTCAAAAATATGGAGCCAAATAACGATAGACTCTACTGATTCTCGAACATTTGAACCTATCTAATTTTTCTTAATCACAATTGTCTCATGTCAAACGGAGTCTCTGATCAAATTAATACCTGCGTCTTAATATATTTCATATATAGCGGTTGGTAAAAATAGTTTTTATATTACTTTTAAACTTTACAAAACGATAACCAGGGCTGTAAAAAGCTCTTCGCCGAAACTCAAATAAATAGTGATAAACGGAGTCATGTTCAACCCTGATTTAAATTGGAATTTTTAAATTTCACAAAATAAAAAATAGTAAATTGCTCTTAATCAATTTTCCGCGAATTTAAGTTAAAAACTTAAAGAAATATAAACACACAAATGTCAAACCCCTTCAGAATTTCTTTACTATTATATTAAGAAAATATCGTAAGGGTTGAGAAAAAATGAAGTTTAGGGGTTTCACAATAATTTCAATCTTTATTTTATTTTTTTTTTTTTCGTTTTAAATTTTGTAATCAAGATGAGTTTCATCAACATGATGCAAAACAACAATGTTGTACATGAAAGTTGAGAAAAGAATTATGGTCTGTTGTTGTTTTTGTTTTTTTTCAGATTTTTCTGATTTTAATTTTATTTTTTCATATTCTTTTTGCTATTTTTATTATTTTATTAAAATATAGTTAAGTTTCTACCACAATTTTAGAAAAAAAAAAAACGTTGAAGACAATTTTTCAATTTTCTTATTTTGACGTTTAAAATACTTTATAGAGCAAGTAGTATAGGCAGGCAGGTAGTCAGGTACAGTTATATAGTGTACAAACTGATTTTCATACACCTCAAGGGTATGTTTATTATGGCGTAAAAAAAAAAAAAATTAAATTAATTTTAATACTTTTTGACTTCAATATTGTCTTCACAGAAATTTTTCCATCTTTTTTTTCATATTAAAAATTATTTCCCTGTATTTGAATGGTTGGTAAATTTTCCTATTTTGAATTTGAGATTTTTTGGGGAAGAAAATGATAATATCGCGTTTGCCTCGCAGAAAAAAAACTTGTTAAGTATTTAAAAGATGGAAAAATTACCGTTAAACATTATTTTTACACAGTTTCTATATTTGTATATGTAAATTTCAGAAAGAAGATATTAAAGGAGGCAGTATGGTTTGAGACTTAAGACAAGATAATATTTGTCAAATGGGTTGCAGGAATGGAAAATGAGTCCTGCTCACAATCAACGCGAAAAAAAAGTGATTTTCAAGTTGAAAAAATTCTTGTTACACGTAGAGAAAATAATCTTAATTGAAAATTGATTTATAATTGGAAAATATTTCTACAAAATTAAATTACTTAAAAAACAGAAACAGAAAACAGCAACACAGCAGAAAACAATTTTTTTTCAAATTATATAAAACTTTTTTACATTAAACTTGGATTATAAAAGGATTGAGTTTTATTTACATAGAATGAAAACAACGTAGAATGGTTAAAAGTTGGTTGTACTGAGGCTGTCTTGTATTTTTTTTTTTTTTTTTTTTTTTTGTTAAAGTGATGGGTTTTTTTTATGCTAAAACAAAGAGAATTTGAGAATTAGGATGCGAACACTTTTTGTTTTTAATGAAAAAAAGTATTCATTAGGTGGTATTTTAGTTTCTTAAATTAAAATGTTGGAAAAATAATTTAGGTAAATTCGGTTTTTTCCCCAAAACTTTTAAGTTTTTACCAAGATTATTTAATTTAAATATATGTTAATTGGAGTTTGCTCATGCAGTGAGCGCTTTTTTTATCACTATTTATTTGAGTTGAGGGAAAAGTGAAGTCGATTTTGTGCTTCTTTCAGCACTGGTTATCTTCTTGTTAAGTTGTTAAGTAATATAAAAACTATTTTTACCAACCGCTATATATGAAATATATTAAGACGCAGGTATTAATTTCGCACTCAAAAATTGGAACCTTATATTTATGCAAATATGCATTACTCCTTTCTGCGCATTGGAATAATGGAAAGTGTTTTTTGTGATATCCGTTTGTGTACACTGTCAGTGTCTGTCTGTCAAAATTTTTGTCTATATGTACTGGAATATTTTAATAATGTTGCTGGAAATTATTAAAATTAAATAAGGGGACACCTTGTACAAAATAATTTTATTTTATTGTTACTTAAAAATCTAAACAACAAAAGAATTTTTAAAGAATAATTAAAAATAAAACCTATTAAAAATCAAATTGTATAAATTAACTGCGAATAAATTTTCACGACCCGCATTTTCAGTTAAGCTCCTAAAATTTATACATTATTATGAAAAAACTAAAAATCACAAACTTAATAATAACAATATAATAATTCTTGACCCCAATGATACCTTGTCAAATTTACATGAAATTATAAACGATATTATATATGTCACCTTTTCACGCTTTAATAACTTTTACCTAATGAATAATAAAAGAAAAAACTTCTCCATTTCCCATTAAATAATAATTTCATTTATAATAATAATTTTTAATAGCATATTTTTTGTCATAATAAAATCATAATTATAATATTTTCTAATTAACATCATAAAACATAAAACAAAACCATAAATTCTGAGAATTACTCAAAATAATAATTTAAATAACAAAACGTATGTTCGTTAAAATATACTCATTTATATGAAATAAGGGGAAATAATTATAACAGCACTTTTTTTATATGAACTTCCGGAATCGTTTTAATTATGATTACAATATGACGGTATAAATTATATAATAATAATAATAATAATAATAGTTGAAAAGTAATAAAATGTTCTTTTGATTTAAATAAACCCACACCTTTGAATAGAGTCGTAAAAGTTTTGATTATAAACCCTGTAGTAAATAAAATTTTTTAGTTTTTTCCCCATATCACCCTGTATTGAAAATTGGGTGACAGAAACTTATGGTGATCTAAATGTCATAGAATAATGTGGAAGAATTCATATATGTTTTGACAACAAGTTGTCATATTTGCAGGTTATATCAAAGTGTCAGAGTTATAATAAACGGTTTAGTAAAAGCTTTCAAACTCAAGTCTGTCAACTTAGCGAATAGCATTTATTTAGATCTATGGCAGCGTTTTATATTTTAAATGGCTAAATTAATCAAAGTAATAAGTTATTGTTTTAAAAACTAAGACTTCGAGTAGAACCTTCAGTTATAATTTACAAAAAACCACTAACTGTTTTTGACCAAACAAACGGTTGGAAAATCTTTTAGACATTGTACTACTTGCGCAAAAAAATTTGAAGTTTTCCTTAAGTTTTCAAATAAAACTTGGCAACTTACCAGAGGAGGTATTTGAAGCTATCACATGAACTCAATAAAATTTTAACATACATTTTTTACTTTTGCAAAAGGTAACTACCAATTTTCCCTTAACAGCATTTAAAGTGGACACCAAAGAAATATAATTTCTCTAAGTCTTGTTTTTGGCTACATGAAAAACTGTTCCCAAAATTTATACGAAACTGGTCGGGGCCATATTAAATAAAACGAGGAAGAGTGTAGTAGAGTAGACTGTGTCAACTCTGGGATACCCGTATGACCGTTATATAAACATTATATCATTATTATTATAAACATTAATTACTTTTGGCAAAATTTCAAACATACCAGCTTTATTATGTGTAGTGTAATGCTCTTATAAAAGGAGGAGTTGTATAACAGCTACTCGAACCCTTTGCAGTAGACCAACCAAATTTTGCAGAAACTTTGGCCATTACACTAAACTATTTTTGGCAAAATTTCAGACGCGTAGCTGTAATAGGTACAGAGAAATACTCATAGAAAAAAGGAAGTTATATGGCAGCTACCCGAACCCATGGACCAAAATGGCTGGATTTAAATAGCGATGACGGCTATTGCAAAAAAACGAATTTGCGAAAATTTCAAGATCCTAGCTCCTTTAGTTTTTGAGTTATCGTGCGGACGGACGGACAGACGGACGGACAGACGGACAAACGGACAGACGGACAGACGGACGGACATACATAGCTAAATCGATTTTTTTTCCGATTCTGATCCGATCCATACACTTGAGTCTATATCCACCCCCCCTCCTTCTCTGCGTCACAAACGTAATGGCAAATTTATTATACCCTTTGACTATATAGTCATACGGGTATAAAAATATAATTTATAATTAATATCATAATATAAAATTAAATATCTGCCGCACCTGAAAAGGAAATGCTGAATCACTCGCTTATCACATTGTATGTGGTAGGGGACTGTTTATAAATAAATAAATATATATCCAGAAAATGAAATTTTTTTAAATTATATTTGTTCGAAAATTTACTATTAATTTTTATTTTATTTAATTTTATGAAATGAAAATATTCAAAAGAAAATAAAATATTCAACTTTTCATTTATTTTTTTTTTAAATATTTCAATTATATTGAATTTATTAAAAAAAATTGTTAACAAAAATTTTTTAAATGAATAGTTTTCTGATTCACTTGTTACGGAGTTTTGATTTTGTTTTTATTGCATTATTTTATTTAATTTTGATTTAATTTTCTTTTTTTTAATATTATTTCATATTACAGTATATTCAAAAAATATAAATTGAAATTGAAATAAATATATAAGTTGACGGATAATTTAAATCAATTCAAACAAATCGAATTTTTTAAAAAATTTTGACAGTTATATTGTATTGATAACCATTTCAATTACCAACCAGTAATCACTTAAAATTAATCGAACTAATATTTGTTTCGAATTATTCTTTCAGTTAGATTAAAAAAAACTTATTATTGAATGCAGAATACTGATTACAGATACTGTAAAATTATTGTCGAATAATATCGCTAATAGTAGCATCTTTAGGGCTACCAACACATGAAATTTTTATTTATCATATTTAAAAAAAAATATTAAGATTTTGACAATATCAACAAAAGTCATTAAATTTAATAAAAAAAAATATACAAATTCTGATATGTATTTTATTTAGACTAGGCTTCATCTTCTTTAATCGTTATATTCACTAAACTGTTAATTGCTCGGCTCTAGTAATTGTATAAGATTATGAATACACAAATGTTAATTTTGTGGGTCATCTATTATCTTACATAAGAGTTATTTATATATTTTTTTATAAATCATTTTTGTATATTACGATATAAACAATTACAATATAATTATACAATTTTATGATATTTTTTTGTTAGATATAATCTGGCCGGAGTTTAAGCCCAAAACCTTCCGCATGAAAGGCAGCGTCTTTACCACTACACCATTGGTCAGATTAATTGAAATTATACTTAGTGACAACTTGCTGGCTGAAATTATTAAAATTTGACAGCTGAAAAAAGAACTCAAATTAAGCTGACATATATATGTATGCTAACCAGATTTATGCAACCGCATAAGAGCGTACAAAATTTTGCCATTTACTTAAGTAGCTTTATAATTACGACTGGTCAAGCCAAAAGAATATTTTAAATCTTAATTTCATGTATAGTTGAGCTTACACAGCGCAATGCACCTACAAATGTCAAAGAAATAAACAAAATTCATTTGTGACATTTACGGAATTCAAAACGTCATTCTTAAACACACAATTTTTTTTGCGACACAAGCAAAATTCAAACTTGCGCTTTTTCAATTAAGCTTATTTCAATTCAGAACTTCGCCACTGTTGGTGCAAAATTTAAGCTTGAAGAGTACGTCATTTCGTAAATCGGCACCTGTCAAAATTAAGACAATATGCTAATCCCTTTACAAAATTTTTAATACTGGCATAAATATAAAAAAGTTCAAAAGTTTAGCAAAAACTTAAGGGGAATGCCCAAAAACTTATTAAAACAATATATACAATTAAAAAAATGGTACAATATGCGAAAATAATTTTCCAGTTTTTTATTTAAAATTATAATATCAATTGTAGGTATAGAACAAAAATATTTTTATATTTTCTGATCAGATAAAGAAATCGACCCAACCTATTTCCTTTCTGGATTTGTTAAAATTTATATTTTAAAAAAAAAATTTTACTTTTAATCGTTCTACTCTATATATATACAAATAACTTATAATAAAATATAGTATGTTGTGTTAAATATAGATACATTCATATTTATAAATGTATATATATATATATACATTTCATATACATAAAAAAAAAATTACTCTTATGAATCAATTTATTAAAAAAAGAAAAAAAAAAAAAAACGATTAAAATGAATTTGATATTGATTATAACAAAAAATATTGAAAAATCATCAATAATCATTTCAATTCAATAAATATTTAATGTTCATTTACAGTTTTGTGATTAATTACTGTATTGTTAAAATTTAAATTGATTGATATACATAAATATATATGTATCTATGTCTGTACATAGAAATGGTATATCTATATATGCAAATTATATTTTGATATACAAGTATATGCAACACAATGAATTGAAAAAATTTAATAATAAAAACTGTTGAATAATAAATTAAAAGCATTCTCAAGCAAAAAATTAAAATGAATTTTTTTAATATGATGGAGAAAAAAAAAACAGTTACTTGACTTAAATTGATTTCATTTAAAAAATTTTTAAAAAAATTTTATTTAAATCATATTTATCTGTATATGTATGTTTATACAGAATCGATTTTTAAGTGCTGTAGATAATAAATAAATGTTTGCAAGTATACATGAGCTTGCCTCTTGGAGGCAATTGAATTGTGTCTAATTTTTGACGAAAATTTTATTTCACTTAAGTTAGTTTTACTAAAATGCGATCTTTCAGAAAGCTAAGCTATAATAGTTTTCTAAAACATACTTTAAAAATTTGAGTGCAAGGTTTTGTTACTTTATACTAGTTTTCTAAAACATACTCTAAAAATTTGAATGCAAGGTATTGTTACTTTTATACTCTAAAAATTTGAGTACAAGGTTTTGTGAGACAATAAATTTTAATAATATGTCTTCTGGGGCTCGTCCATTATATTTCAAACTTTATGACCTTCGACAGACCAGGATTCGAATCCCATAGTAAAAATCCTAGAAAAAAATTTTATTTGGTTTTCGACACGATTCAGTCGAAATATAAAAGCCATTAGCCTTTGGGATCTTTAAAAAACAATTAACATTAAAATCAATAATTTAATTGAATAATATAACTCGCAGATAGAAATTTCAAATGGAAAAATATTACAATTTATAACAAATCGAATTATATCTATTGAAAATCTAAGGGGTTCGTACATGTTATAAGGCGAAGCTTCTGAAAATGAAGACTATCTGACTTTTGATTCATAAGATATGGGTCCTCTAAATAATTATTTCTGTCATAAATTTTTAAGCCCCGTTAAGTTAAAAATTTCATGGTACAAAAAAGCTAATGTGCGATAATGCAGTGCGATGTGCAATAATTCTTTTTCGGAAAATACTGTACGTAATGTGTCTAACGAGCTGATATGTTTCGAAACGGTCTGATAAGTTCAATTCCAATAAGATTCTTAAATTTCTAACCAAACATCGGTTTAGAAATTCAATCAAATTCTTAAAAAGTTACATAAAAATTTATTTACTTGAATTATTAAAAAAACGAGGAAGAGAATAGTAGAGTAGACTATTACACTAAACTATTTTTGGCAAATTTCAGGCACGCAGTTTCATTAGGTGTAGAGTAATGCTCATATAAAAGAAGAAGTTGTATGGCAGCTACTCGAACCCACTGCAGTAGACCAACCAAATTTTGCAGAAACTTTGGCCATAAAACTAAACTACTTTTGGCAAAACTTCAGACACTCAGCTTCAATAGGAATAGAGTAATGCTCATATAGAAAAAGAAGTTGTGTGGTAGGTACTCGAACCCGTGGACCAAAATTGCTGGATTTAAATAGCGATACGGCTACTGCATAAAAACTAATTTGTGAAATTTCAAAATCCTAGCTCCTTTATTTTTTGAGTTATCGTGCGGACGAAAATACATAGCTAAATCGATTTATTTTTCGATTCTGATCCGATCCATACACTTGAGTCATTATCTACCCCCCACGTTCTTTGCGTCACAAACGTAATGACAAATTTAGTATACCCTTTTGACTAATAGTCATACAGGTATAACAATCAAATAAAATATTGAAAAATTTTAAAATTTTCTATAATTTCCAATTAACTTATTTTAACTCTATCTGAATAGACCAATTACTAGTATAATGGCAAATTAGATAATTAAATGACAGTTTTAAACTTTTGACAATTAATGTCTGAAAGAGAACACCATAGGTGGTAAATGTATAATCTGATATATATTTTAATTTATTAATTAATTAAATTGTATATAGAAATGTCATAAAATATCTGGTTTCTAATAGATATTTTAAAAATTTTTAATTTTAAATAGAATAACGCCGGTATATAAAATAGGTATATATTATGTTGATATATAATAAATTATTCAATTTATTACCACTCTTAGAAATTACAGTTTTTCAGAATTATTTTGTTTCTCTTTTACTCACATTACACTGTTAGTTTGTGTGTGTGTGTAAATGTATAGTATACGTTACAAGAAAGTTATGAGAACATTTTGTCATTTGTTATTGAGCTTTATTTAAGATATTCTTTATTAAAATATTTAATTTAGTTTTTTAAATTGTTCCAAAATACTTTAAAATTTTAAATAAAACATTGTTTTCTCGAAAATTAAATTAAGTCTGTTTAAAAAAATTTATTTACAACAATTTATATTAAAATATCGACCATTTTCTTTCTTTCCATTTTTACTTAATCTTAAAGAATAATTTAATTGATTCTATTATTCATTTTAATTTAATTTTTTTGTGATATTAAAATTTATTCATTCATTAATTTATCATCATTTTCATCATCATCATCATTCATATCTACATCATCAAATTTAACATTAAAATCATTAATATAAATCATTATCATTATTATCAATATCATCATTATTATTAAAATTTTAAAATCATCATCAGTATATCATTATAATCTATTTGTACGTATCACATCAGAATCTTTTACAATTTCCATCTTTCAACCTCAGTCAAAATAAATGACAGAAAATAAATAAAAAAAAAAAAAATAACAATAAAAACAAAAATTAAAATTGAAAAGAGAAAGAAATTGTAATATTTTCAACTTTTCTTTTCTTTTCTTTATACTCTTCAATGTAATTTAAATATTAAAAAATTATTCAAAATGGCTTTTTTTTTTAAGAAAAATAATTATAATCCTTTTTATTTTTTTGAAAAATTAAAATGTTAAATTATATTTACTTTTTTTTCTGTATTCATCTTTCCTTTATTTTTTGTCTCTTTCTAAGGAATAAACTTGAAGATGAACCAGTGAAAGAGGCAAAAATTTAAAAAAAGAAAAAAAAGATAAATAAATAGAATAAAATGTGCATAATAAATTCATTTTTAATTATAAAAATTTTTTTTCTGAATTGTATGAACAATGATAATTATAATATTAATATTATCGGTTTTTTTTCAATGCAGTAAATTTACTACATTTGCAGAAATTTTTTACAAACCATTTTCAGTTTATATTAAGCCTACATTAAGGTCGGCTCACACTAGACCGGTACAGTGCAGTGGAGACAATGCAGCGTAGACACCATGTTTTGTATTCACACTTTACAGTATAAATCACGGACCTACCGACACCTTTTTTTATATTCGCACTTATTGAACAGTGAAAGAAAAAAAATATCATTGTCCGATGTCAAACGATGCCAGACAGTGAGGTAATTATCGTTCAACGTGAATATGAGTACATTTAGAAATGCATAGAAGAATAAAAGAACACTGCAATGTGTGCCAGTCTAGTGTGAATCTACCTTTAATATTTTACACTGAACCTGTCACATGTAATTGGAAACTTACGTCCAGTATAGAATATTAATGTTGGCTTCAAAATCCGACATTGTTAAAGCTAATTTTACACGTAGGTGATCATAAATAAAATTTGACTTTTATTGATTGTTTTTAAGCCTTTTAAGATCCACTAACACGGCTTTCTAAGAATTTTGTTAATTGTATTTCTAATAATTGCCTTTCAATTCCTGAATTTAATAAACTTTAAATTTTTACTAATATTTTATTTATTAAAATATGGTTTTAAAAGTTTAGACGATTTATGTATTCAACCCGATCTCCCTTCCCTGTCAGAATAATCTATAATTTCACTTTTGTAGAAAAATATTAGTTAATAACTGAAGGCACTATAAGCATATGCTTGAACTACTAATTTGGTCTACCATAAATGTATAAAGGAACTTTTTAATTTAATTCACGAACGGCAACACTGAATCTTATATCTCAAAAAAATTTTCAATCTTTCATTTTTGAAAACTCTTATTCGCCATTTTTATAAAAGATATTTTTGGGTGTACGAATACTTTATATCTAAACTCTTAAGCCCAAAAAATATTATTATATTGTTTTCTTATCTCCAAAAGGCAAAACAACAACAAATTCTTACAATAACAAAAAAAAACAAAAAACAATTTCATTTATAAATTTTAAAAGTCTCCCCCATTCTCTAAAAAAATAATGAAAAAAATTTCAAATTTAAACTTATCTTCATTATTTTAATATGTTTATATAATGAAAAATAATATGAATGATATAAAATTATATCATGACATAAAATTAAAAAAAAAAAAAAAAAAGTTTTAAAGTAAACAAAATATCATGATTGAAAGAAAAATGTCTTTTAGACGACATCATCATATCATCATCATCATCATATTATCATCATCAAGATAATTTCTTTATTTTTTGCGTCTATTTAATAAATGTGAGCATCATCTTCATCATAGCAACTTCATCAGTTTCATCAGTTTCATCAACCAACGAATACCATCATCACCAGCTATTTTTTATCGTTTTTCATCAAAATTATTGAAAAACAACAACAAAAAATGGAATCAAAATGGAAAATATTTATTTAGAAAATTCGACACCCAGAAAAAAAAAACAAATAATAAAAACAAAAATTAAAAACCACCAGTTACACTCCTTCCTAATTTTTCATTATATCCTTTTTTCCATCTTGAGACGTAAATATATATATATATACATAGAAAGTTTTAATATTCATGTTCATCAATTTATGGTATGAAGTACGCAATCATTATCTATAAGATATTTTATCTAAAGATACATTTTTTTTGTATCTAAAGATTGAAAAAGATGAGTCAATTTTGAATATTGTCTACGTAATTTATAAATTACAGTTATGAAATCCTTTCTTTTTTCGTTTTTAGTGAAAACTATAAAGGATTTGAGGATACATGTGTGTGTGTGTGTATTTGTAAAGAAAAAACAGTTATACTTTTATAATATAATTTAAATAGTGAATAAATATAGTTATTCTCCATCTTATCATCAAAATAATTATTTTAATATCCTGTTTTAGGATAAATTAAGTTTAGAAAAATTTACTAGACTATAATAGATAAATAAGAAAGGTATTACTGATATTATACGCAAAAAACAAAAATTGAAAGGGTTGGTGTGGTGGAAAATTTTCCAAAAAATCTTTTTCCCCGTCATACTGGTGTCTAACCATTAATACCGCAACCCTTTTTTTTAACTTAAATTTATTTAAAGAATTTCGAATTTTTTTTAATTTTTTTATTCATTTAAGGAAGAAAGTTAAATAATGATAACTTAAGTTATGTATCTTAAGATAAAAATTTATATATATGTATTTATATATTTAGTATATATGAATATTTTTGATAATATTAGGGTCCTTTTACAAAAGAAAACTTTTAAAAACTGTATAAAGTGATTAATACATAAAATAATGTACTTGATTATTATGTTTTTGAATACAGGGTGTTCGAAAGTTTAAGAAGATCAAGAATGGAAAGGAGAGGGATATTTCTCAAGGTTTCGGATATAACTGCACGTAGTTTTTACTTAAATAATTATTTCAAAAACGATATAAGATATGAAATAAAATTGTTTTGGTATATTAATAACGGTTTTTTATGCACAATTACAGTTATAGTGTGAAAGCCCTTAACTTCACTTAGCTTCCGACTCTTAAACTTTCTGCATTGCTGCAAAATTTTCTTCTAACCTCGATCTCGGTAAAATCTTTATAGCATATAATAGGACAGGAATGGATTATAATGCACAGATTTGAACTGGATCCCTATATTACGGTGCTGGAATATCTTGATAAAGTGCATAATAGAGCTACCATAATCCAAGAATCCTATATTCCATAAAATTAATTCCCAATCATCGTTTCACATCTTTTTCCCCAGAATCAAGCTGTACATTAGTATCACAGATGCCATCCGAAAGTTTGGTTCAAAAAACATTGTGGTTTTGGTGTGTTAAAGTCATGCACAACCTATTGGAACTACTCACAGATTCCATACGTAGATATCGAAGATTTCCATGTCCCTCGTAAAAAACAAATAACGATTTTGCAATGTCGAACAGGGACGAAGATGTTGTTGCTTCTTTGGAAAGTTTACTAAATCACTTTGAAGACTGTTATCCCGGAATCTGTTAGAAATTGACTCCCATATTCCAAAACAATTTTTTATATGTCTGTTAATCCTCTCAATCATTTCCGTTCTTTGTGACTTTAAATTTCAGACACCCTATATATATAATATATTATACATACATTAATATACATATACTAATTATTATTTCTTAAATTTTATCTTGAAAAAACTTAAAAAAGAACAACAAAGTGTCAAGTGTAAAAGCCAAACATATATAGATACAACAAATTATTCAGAAACCCTTTGAATCAAATAACATTCAATACAGCCTATTGTAAATTAATGTTTGGTTATGGTTCTTTAAGTGATTGAAAGGAAACTCCATCTATACATTCATGGGTATTGGTTTTTCTGGTAAATCTTATTTTTAAACGAAAAGGAAATTTTTCGCCTTAGGACACTCTAATAAGTGATTAAGCATTTTTAAGGGCGGTAAAGAGGAGTTAAAAACTAATGACTTCAATAAAGTTATTTTGTAAGTGGTAACGAATTAATAAAATAGTTCAAGGTGATGTTTTATACAAAATAAGAAATTTTTGTAAATTTTAATGGGTATGGGTATATATGAAAAAGTTTTTAATTATAAAGGGATTATTAAATGATTTACATTTGATCTTAACGAACTTTTACATTATTTGGAAAAATTTTCATTTTTGCTGGAATTTTAAAAATACAAAAAAGGAATTATACCGGAAGAGTTATTTTTAAATTATTATATATATCTACGAGGTATTCTTCTTGGTGTAGATTTTTTCTATAGCATTAGTTAATTCATAAGGAATCACCGTTATTTCTTTGCTCAGAAATATTTTATTAATAATTGGGGAAGGGTTTTAATTTAGTTACTAACTTACATGACATTCAGTGGAAAAATGTTGAGGATGAAGTAAATTATTTTCATACAAAGCGGTTCAGTCTAATAGCATATGTATTTTATATCAAGTGGTCTGCATATTAGTGGTCTGTTTAAATTGGTTCCATCTTATAATTTGCTGGATAGAACTGTAGTTAGAATACCGACCTTGTAATCGAAACGCCCCAGATCGATCCCCCGGAGACGTTCCCACATGTTATAAGGCCTTGTACATTAAAACTAATTCAAAAAATAAGAATATATTGTACCTATCCTGTTCCAACATATACCTATCATATAGGCGGACTTAACCTAACCTAGCCTTGAAAAGCAAGAAGTAGTCTTGAACTTCTTAATAATCTAAGCGAATTAATATACTTTATATGGTTTTATTATATCAATATTTAGTAACAATGATATGAGATAAATTTATATAGATAAAACTATTAAAGAGCGAGGCACAGAACACAGAATAGCATTACCAACGAGTGCTTTCGGAAGATAATTCGCAACAACACGATAGCGGCATACGTTAGATCAGCGTTCTGCATGGTAGTGAAATATAATTAGTAACCAGCACTGACATCAGAATTACATGCCTTAAACAAGTTTAAACAAGTATTTCAAGTAACAAGTACTTCTAAATAAGTTTTTAAGAAAAATATGTTGTATATTCTACAAAAAAAAAAAAGGAAAAATAACCATCACTCCATCACATTCTAAGGCGCCTGTTATTACCTGTGATTCGCCAAGCAGTAGAATGAAATTTTCTAAAAAAAGTTGTTTAGATACGGAAGCATTTTGGGGGGAATAGCACAAACATAAAGTTATTTACTCGAAAAAACTTTGGGAAATATAAACGGACTAAGTAGCGCAATTTAGGAATAATTTGGGATAATAGAAATTATCTGAAAGTTGAGAAGCTTTTGAGAAGATAAATGTATATAAAAAGAAAGAGAACTAGAATTAAATAACGAATAGAATTAATATTGTAGAATTTATAGTAAATTATGTTCCTTTATTTAAATTTAAGTATGAAATTATTCAAAATAATTAAAATAAAAAGAGCACTCATTATTTTCTTTGTCAGTATATATATTTCAAGTATTGTTCACAATTCTCATACCTAACTGAATTTTCGCTGATCTGGTATTTTACCATTTCTACATTCATACTTCCCTTTTCATTGTATAAAAGCATTAAATTCATAGACAAGAGTTTGAAAACCACCATTATTTAATTTTGAAATTTTTTTATTATGTCTTGTACCAGAATACCAGACAACTACTTTGGGTTCATGAAATCATTATTCATCTAACACCATGAGTTACGAATTATAATTGGTTTCCTAGCAACACATCATCACTCTTTTTAAAAGTGTCCTTCCTGTTGGTCAGAAATATATAGGAACAAAAAAGTGAACATTTTTTTCTTTCCCCATCTTTTGTTTTTTGATGATTTTACAAAAAAATTCAAAATTTTAATTTCTAAAAATGAAGAAATATTACAATAGTTAGATTCCTCACATATAAATATACAAATTTTCTACCATTGGGTATTTAAAAATTAATTCTAAATTGGATTAAGAGCAAACACACATTGGAATGAGAGTTTTATTTCAGACACCATTGTTAAAATTCTATAAAAACAAGTTGTTACGAAATATTTATGCATTTCTATATAGAATATGTTTGGGGGGCCAACTAATATTTATGTATATATAATTATATTTTTAAAAAGGGTCACAGGAATTTTTATAATATTCAAATGAAGAGATTTTATTGTATTATTATATATATAAGTTACATGTGTGTATAATTAAAATATAAGCAATTTCATAAATAATTGAATTTAAAGTTGAACAGGTGTTGGCAACATTTTTGATTCATGATTTGCGATTGGTATGATATTTGAATAACTTTTATACTCTACACCTTAAGTATAGGGGTATTTTGAAAACCTTTCTTGAGCAGCGTCACCTCCTGAGTTGATTAAACGACATCTGTTAATTTGACCATTTAGTGACGTCTGTGAATTTGACGATATCTGCACGTTAATTTAAAAGTTAACATTTATACATTAGGTTCTAAATTACAAAAAAGCCGAGATTACAACCTAGAAGTACAGGAATAGTTTCCAGAATCTTAAGCTTCCGAAAGAGCCCACAAGCAAATAAACATATCTCTAAAACCAATCAATGTCGCAGTTTAAGATTTGGTTTAAGGATATTCTATCGTAAGGTTCAAGGTCTTGCAATACAGCAACAAAAGCCTGACAAGCATATCTTTGAAATTAAAAAAGACGGAACCTTGAAATTTCCATCAAATGTGTTCTTTATATGCCCCATTTACCTTCATTAAAACTAAATTACATAAGAAAAGAAAGGGGGAAACTTCAGGAGCCTTCAACATATTTTCCAAAATATACCACTACAACTTATAAAAATTGAATCAATTAATTAGGTCAGGGGTAGTGCATTAATATATTAATAAATAGATTAAATCAATTTACTGATGATTCATAACTTTGTTGATTGAGAAGTCTTCAAATTCAATAAAATGTTTGAAAAGTGGTACTGAAATTGATGAATGTTTTTAAATGACAAACCTAACGCATTGTACTTAAAATCTTGCATATTTGGCCCGCAAATTGAAAATAGTTGTCTAATACTGAAATATGAAGTACTGTTAAAAAATGAAGGATGGAAGAGGTTTAACAAAATATACTTATAATAACTTTATCTTTTAAACGATTTTCATATTCCATTATAGAATTCCATTTAAACTCTTCCTTCCCCATTTTTAAAGTGGAACTAAAATAAATCATATACAATATGTGTAAAGTTCTGTAGAATATAGAATAGGAAAAATCCTTTAAAAATATCAGAATGAGTTTTAAAACATTTTATTTATAATCCATATTGTATTTTAGAAAATATTTAACATGTATATAACAAGTATTTTCTATTTAAAATTTTATAATTTTTGTGGTACGTGGAGGCAGCATGCAAGAGAATAAATTTTCGTAAATGGAATTTTATGAATATAATACATATATGAATATATAAATATATATATATATATATATATATACTAAAAATATTCAGAGTCGCCTTTTTTGAAATGTTTTTCTATTGAAACATGAATTTTGAATGAATAACATAACCATAAAATATGAATGTAAAAATTTTAGTGTTGCCTGCTTTTGAAAAAAAAACAACAAATGATGCATTGCCAGGAAAATATATGACTGACCACCATATACTGTGTATATATATAGTATATACATATATTTATAAATACATAAATTTAAATAGAAAAATATAGAAAATACATATATTTACATACATATTAAAATACATATATACATATAAAACTAAAGAATTTTAACCAAATAACCAAAAAGGTTGTAATAATAAGTGAGGTTAGAGTGGAAAATTTTATTGAATTTTCATAACAAGTAAAAAAAATTTTTTTTATTATATTTTTATGTTGAGTTTGCAAGAAATAAAAAAAAAAGTTTTCTAAAATATTATTTAAAGAAGATGAGGGTTTAATCAGAACATGAAAAAAGTGTGGTATATTTGGTACTTCCTCATATTTTATATCTATATATAAATATAATTATACATAAAATTTAGAATGACTATAACAGTCGGCCATATTTGGTCAGAAAATTTATGTTTAAGTTTTTTTATTGTTTGGGTTTTTTTTTTTTTAATTCGAATATGGACAATCTCTATCTGGCTGGATCTTTTTAAAGAATGATTGAAAGAACATGAGTTTTGAGGTTTTACTGTATAGAATATGTAAAGGATAATGAAGGATATGAATATTTGTATGTACAGATGTATAATATATTTTTAGTTTCATTTTTAATATTTTTAATTTTATTTGTTAGTAAAACTTTATTTTATAATTATTTTTGTTCATAAATCCCCACATTTAAGTTTTTACTTCAAATTATTAAGGGGTTTTTTGGCTATTTTATTATTATGGTAAAAATGTTATTATTTTTTTTTTAAGTAAAATATGAAAGAATACATTTGGTAAACTATAGGAAACTATTTGTAATAGTATGATGATATATGTGCCAGACATTTTGCGGTCTTAAAACTTTATGAAAATTAATGGTTTTTAGTTTTTACATTCTGAAGAATAATAAAAGAATATGAAATTAAAAAACTTTGTGAGTAGAAGTGGAAGGGATGTAAGTTGGTGGAATATGTGTATTTTGTCTGATGAAATGGTTTCTCTATATTAATATAAATAACCTCGTTGAATTTGTATTTTTAAATTTATATGCCTAGGGATTGTAAAATTGAAAAACAAATAATCTGAAATACTCTCATTGCCGTATCTTGATAGACATTCAGGTACTTATTTACGTGGGTTAAACAAATTTTTATACTTAATTGTAATTTACTTCAATATATTCCCATCCTCTCCCACTGTCGTAATTTTCGTCTAGTTTTACAAAAATTGTTTTAATAACTGACTCCGATTAATCTATTTTTCCTAGGTGATGCAGCTACTTTAGTTTATAAAGTTTGAAAAGCTATCAGTAAAGATATTTTATGAATTGAGTGGATTTAAAATTGATATACCAATATATTTTATGTTTCTATTTAATGTTACAACATTTTCACACTAAATGCAAATTAAATATTTTTCAAATTTTGCTGTTCATACTACACAACCTGTTTAATTTTGACAGCTATCAAAATTAAGAGTGATTGATAGGAAAAATTGATTAGGTTTGTATTTACAATATTTTATATTACATTTATAGATTTTTCTTAAAAGTGATGACAAGTTACTAAATTAAAAAATATTGATTATTTCAATAAACTAAAATTAACAGCCTTATGTTGAACACAATTCAAATAATCATAACTTCAAACCAGACATAGTTTTTTATATATAATTTTCTGTTAGACCTACAATCGGTTCAGTAGGAATCCTGTAAAAGAGATAACAGCTTTAACACAAAAGGGATATAAAAATTTTCCTCTATATAATGCTCAACTGTCAAAAATTCTTATTGAAAAATTAAACTGTCAAAATTTTAACCTCAAATTATTGTAACTAAATTTTGATTATTATATTTGCAAAAATCTATAAATTTACCAATTCAACCTAATATCTAAATTTTATTTAAAATATATTAAGCACAATTAAAAATTAATATATTCCTTCAAATAAAATTCTTATTAATTTATTTAATTAATTTTCTTAATTTTTTTTTATTGTATTTTTATAAAATATCTATTGGGTATTGATTGACATTAAAAACACTTAAAGATACTTTACGTAATTATTTTTTTTTTTTCTTTTCTTAAATTAAACAATCAATTCCAAATTATTATAACATAACGTCAAACAGCGTTCATTACACATTTTATTATTATATTATTAAATCACAAAATTGCAAGAACGCATTTATATATAAATATCAATGTGTCATTCATTTGATGGATTTACCCTTGAGGTTTCTTTAAACAACACTTCTAGAACCACTCATACCAACTCAAACCAATAAAAAAACAAGTAAAAATTTTAACACTTATACGTTGTTATGTGTCGTAAACATGGGGTGGTTGATTATGTCAACTTTTTCATATTTCTTTGTAATAAAGTAAATATATATATATATAAAATAAATATAAATGTTAATATTAAAATAATACTAAAAAGGAAATATAAATAAAAATCAATAAAGAAAGGTATAGTATGTATAAATAAATGGAAATAAAAATGTAAATATATCAGTGGAAAACAGCCCACTTTTATGTTTTATGTATTTTCATTTTATGTTCCGAAAATTTGAAATCTAACATGAAAATAATATAAGAACTCACTTTTTTTTGGTGGCACCACATAATCTTAAAACACGTATTATCATTTAAGTGCAAAATTTATTATAGTTTTTACTATTGCTGAATAATTTGATTTGATATTAAGAATCTTGAACAGTAGTTCAGGTTATTTTCCACTCAAATTTTTTGGGGATTCTTACATTAGGCCGCAAACACACAGACAGTGAATGATTTTTCTACGAATAATTTTTTTGAAAGTGGATGGATATATAATTTTGCACTGGCTTGTTACACTTTAATATGGCTACCTATATGGTAACTAATATATTTAAAATCACTCTCAAAAAATTGCTTACAAAAACATAGCTAGTCCGGTGTCGTTGTGTTTGCGCCTTTAGAAATTTAAAACTTGATTTTTAAATTATTATATTACTAGGAATTTTTCTATCTTAGATTTTAGATTTTACCAATGACTCCATCTAATTTCCAAATTCGTGTGGAAAAAAAGTGGAATTTATAAATTCTTTAAGGACAGTTTTATCTAGAGGAATAATTTAAAATACGTCAAGATTTTGATACATTGTTTATAGTAATCAAGATCAATTCCCCATATTCCTAAAAGTGATTTTCTCTTCTTGATTTGATAGGACTCCTTTATCACGAGTCAATAACTTTTAATGCAATGTGTCGATGCTCAAGGAGGTCTGTGTATCTTGACGTAACCTTTCCACTTCCTTTCACTTACACCTTTTACTATAGGGCACCCTGTTTATTTATATTCATAGTATGTATTATATCTAAAAATCAAAGTTGGAAAGAGTCAAAAATAAACTGTAAAATAAATAGTAAGAATAAATTATTAAGGGTTCTTTATAATGATAATAATCGTTCACCCTTAATATGAATAAATAATAAAGTAATTCATTTTTTATATTTATATTTTTTTTTGTGTATTATAATTTTTAGATATACATATATTTTAAATAAATAATTTCATTTTAAAATTAAATATTTTATTTATTATTATTGTTTTTTTTTTTTTTTTTTTTTTTTTTTTTTGATATTGTTGCAATTGTATATGCGATGTCACATGCAAAACAAAGACCTTTTTGAAAATACAAGTGTTTTATTATTTAAATATGAACATTTAAAGCAAAAAATAATTTACTTCTTTTGTTTTTGTAATAAATGATATTGATGATGATGATGATGATGATAGTGTTATGCTTTTGATGATGAAAATTATAATGATATTTCCATTTATTCTCAAATCTCAACCCATCATTTCATATGCCCATAATCCCTGGAAACATATGAACTTAAACTGTAAATTAGAGTTCGTATAAAAGAGGGTGTTGATTTAATTTTCATTTTATGCATACGTAAATTTTTAAAATTTTTTAATTCATTTTTCAAAAACAAAACCTGTACCATTTTTTATTAAGACTTATATTTTAACTTAGATTTTAATACCCTTAAAACGTTTTTAAAAAATTAAAAGATTTTTCAAAGAGATCAACTAAAAAAAAAAAAGGGGGAACTAATTCTAGAATTAAATACTTTTTCAATTAATTTCAATATTGTAAATTTCAATTCTATAGTGATGATGATAATCATATTATAAAAGTGTTAAGGGAATTTTATAAAGGTAATGAATATAATTGAATTGTAAATTTTGGAATATGAAAATTTTGGAATTATTTAAAAGATTAAGTTATTAAAAATTTAAGATTTTATTTCATTATTACATCATATTAACAGTATAGCTATAATATTTATTAGTAATTTGGGTTTTAAACATCATAATTATACTAAATAAAAAAATTTATTTAATTATTTTTAATTTAATTTTTTATATCGTATAACCAAAGTATAGGAGTGTATTAATTTTCATAATATTTTCGTTCTAGCCATTGCATGTACAACTAGTTTCTGTTATAAAGGAAGTATCATCTAACCTATACAGTTGACACCAACGAAGGTGTACAAAACAAAAGATTTCGTCCAATATGAAATAGTTCACAATTATCAAGACGAACCTAACTAACAATATTCAACTCCAGCTTAAAATGTACATTAACAAATGGTTTGTCACTAATTCCATTAAGAATAAATTACAGGTTTTCATAAATAAACGTTTCAGAAAAATGAATTCTGGGCGAACAGAATAAGAAATTGCAGACTAACAAACGAAGAACCTATAGTGAAAAGCAAATCACCAGAACGAAATGGAGGTGGATTGGTTACACACTAAAACAGAAAAATTAAGAATGCATAACCAGAATCACACTAATTGGGAATCGTCTAGGCGGATTTAGGTCAAGAGGTTGATCCATAATAATATAGAGGAGAACGGTGCTAGATAAATTAAGAAGACACGAAATACATGGAATAAAATAGTAAAAAAAAACTATGAATGGAAATGAATTGAGACTTTGAGTTGAAGCCCTGGAAGAAGTAGAGTATTATACCTTCAAAAGATAACATTTTTCATTTGTTACCATCTCAAAAATTAATGAAGTTATTCTGATAAGTTAATAAAATAGACTATTTATTCCTAAAGAAGGACAGTGATTGTAATTGGACCGTAGATCAGATCATAGATTCAGATTCTAGAGACTTTCGAACGAACCCAAGAGCAAATGGGAAAATTAACAAAACAAGAGGCTCTTAACATACCACTTTTAAATTCTTGAAATTCAGTTAATTAGAAAAGAAAGGGAAAAGCTGCTAATTCCATGGTAGTTGAACGTCTCCCAGCTCAAAAGTCTCCGAAACTAATTATAATAAAATATTAAAACTTTTTTTAGAATAGGTTGGTTAGACCAATTTACTTTTTCATTACTTTTTTTTAATTAAAATAGCTTACACTTGTTGGTAACTTTCAGGCATCATTTCTGAACATTTTATGATATTTTTTATTGTAGTCTCTATGATAATAGAAATTTAATTTAATAATTTATAGCTAGCAGAAGGATATAATTATTCTTCAAAATTTCCAAAGCAAAGAAAAGTCTAGTGAATTATATTACAAACATTATATTTGATCTTTGATATAAAAGTTGGTTATACCATTAATCTAATAAAAAACATACTCAAGTTGGTGAAATACTAAAGCTTCTAATAGTGATTAAAAAATTGCCCAAAACCCTACAAAAGTTTTTAATTTTGTACAATCCAAGTACTTCGAGTTAAGCTGAACATATGGTTATATGAACCTTCCCTCCTCTTCCCTTACCATCCCAAAAACATCACTAATTTCACATAAAAAATATTCCATAATTTAACTTGAACTTAAGTCTATTAATTTTAACTCCTCAGAATATTCACTTTTCTATTCCTTAAAATTATTAATGTCATATAAATTTTACATATTTGTTGACCCTTATGAACCCAGTTCATCAAATCTCCTTAAGCATTTAAGGTAATTTTTATTTCAAAAGAATATATATACTCTTTAAATGTACTTTCTAGATACCCTGCAGTTATTTATACCAACACATATTTTAACCATAAAATTCTTAAAAAATATACTCTGCCACCAAAGTATAATTTCCCTATCAAATATGAATTTTTATTTTTAATACCCAAATTACCTCAAATCTAAAAAATTTTCAACAATATAACAAAAAAGTTAACGGTAGTTCCTCATCCTTAATATTCTTACTAAAAAGAATCATTTTCCTCAAAATGAACCATCACCAACTGAAGCGAGAGTGAAATATTTTGTTCATTTTCCATATTTCTTTGCCACATTAAATCCGTGCATACAGGATTATTACAGTCAATCTATGAATACATTAAATTTATGTAAAAAAAAAATTGTACTAAAAATGCATACACAAAAAAATAAGAAGGCAACAACAACAACAATCTATTATATATTGTGTAGTCAGTACAGTAGTTCTGTTGATTTAAAGTAAAAGGGAAGGGATCAAATAAATGGAAACAAGTGGCATCTGTCAAACGAATTAAGTGTGAAATTATTCTCTTCCTTTTGACACCCGAATATAACTCCGTATAATAATAATAATAAAAATATTACTATTATTATTTAATTTTTATTATTATTTTTATTGTTTTTTTTTTTCAAAAATATTTACATTAATTCTAAAAATTGTTATTTACTAAATAAAAAAAAAAATAAATAATTATAATTATTCTTTATGCAAGCATATTATAATAAAATAAATTGAAAATTGTAAAAAACATAAGTGATATTCATTAAGTGAAATGTTGAGACAAAATTCAAACTTTGTTTCAAAGTGGAAATGAAACAAGTGAGAAAAAAAATTTTGACAGAAATGTAAAAAAGAAAAAAAAAATAATCTTAGAAAATATTTTCATATTTGCCTTTGGGGTACCCCTTACTGTGCAATTATCAATTTTTTTATATAAGGGTATATTTACTTTTGATAGACCCTTTATTTAAAAAAAAAAAGTTTCAAAATTGTAGACTTTGGGATTTCTTGAATGACGAATTATTATGATTATTACTATTATAAAAGTTACATTATGAAAATTAATTGAAATTTAAAAAGTGCACTTGAAGCGATTTAACTGTCAAAAAAAAATCATAAAATACAAGTGATGAAATTTTTGGGATAATAAAAATACGAATTAGTTATTAGGAAATATTAAGCACCTGTTTTAAAAAAAAAATTAAAACTGATTTTAAAATTTTAAAATTTTTTTAAAATAAGGGAATATTTTTATAGAAATTATTAAAATTTTGGAAGTATTAAATTAATACAGGAAATTATAGTAACTTAAAGTAGTGATTTGACAGAATGTAAATAATTAGTATATAATGAAGAAAGTGACAAAATTTGAATACAGACAGTTGCCTTTTTATGACATAGATATATAACAAAGCGGTATTATTAGGTTGTTAAAATGTTTTGAAGATAGTGTAACTCAGCAACTCTTTCTTGATTATATCAAGAAGTGTTTGAACTTGGGTACCAGGATGATCTAAACAGCATAAATTTAAACTACACTGTTATTTATCTTATACAAATATTGCGCCTGGGAATAATTCTGACACACTTCATTTTATAACCAGTGAGAACAAGAGGAATCTTCAAATTGAACGTGTAATCTCTGATGATGAAACTTCTATAATTACACCTGAAAAAAAATAGGAATTTTAAAGGCAAGGAAATGACAGTCAGAATTTAGCAAAACGTCATAATTGCAGCTGATATGATTAAGCATAAATATAGCAAATATTATACGCTACTAATAGACACTTTCTTCAATTTTAAGGAAGAAGAAAAAATCTTAATACATGTTAAAATATAATTTTGCAACTTTAATAATGGAGTTGTACTAAAAACATTTGTACAGTTGCTTAAAAGAAGGAGCTATAAAATAATTTTAAATAACTCTTACATAAAATAAATGCCAAAGAATGGCGCTACCCTGAAATTCTCTAAGCGGATCTAGGCAGGAAGGAGACTCATAAAAAATACTGAAGAACGGAATGGTTATGGAAACTCGCTTATTGTAATAACTGCTTAGAATATAAAACATGATTCCATTCCATGTGTTGCCCCCTGATAGAATTTTACCATTATACCAGTCAAATATACCATTATACAACTTGTAACGTTTCCAAAAAAAACTTATATAAGTTCGTTTCCAATTCACCCCTCAACTCTCCTCTTCTATCCTATTTTCCTTCCAATTCCTTAGTCCTATAGCAAAACAGTCATATCTGTTCACATATTTTTTAAAGGAGTTTCTAGAGTTTGATTAGCGTGTAAAATTTAAATTTTCTAGCTTAAATCGTTTAGTAAATATTAAAGGTCAAAAATTTTGCAAAAATTTAGTTCCGTATAACGGGAAATTATACCTAATTTTATAAACCTTTTGTGAATGACAGATTGATGACATATGTCAAAATAATGACTATCGTCCCCAATGGATATAATTACCTATAAGCATTTAAAATACCTACCTATTCGGAGTAAAAATGTTATTGCTTTATTTCAAACAATGTAAAAGTTTTGTAATCCCAATGACGGACAAACAAACATATTGAAACTATATAGCCAATTTTTTTCAAAATATTTTAAAAATTAAATCAAAAATAAATATTTAAAAAATACGTTTAGTCAATTTTTTTCTAGGTTCCCAAATTAGTTTTTAAAAATCTATTACAAGTCTATATTTATAATGTTTTGAACTTTTTCAAAACAAATGCATGTCACGTGCCAATAAAAAATATGCAATGCAAAGAAATTAAATTCATATTTTATTTTTCATTTTTGTCATATTCTTGAAATTAAAAAAACAAATAAGGAAATTGAAAAAAATTACAAAAAAAACATTTTTAATTCAATATAAAATCCAATAAAATTAAAAAAAAAAATATATTAATTTAGAATGAAAATATTTTGGCCATAAATGATTGAAATTTTTATAATAATTTTTTTATGTAACCAGTTATTAAATTTTCACCTTATTTAATTCAAGTAATTTTTTTCTTCCAAAATGGTTACAAAATCAATTTAATAAGTATTAAAAATAAATAAATTTACTGTCTTTTTTACTTTTCATCATAATTATATAGACACTTGATGCATAAATCCAGATTTTAATCTTATTTTTCTTTATATATATAATATGTTATTATATTAATATGTAGATCAATATCGTTCAAAGAACTTAACTAGATCTATATATTTTATAATATGTGATTTATCACAATTTATATACAATATGAATTAATTTGGATTTTATATTTTTCATAACTTATTCGTCACATATAAATTGACATTAAAAACGTGTTATATGAGTTATGATTAAACTTTTCCCTTTCATTACATTTGGAATTTTTTAACTTTTGGCTTTCAGAATGTAAAAACTATAATATAAAACTCGTCGAACCTCTTCCATGACACAAGCTTTATTTTATATAGATGTTGGCCATTAAAGTTATCTGCTATTGACAAAATTTTAGTCATCATTTCAGTCATTGGCCACTACACTAAATTTTTTTTGGCAAAATTTCAAACACCCAGCTTCATTATGTATAAAGTAATGCTCATGTGAAATATGAAGTTGTATGGCAACTACTTGAACCCACTGCAGTAAACCAACCAAATTTTGCAGAAACATTGGAAACGAATTTGTGAAAATTCAAAATCCAAGCTCCTTTAATTTTTGAGTTATCGTGGTGACGGACGGACGCACAAACATACGGCCTTTGATTCTTTATCTACCCCCCTCCTTCTCCGCGTCACAAACGTAATGGATATTTAGTATACCATTTTGACCTATAGTCATACGGGTATAATGACTTAATTCCAATAACTACAAGTCAATTTGTATATAATTTTATAATAAATTTATTTATGAGTTACAAAAATGTACAATGAAAGTTTAAGATATCTGTGATTTATAAGTGTTAATTGAAATTATTTATTTAAATTTGTTATTTGATACTTATTCGATTCATGCACTTAAGTGTAAATCTATCCTGTCTAAATCAATGTGTTACAACCGGAGGAGCAATTTTAATATACCCGTGACTATTGTTCACTCTGGTAGAATCAAAAAAGAGTTAACCACTTATGATCGAAAATCGTCCCTTTAGCTGAGGCTCGAACCTAGGTTCCTTGAATGAAGTGTTTGCATAATACCTATAGTGCTACCGAATTACGAATGGGAATTAATATATTAGTATAATTCAGTGATATGATTCACCAACTTTAAAAATATTTGACTATTATTCTCCTGCGCCCTATTTCATAAAAATTGAAAATTCGACAATTCACAGGCGAAAAGTTATAAAACCTACAATTTAATCAAAATTCAGTGTAATTAAAGATTTTTAAAAACAAAATTGTCAGACAAATATTCGCCTGTCAATATTTATGAAATGGGGCCCTGATCTAATCTAAATCGACAACACTGTAAATAAAAGAACATTTTGACTTCAATAATCTTTAATCCTATATGTTGTTAATGTTTCTATCAAAAATTTATTTAATTCATTTTTATAATGTAATTTAATATTTCCTTTTTTGAATTATTTTCAAATTAATTTTAAAATAATTATGACTTTTCTTAATTTGGTATTAACGCATAATTTTCTCACTTATATGAAATTTATTATTAATATAATTGGAATTTAAAAATTTCGAAAGTAAATATACAAAAAAAAAAAATATCTTTATCTTTTAATTGAAAGAAAAATTTCTAAGAATACATTTAAATATGATTTTTATTCATAAATAAATTATTTAGTTCACTGCGGAAATTCAAAATAAAAAAATTATTATGAAATTATTAAAAAAATCTGCAGATGTGTAAAAATTTACTAATTAAAAAAAAATGGTGTGTCTTGCAGAGAACTAACCGCTATTACAGGAAAGGCGTAATGTCAATATCGCAGATTATCAAAGCAATATAAAGTTCAATAATTATTAATTTTTCTATTACACATAACTTTATCTAGCACTATTTAATTAAGGTAAATTAACTAGTTATTGTGTTAATAATTTCCAATAAACTTTTTTGAAAGATTCCAATATACATATATATACATAAAAATTTGTATTATCTATCAGTTAGACTTTTATTTCTTTCCAATTATCTGATTTTCTCCAAAAGCCAATCAATTCAAGATATAAACATCAAAATCTGATATATGAAAATTGAAAAGAAAGTTGAGTTTGATAGAAAAAAATCATTCAAATGCAAGTCCCAGACACAAAGAACCCCGAAAAAAACGGTCATCCTAACAATATCTAAAGGCGTACAATATCACAAGAGCTGATCTCAAATTAAAAAACATAAGGAAAAAGGAAGATTGCTGCTACAAACGAAGCCTTATATATATACTATATACACTCTGAAGGCTCTATATAATTCTAGAGGAAGTGAAAAGGCTAAAAACCCTTAATTGAATGTACTTCAACAAAGTGAAGAGTCCATTAGATTTTTGAAAATTAGACAATCCCATAAACATTTATGATTTAAAACTTTGATGAACAAATTGAAATAAATTTTATATATCGTTTTAAATTAATTTCGTTATTTCGAAAAATTAAGAATACTTCGGGCATGTGTGAAAACATATAGAAATGAAACCTGGCTTGTAACAAGCAGCCTAACCCACAAGCTTCAGATTTTCGTAAATAAGTGTTTTAATATAGGATAATATGCCGAATTTTCTGGCCAACGAAGGCCTCTGGATACTAACAGGCGCACCCATATCTTAACAAATCAGACGTAGGAAATGGAGGTGGGTAGACCACATGCTTAGAAAGCCTTGTGAAAGCTTAGTGAATACATAATATTAGATGACATTATAGTGGAACCGGCAAGGAACTGGATGACGCGGCTGTCCTAACATCACATGCCGCAGGACTATTTATCAAGAAATGGCTAAATGCTAAATATCCTGGGATGACATTAAAATATGAATGCGGAATCGCGTGAAATGGAGGTTTCAATTGGAAGAACCCAACTACAACAAGTAGTAAGGAAAAAAAAAAAACCGTTTTAAATTAACATTTTAGAAAATGTTGCAAGAAACGTATAACATACTACCTTAGTTTTGTTTAAGATATTACAAATAATAATAAATTCATATTTTATCAATAATAATTTTAAAAATGTGATTTAAAAACTATAATTACTATATTGATTGTATTGAATGAATTGCAATTCATACATAAGTAATGGTTACAGCAAATCATTAAAATAATAAAAGAAAATAAACATAAGAAACTAACATATACTGTAGCTATCGCCTAAGTGTCATAAATGGTTATATCAACATTTTTCAATTTTAAAATCAATTATTTATTGAAAAAAAAAAACAAAAATAAAAAATTACAAAAAATGCAAGTTATGATGACTGACTAACTGACGGCAACAATACCTTATATTATAATCATAAATACCAATTTAAATACGTTTATAGAATTAAATAACTTATATTAGTCTAACTTTTAATCTAGTTTCAATCATATAAAAACCAAAAAACAAAAAAAAAAATTAATTATTCCTAATTATTATATTATTTCATATATAAAATTGCATCTGATGACCATAAAATATCTCTCAATGTTTCAAATGCAATCAATATGACAGGCCATTTATAATAATACATACATTATGAGATAGTGTGGTAATTTTATTACACTTATATTATGTTTTAAGATGATTAAGAATCATATAAAATGTAATTATGAATGTGCATATTTATACAATTTAAAAAAATAAATTAAAAATAAAATTCAAATGAAAAATGTAATAAGAGATTTTATAAAATTTTATTCGAATTGTAATTATCTTAAATGATATTAGATATCAATCTAATGGATATAACTGTTCAAAGAATCTTCTGCATAAAGTTAGCATCACAATAAAATTAAAATATTTTCAAGATTCTTTTGTCAACATATTGAAATTTTATAACAAAATACTTAAGAAATATTATTTTGATATTAGCGCCTTTAGGTATGCTATTAATACTTTGCTACGAATTTTAAGTTTTAAAGAAGGAATTGAATGAAATGAAATAATGATTTAATTGAAATCTTATAACAAACAACTTAAGGTATATAATTTTGTTATTAGCGCCTTTAGATATGCAATTTATATATTACTATGTATTTTTGGTTTTAAAAAAGGCAAAACGAATGACAAATTTCTTACAAATTTTCGGAAAAATAACTAGAATCTTTTTTTAATTTAATCTAAAATAAATTTATATAAAATTTTCCATATTGAAAGAAAAAAGTGAGGAAAAATAATCAAAATTTAAATCTTATATCAATAAATTTTAAAATTGTTGTTGCCTAGTGTGAATATTGATTTTTATCTTTAATATACATATACATATATATATATAGATATTTTTATATTATCTTTATTTTTATACTTAGTAAATTATATGTAAATATATACATATATATACAAACATGAATAAAATGCTACTTAAGTATTTAGATTGCATAATTTACGGTATTATGAACATATTAAGATATTATAATCTGGTCAAGGGGTATCAAGATTCCTTAATTATTAATAACAGACTGTATGAAAGTTGATTTCAATTACATCCATTAATATAATATATTTATATATATGTATATGCATAATATTGTATATTAAATACATATTTACATATTATGTAAGTTCATATATGGGGATAATGTACAAATTATATGTTCCATAAATGTAAAAAATAAATATTTTTCTTAATTATATTTTATTATCTGTACATTTTATTTTTATGCAATATACTTTTGATTATTATAGAATTAATTTAATTTGATTTGTAATGAAGTTAAATGAAAAATTAAGTTATAGGTGAACATTTTTTTTAAGAATTCATATCTTAAAAAAGAACATGTAAGATACAGATTCCCTGGTGGATATGAATGAGATGAGATTCAATGAGAAGTTATGAATAGAACAATGGTATTGGAAAATGAAAGTAGTTGAATAATATGCATTTGAATTTTATATAACCTAACATAGGACTAACTACTATTTGCTTATCATTTATAACCTTATAATAAATCTAATAAAACTTTTCCATCTATAGGTATTAGGGATTTTCATAAATTTTTTATTTTATTTTAAATTTAATATTTCTATTTTATTTTCCGCCATTTTGATTCAAATTTTGTATATTTATATTGTATTACAGGATTGAAAAAAAAATCTTAATTTATGAACCTATTAATTTTAAGTCAAAGAAAAAGAATTTAAATTTTTTTTTTGTTTTACTTTAATGACAAGAAAATCGGGGTAAAAGTAACTTAACAGAAAAAAAAAATAAAAATAAAGATGGACAAAAAAAAAGTTTAAACTTAATTAAATATTAACAAAAAAAATTATAAAATATTTAACCTTCAAGTGCAATTAACTCTAATTAAATAATATAATTTTTAAGACTCTGCAAGTACACTCGTCTGTTGTTAAAATAATTAATTGAATTGCAAATAACTAACAGTTACCAAATTGATAAGAATTAAGGTCAAGTTTTACCAAACCAGTACCGTGATAGTAGCTTGCCGATCTTAGGATGCGTTTATGTTGGAGCTGAAATAGTTGATAAGAGCGTCGATAAGAGAATAGCATAGAAAATTGATATTGCTTTTCGATGATCAAAATGATTCTCCAATATAAAACTCTATATTTAAATCATGTATATTATAGATTTTTACTCTATGCTCTTATCGAAGCTCTTTTCACTTATCGCAGCTAAAACATAAACATACCCTTTAACGAGGAGGTACGGTATTTTTATTCACGCAACACCGAAAAAATTCATAGATATCAGTTGGTAAAATAATTCGTTATTGTGTTAATATCTTTCATTAAGATTTTTTTAAAGATTTAAATACATACACACACAAATTTTGTTATCTATACACTTTAATTTATACAACGCGTCATCAAGAAAAGCAAATGAGATTGAAATGGGATAAAAATTATATGTATGACTAATGGGCTTCGAAAAATTGCAAAAAAAAATTGTAGCAAAGATGTAGCTCTTTATTTGTGTAACAACTTTTATTTAATAAATTTTTTCGAACTATTTTTGGTTTACACTTTATTAGTTTTTAGTAAAAATTTGTAACGTGTTTGAGTTAAGCATGAGTCAAATAAATAAATAAAAACATTCCGCGCACTCGTTTTGGTTGCTTAGACAGACACGTCCTTACACTGCTTAGACGCATATTTGCAAAAATCGAAGGTTCCAATTTTTGATGCGAAAGCAATCCTACCGCGTATAATGTTTCATATAAAGCTGAATCTTGGTAAAATATTGATCGAAACTATACTTAAAATACTGAAAAGATGTAAGTAAGTTGCCATTAATGTCATTGCCATTTATTGTGAATATATTATTTTTTCCTTTCCCGCTTCTTTAAGGAGTACAGGGCATTCACCAATTCTATTAAAACAAGGCTTCAGTTTTTTTAATAGATATATTTACTAAAAAGCCGTTGATTACTCGGCTGAAGCTGTTATATAAGATTATGAATACTTCTTCTTCTTCTTCTATGGCGCTACAGTCCGTTATCGAACCTTGGCCTCCTGTGAGGAGTGAAGATTATGAATACACAAATGTTAATTTTGTGCACTATCTATTATCTTAGTCAAGAGTTATTTATATATTTTTATTTAACTTTATTTTATATTACGATATAATTATACAATTTTACGATATTTTTTTATTAGATATGATCTGACTGGGGTTTTAATCCGAGACCTTCCGCATGAAAGGCAACGTCTTTACCACTACGCCATTGGTCAGAATATATTAATAAATAAAAAATGCAATATAAGGTGTTATCAAAGTGCGGCTGTAATGAAAGTCAACCTTTATTAATATAAATAGTTTTCCACCTTGAAAGGAATTTTATCACTTTTAATTGGTGCTAGTAAAATATTTTAACCACCTTAAGTCACAAACTACAACTAAAGTATTCCGATTCTTCAATTTATACAAAAAGCATAAAAAAACTACGAATATTTTAAAAAT
Organism: Dolichopus griseipennis; assembly: GCA_963082915.1. NCBI lineage: Eukaryota > Metazoa > Arthropoda > Insecta > Diptera > Dolichopodidae > Dolichopus > Dolichopus griseipennis. The sequence goes on along the minus strand of OY720444.1, from coordinate 74,509,923 downwards.
ATTGAATTTAGAGTAATGTACTTATTCTTTGGCTGTTGTCCTAACACTAGAAATTGATCAAAATTGAAACAACTTCATAATTGGGGTAACTTTACTCCCTTTGGCATACATAAAGGTTAATAATTATATAAGAAATGAAATAATCCTCATTTCACATTTAATTATCATAGAATAACATAAACAACAATAAAAAAAAAACAAAAACAAAATTTCGGACTTTAAAGAAAAGAAAACTCATGTTTTTCGTCCTTTTTCTATTTGCTAATAAATATTTTGACTGAGATTTCTCATCCCCCTTTTCCTTTTGTCCTTTTTTTCTGTTTTTTTTTTAATTCGCTTTATTTCCCTAATTTTATAAAAAAGTTAATTAGCCAAACAAAAGGAAAATATATATATATAATATATATATATATATAAGAATATAATTTTGAATTTGTAAGAAAAATAATTTCTTTATTTTAAATTTGAAAGAATTAAAAAAAAAAATACAAGAAAGTTTTTTTTTTATATTTTAATATATTTTCAGTTCAATTCCATCATTCTTAATCCTTGTGAAAATTATGAAGGTCTCTGGATTTTATTGTCCTAAGAATAGCAATAGCAGCAGCACAAAAAAAAAACCCATCACCTTAGGGCCATCGAAAAATGGAAAAAAAAAAAAAAATAGAAAGTTTGAAGTAAAAAATAAATAAAATAAGGGGGCTCTCCATATTACAAGAAATAAAAAATAAATTAAAACATATAAGAGAAATTAAATCAGAATAAAAAAAAAAATGAGACAAAAATAAAAAAAAAAAAAATAACAAATCTTTTAAGAAGAAAAGAGATGACAAAAATAAAAAAAAAAATTGGTAACAATAATGATAATAAAAAACAGAAATACAGGAGGAGCTATAACAAATTAATTAGTTCATTTCAAGCAGAAAATGCAATTAAAAAAAGATTTTCTTTTGTGTTTTCCATTTTCCATCTTTTCTTAATTTTTTTCAACTTTTTTTTTTATTTTGTCCATTTTTTTTATTATTTTTTTTTTATATTTCAATTGTTCTTTTTTTTTTTAGATTTAAAAATGAAAAAAAAGAAATATTTATTTTTTTAATTCATATTCTGTTTTGTTCAATTTTTTTTTTTAATAAAATATAGATACACTATCTAGCATCTTAACGCTTGCATCATTTCTATTATTGTAATTTACTTGAAAGCTAAGGGTACTATATTAGTCAACGAATCCTTAAAAATTATTCGGACCCTATATTTTTCCTTAAAAATTGTTCGGACTCTACATCTCGCGCTTCTTCGTCTAAAAGCCTTAGAGATCCAGATTAATGTTAGTTTTTTTCCACTGCATGAGTTCAGTATTTGCATCAAAATGATTTTGTTCGAGTGATTCGTTTTTTATTCTAAGTTAACCCAAAAATTGGTTTTCATTATCAGATTTTATAGTTTCGTTGATCGATTAATTTATAACAGGACTTCCCTCTCAAATAATGTTTTTCTAGATTTCTATACGCTTGCACTACTTTTCCGTATATTTTCAGACTATTTTATTTAAATATTTTTTCAAAAACAAAATAACTTTTAATACCTATGAGCTATAAATTTTTAATACATTGTACAAGTTCATAAAGCTCTTTTGTATTTCAAAGTTTCCTTGAATATTTGATACTTTGCTTTAAAGAAAGGGGGCGTTTTATTCCTTGAGTGTCTTTTGTCATATTTATAAGAATTTCAAACTTTTTAGGGCTTGCAATCTGACCAATAGCTCAGAGGTAAAGTGGCGGCTTTTTAATCGAAAAGTCTCGGATTCAAGCCCTACTCGGATCATATTTAATATTAAAATATAGTGTATAATAAAATAATTTAATGAGAAATACAAATGTCAAATAGGCAAAGGATTATTATTATCAGTCAACATTTACTATTGTCTAAATAAATAAATAGAGCTCGCAATAAACCGAAGCCTTTTTCAATTGGCACTTACACAATTAACTTCTTAATAACTGGCAATTTTTTAAAGAATATGGAATTCATGTATTAGATCTTAATTCTCTTACACTGACTATCTATGTCACAGATTTTTATTTCGGTTAAAATTTATGCAAAATCGAAGACAAAAGTTTAAGATCTTGGCCACGCTAAAAACTGAATGACGATTTTTCTGCCTCTGGCCGTACAATTTTACGCTCATTTGACCCTTCTATGTAGGTTCTAATTACAAGAAGACCAATATGTTGGAACAATTTAAAAATAAGCTTCCGCTGGATTTCCGCGTTGCCAAATCCTAAGCTTATGCAATGCGTAATATTTTAGTTCATATTAAATAATATGCATTAAAATTTTTTTAATTCCCTGCACTTTAACAATTGAAAATTTTTTAAAAATTTTTATATAAAAAAAATTGCAAAATATATGAAAATAATACAATATTCTTATAATTAAACAGCAAAAAAAAATGTCTAAAGAAAATAAAATAAAAAAAAAAAAAACATAACAAAAGGCGCAAACTAAATATTTCCTGGTTAAGTTGCAGTAGCGATTTTTTTGTTTTGTATTTAAAAAAAAAAACAACAACAAAATTAAAAAATAAAAAAAAAAAGAGTAGAGAAAATGCCAAAATAAATAAATTAAAACAGGAAAAAATAAAAAAGAATTAAATTGAAAATTAAAAAAAAGGAAAAAAAAAAAGTTTTAGAAAAGGACATTTCACAAAAAAAAAATAATATAATTTTTTTTGTTTCTTTTCTTCTCTCTCTCATTCTATTGTTGTCCATCAGAAGAAACTTGGAAAGAGTAAGAAGCCAATATAAAATAAAAAATCCCTATACATTTTCTCCTGGCCTGTAAATTAGTGAAAATAGAAAGAAATATCTTAAAAGCTTTTTTGATTATTCAAGCAGATATTATTTTTATTTTTTTTTTTTTTATTTTTAATTTCATTTTTTTTTCTTATCTTCATTTTTTTTCTTGTTGTTTTTGTAATAATTTGACCGTAAGGTTTATTTGAAAAAAAAAAAAAAAACAAAAACAAAACAATATGACAATGACAATGCAAAAATAAAAATATATAATATTCTTTAAAAAAATTAATACTCAACTAGAGAACAAAATGTCGTAAGAATTTAAAAAAAAAAATGATAAAAGAAACATAAATCATAAGATATTTATTGTAATATTAAAATATTTTCCAAATTTTTACACATTCATATTATAGAAAGTTTGAAATTATATTTAAAAATATCCTCCTTACTATGTAAATTCAAATATAACATGTTATATTGCATACTTTCAGGCGAATCGTAAACAATATCTTTCACTAAAATTAGATTTTTACAATTATTATACCAACAATTAAAGCTTAACAAATTGTTTTTTAATCCGATCAGTGGCGTAGTGTTTAGGATGTCGGCCTTTTAATCGAAACCGTGATCGGATCATATGTAATAAAAAAAAATATGATTTTTATAATTTATATATTTTATTAGCAAATACTCGGTGCGCCTCTCAGTCGAGGTTTGATATTGAGGTTGATGTTATTGATTAAAGTTAGCACAAAAATTACACATGGTGTAAATGTTAATATGAAAATGTATTAAAGCAATTTTTTAACAAATTTATCAAATTTCACTTGAAACTCTTTATAATTATTAATAATGCGCAGAAATATTAACTCACTTGAAATTATTCGCCTGAAACCCACCAACCTCAACTCAATCGTCAAGAAGCACCACGTATAGGAAAATTAAAGATAATCGTTCAAACTGTTTTAGAAATATCATAATAAATAATATTTATCTGTCCCACCTGAAAAGGAAAGACTGAATCCACTCACTTATCACCAGGGTTTGAAAAACTATGTAGTTTTTCGTAATATTTACTTATGCTATGCTATTGCTGTGAAACATCTTCACAGCATAAGCACAATCAAAGCTTTTTTGTAAAGGAATTTTTTCTGCTATGCTATGCTGTGATTATTTCAAAAAGCAAAAGGCATTAAAAGCTTTCATATATTTTTTCAAAAAGCAATTGTCAAACGAAAAACTTTTGTCGAATAGCAGATAAAAAATCATATTAAGTTGCTTTGACTGCTTATGCTATCGTTGTATTTGAAATTTTTTTTTATCTTATAATTCATCATTCGTCATAGCACAGTTTTATTTATTAAATTGAAATGCTGTGACTTGTCAGCAAAAGTACTTACTTCATTGCTTTTGCTGCTTTAACTATAGCATTTTAAACCCTGCTTATCACATGTGTATATGGTGCGGGACTATTCATAAATAAATAAATAAAAACAAAAAAAATTTCTTTCTATACTCAAATACACATGTATAAATATTTGTGTAAACAATCATTTATACAAACGTATGCATACATAATTCTGTTAAAAAAAAAATTAAACTTTCAAAAGCTAAATTGAAAACTTGTTTGTAATGTTCAATGGCCAGAAGCTGAAAACCGAAAAATACAAGTTGCAATATAAAAAAAAAACACAACACAAAGTTATAAAACAACATTTTCAATTTATTTTTCCTATATATATATATGAATTGTTGTTATATCTTATCTTGTTTGAGGGGAGGTGGGGAGGGCTACTCAAAAATTATTCCTACAGTCCAAAATATATAAATAAATAATAAATATAAATATACATATAAACAAGATATTATATACATAAATAAAATTAAATCAACTGACATATGACATGACATGACAATAAGTTAACTTTATGTCTACTATTGTGTTTGTATTTATTTTTTAAGTATACAAACAAACATTTGTACTACAAAATATAATATTTATATATTGAAAAAGTATTTGTATACAAATAGTAAATATGTATATATAGTATATTTAGTCCTGAATGATTCTGTGATTTTTTTTTTTTTAAAGATGAAATAACATGAAAATCATGAGTTCAAAAATTTATATTCTTCATTTTGATTTTTTGTTTTTGTTTTTTTTCTTTTTTTTGGAAAATACCAAATTCCAAAGTAAGAAATATATTATTATAACTTACTCATATTGGACTTTAAACGCATTGTCTATTACCACCCACAAATACAGAATATTGAATTATATTTTACTAAAATATGAGAATATACTTATATATATACAAATGTTTTTGTGAAATGTATATATATAGTTAAAATCAATATATAATTAAAGAACACAAAAAAAAATTTCTATTTCTACGTAAAAATGTATGTATGTTTATTATAACATTTGTAACTAAGTTCAATACTGGACAATAAATACAAAAATAACATATTTGTCAATGAATATTTAATAAAATCTATTTAAAATTCCCCTTTGTACGCATTTTCATAATAATGTGAGAGTGAAAATAAAATTGAGAATTCTATATGCAGAATATGCTTGCCTAGAGCAATTAGTAACATAAAACTGTATGAGTGACTGTAGAAATACTAATAAATAGGTAAATTAACGAATAATGAAGTAATGAAATAGATAGTAAGTCAAGGCAACCAACTTAGTAATACCCTACACTTGACAAATTTAAATGACATTTGATACCTCCCCTGATTTTAAAAACATAAAGAATACAAGACAGAACACTCTTGTAACAAATTTCAAGTTTCCGTTATGATAAATTTCGAAAATATGCTTATTAGGAATTGGGAGGCGTGAGATAGGTACCCAATTCACCACATCTATTGATTTTAAAATTCAATAACATAATATAAGCAGGAGAGAACTACCTTGAACTAAATTTCAGATTTCCAGAGTTATTAATTTTAAAAATAAGCTTCTTAGATCTTCGGAGGTGTGTGGAAAGTCCCCTAACAACCAATCCCTAATTTTGGAGACATATACTGGAAACATTAGAGAACCAAAAAGTAGCAAATTTTAAAGTTCTATCTTTATTAATTTGGAAGGTGTGTGAGAGGTACCCAAACAACCACATTTTAGAAACATAATGGAAACAGGAGATAACCAAAACAAAACCTTTGAAGTCAAATTCAAATTTGAAGCTTCTGGGAGGTGTGTGGGAGGTACCTGAACCACCACTTTAATTGACACAAAGGGAATAGGAAGGAAAATTTGAAGGTTCAATCTTAATTTATTTCGGAATTATGCTCGTTTGTCCTTAGTTCGAACGAAACTCGCAGAGCCCGAAACCCATGGCGTGATTTCATCGATTTTAAATACATTTCTAATGCTTACTTATAAGTATTTCTTAACATTCTTATATATAGAGGTTCAACTTATTTTACCCTTAAACCTTATACTACTCTTAACATTTAACCATTCTCTAAAACTATTATTCAAATAAAAAAATATTTCACTCCAACCTAATACACAATGAAAAAAAAAAATATTGATTCATAATTTATATTTTTGCTTTTATTTCATTATGAAAACCCAAATCATTTGTAATTGTTTCAATAATTTATAAACTATTGCATATATATAGGAGTTTGTATAATAGAAGATAAATAAAAAAATTTTATATCCTTTTTGAATTCATTATCTATCTCTTTCTTTTATTTATAATTGAAAATGTTGTTTTAACTTTTTGTCAACTTATTCCCATTTTAAATCATACCTTGTTTATTTTTACATATACATACATACATTTACATATATATAGACTTTGGTCCAAACAATTCTATTGCTTAATTTTTTTTTTTTTTGGATTTTTACAAAGAAAAACAACCATAATTTTGAAAACTTTAAAATTTTTTTTTTAGTATTAAAGTTTACATATGCATATATGATATATATATATATATATATATATATATATATATATATATATTTGTATTACAAATACAAATTTTACTATATAAAAAGAGAGAGGAAAAACCAAAAGGAAAATCAAATTAAATATTTGAAAACAAGAACATATACTCTACATTCATTTATGTAAACAATTCAAAAATTGTCATATACATATTTGAAATTTTAGTTATTCTGTATTTTTTTTTTTTTAAGTTAATAATATATGAAATTTTGGGCCTAAAACATGGAAACTATATAATTCTGTATTATATTTATATATATACATAGAATATAATATGTATGTACTTTTGTTTTCGAATTCAAAATTTTTGCATATAAAAGCATGCAATCTAGACAGAATTTGTCGTTTTTGTTGTTGTAATTTTTACAAATTTTAATTTAATATTCTGTATAATCTCAATATATTCAGTTTTTTTTTTTTAACTTAATATATTCAATATGTAGATATATAGATATACTAAATACATTGATTTAGATATTCGACATATAGATATTAGATTAAAACATGTTTTAAAAATTTTTTTTAATAAACAAATATGTAAATTTTGAGTTTTCTATAATTCATATAAATACATTCACATATACATATTTTTAAAAAAAAATGTAAATTTTAAAATAAATCATAAGCGAAGAAGCACATCTAGAATTGTACACTAAGTAAATTCGAAAAAATAAATCTTTAGTTTTGTTTATAAATTAATAATACATAATTATGTAAGATTACAATATAAAATTGCATATCTTTAGGAGAATAATCCTATAAGTATGCCACGTTTTTTTTAAATATTTTACTCACATTGAAGGCTAAGGACTTTAATAAACCTCACATGGTGCAAATGGAATTTCCAATCTGGTAATAAAGAATTTGAGCGATAAAATAATTAATAAATATGTTATATTATATAATAACGCGGTAAATCACACGTATTATCCTGCAACTTGGAAACTAGCTCATGTAATGGTATTTAAAAAACCGGGAAAAAATCCAACAAACCCTAGTAATTACAGATCTATAAGCATGCTTCCCCGCATTAGTAAAATTTATGAAGTACTAATAAATAGTAAGATCACAAATTATACTAACACAAAAAACATTTTACCGGAAAACCAATTCGGATTTCGATTCAAATATTCGACAATACATGCAGTAAAAAAATTGACATCCGACATATGTTGGCATATAAACAAAAATAATGGAGAAGGAGGATGTCTCATTGATTTAGAAAAAGCCTTCAACGCTGTTTTGACTGATTGATGGCCTAATATATAACCTTCTATACAGTATAAATTCCCACAACATCTAATAGCTTTAATACAAAATATGATTAGCGATAATAAATTTTATATAGAAAGACATGAAAACGAACTTTCTCCAAAAATTTGTCAATTGTGTAATGAATTTCAACAAGATGCAGTAAATTCTCCGATTCTATTTTCAATTTATATCATCGATATGCTAAAAATGTTAGAACTTGTTAAAGGATTTAATTATTCTATAGCCTTTGCGGATGACATAATTATTAACTCTACCAGTAACCGGATGGATTAAGCTAAGCAGTGTGTTCAGAAAATGTTGAAAATTATTATCGATTTCTGTAAAGTATGGCTGCTAAAAATTAATTTTAACAAGTGCGAAAGCATATTCTTTAGAAACACTTATAGTAGCCTTAATTACAATTATAAGAAAAATTGGAAAAGGTTCATTAGAAAGGCATCCTACAGAATCGAAATAACTAACAAAAAAGCAGTGAAGTACCTAGGAGTTCACCTACAAATAAATCTTAACTATATAGTGTAAGAGAAAAAGGCATCAAAGCATTTTATTCATGTAAAAAACTTTTTTTTTGATAAGGCACTCATCAATATAGTTAAAATCATTGCATACCTTACATTGATCAGACCACTTCTATCATATTTGGACTTTAACCAACTAAAACCACCCCCTTTTTTTAAACCAAATTTGGAATGGACCTTAAATACATATATGTATTGTTTGGTTTTTAGGATCGGGATTAGGAGGGAAATTAGAGTCAGGATTTGGGAATTGGGATGATGTTGAATAAAGGTACTCCATCATTAAATTCCTAATCCATATTTTTTAATAATAATTTATATAATAATAATAAAAAGTCAGCAGCCTTTTCCCTTTCTAGAGTACTGAAGCCGCAAAATTTATTTACTAACAAATTTAACTCGAAATGTACTTCTTGGATTGGATATAAATTCTATATTTCGCAAGGTTCTACCAGTTATTCATACAACATTATCTAAAATTCATATTTACTTAGGACAGTTATAAAATATGTGCCAAAGAAGTTCAAATTTATAAAGACTAAAAGGCCAAGCATCCGAAAAAGCCTTATGTTAGATAATACAATTCTTCTTTAATTAAAAATTTTCCAAAACTTTAAAAAATTATTTTCTGAAATTAAAATAAAAAAAAAATTAATTTTTGTATAAAATTATTTTCAACAACTTTAAAAACTCAAAAAATAAATAAAAAAATTAATTTTTTTTTTATCTTATAAACCATTTCCGTTTTTATTTTAAGAACTTTGGAGCCCTATTAAACTTTATTGCATACATATGCTAGCACACTAATTTTTCTTTTTCTTTCTTTTTATACCATAAGTTTGTATGTGTATATATATATATATATATATATATATATATATATATATATATATAAAAAAATATATATATATATACATTGATAAATTCATATATTCAAGTATTATTTTAAAATAAAATTTCAATAATCTTGAAGAGAACAGAAATAAAAATACAAAAAAACGAAAAAACCATCATTTCTGATGGATAAGTTCAGAATTAACTAGCAAATTCCGGGCTGAAAAAAAAGAACAAAACTTTTTAAATAAAAAAATAAAAAAAAACCAATCAAAGGCAAAAAAAAATACGGAAGAATTCAACATGAGTTCAATATTATGAACCAATTTGAAACAAAAAAAAAAAATGAAAATTAAGTTTCAATAAAGTTAAAGGACTAAAATTAGAGAGAGTGTGTGTATTGGAGAATGTGTATACATGTATGAAATTGTAAAATTGTTAAAAAGTTTTCTGATACATATATATATATATATATATATATATCTATATATATATTTTATTTTTTTATTGTTATTATTTTTATTATCAGAAATCCTCAAAAGAATGAAAAATCATATATAGAAATTGTTTTTATATGTAAATAAATTCTCATATCATTATTATTATATTTTTTTTTAATTCACAGAAATGAAATTTTTAAAAAAACATTATGGAGTAATGTTTTAGTTTATAATATTCATATATTTATTTCAATATTTATTTTAATAACTAAAATAATCAATAATTGAAGTTTTTTAGGACGATATTTAATAAAATCCTCATCATAACCTTGAACTAAATTAAATTTTGATCCTTTGAATAGTTCCATACTTTTTTGAACACACCTGTGTCTCAGTTTTCTGATTATTTTTATTTTTAAATCAATTTATTCTAATATTTTAGGAGGCTTTTATATCTTACAAGAAACTAAAGATACGTTTAATCATTTATAGCTTTACGATCGTTATTCAAATTTAAACAAAAGCAAATTCAGTAAACACTTGATTTTTTTACATTAAGATTTATCCTAAGTATATGCAATTATTTATAAATTATAGCTGTACCGTAATGCAATATAATTATATAATATTTTGACAGCCCAAGATGGCCTTTGTAGCTGAGGGTCTTACTGATGTTATTAATATTAGATTAAAAATAAATAAATATTTTGACAAAGCTATGCTGTAGGAGTTGCCCGTTGGTCTTCCCACTTCCAATACTTTCAAATTTTATTTTAAATATTTTTAAATTTATATTTCTAAATAAGTATAATAATTTCTAATAATTATTAATAACTGTTTATAAACTTAGGTGATATTGTACTAGTTTTTTAGGTCTAAAAATGTACCTCTGTAATTTTTTTTAATTTAATTTTTTAAAGTTATATTAAATGAATATAGATATAAGAAAATGAATCAAGAAATAAATAACACTTTTTTCTTAAAATTATTAAAAATTTCTTATTCCTATATTACAAGGCCGTTAGTATATAGTTTTGAATTAATTTTACTAAATCTTAACTTTGCATATTAAATGTCACAAAAAAATAATGAAAAACAAGAACTAGTTTCAAAATTTTTAATATTATTTTAGGTCCTATCTACAATAAACGCTCTCGTTTCGCTCTCTTCACGTAGCTATTTGTCAAACTAAGTTAAATGTATATTGAATTATATGAAAGTGGCTACAATAGACGCAGCCATGTCGCTGCCATTACGCAGTCATTAAAAAAGTTGTTTACCTTTTAACTTTTTCGATTTCTCTACGTATTCAAATGTCAAATAATTGAATTTTTAAAAATTTTTTTTTTTTTTGAAAAATAAAAAAATATATTGTCAAAATAAAAAATTAGTAAAATTTTTAAGTTTTTTTTCTATCTTTGGTTAAATAATATCAAAGTATTATTCAAAATAACGATACAATAAACTATTGAATATTTTTTAAATTCATGAAATTTGTAAACAAAACAATGTCAAAAAACGCTTTCATGTACATTTCATTGTGGACACTCCTTTGTTAACGAACGAAACGAGAGCGTCATTGTAGATGCGCTATTAAAGAAAATTGCATATATTATGGCAATTAGTTACTAACACTTTATTATTGTCAAAATAGCCAAAAACCAAACTTTCACATTTTGACACAAAATACAATATAAGGGTACGTTCATAAAGTTGTTTTTTAAAATAATTGTAGCTGTTCTTTTTTCTACCGAACTACAAAATTAATTGTGAATGAATTCTCTTAGTACATCCTATTGTACATTAGACCAAATACTGTTTTCCATATTTTTTTTTTTTTTTTATATTTCTGATCACTTGAGTATGAATTTAAAAAAAAAAAAAAACAAAATGACTTAAACAATTTGATATAAGGACTTACGGAAAATAAGCATATTCAATGAATGAAAAATATAAAATCAATTCAAATTGCTCAAATTATTTTTGTTTTAAAATTCTTTTATTTTTTTCCAATTTAGAATTTCTTTTTTCTTTTAAATTATTTAAAAAAAAATATATATATAATTTTGAAAACCAATAAGTGTGCATATCCGTAAACAATTTATTTGAAAAAAAAAAAATTTAATACGCTATAAGTAAAATAGCTATACTCAAAAAGACGTATTAAACAAATTAGGTATTCAAAAAAAAATAATAATAAAATGCTAAATCCTTAAGATACAGAAAGTAATATATTTACGTATTTTAACCTCTCTTATATATTATTACGGTTGTATGTATTTATGTATTAAAATCCCTATACTAATATGATACAATTTATAAAACTTCATTATCAGTACTTTCATATACAATAAATCCGTCAATTAAAATTGATTATAATAAATTTAAATTCAATTCAATTTTAATTGAATATTATAAGATCGAATTTATAATAATTATTTTATATTATAAATTGTTAAAAATAAAATCCAATAAGCCTAAAGAAGCCTACATATATTTTTAATTATGACTATTATTCTATAAAAAATTATATAGTATATTATATTATTATATTTTATATCATTATATATATTTGCACATAATTCTATTGTCTTCGATCTGACAGATAGCTCAGTGGTTAGAGTGGCGGTTTTTCAATCAAAAAGTCCCGGGTTCAAACCCTGGTTGGATCATATCTAAAAAATAAAAAATATAGCCTACTTTATAATAGTTTAATAAGAAGTCCAAATGACAAATAGGCAAAGGACTATTATATCAGGCAATATTTACTATTGCCTGGTACTACAAAAAAATAAATAAATTTTGGGTTCCTGTGTGATTTTTATGTATGTATATTTGTGAACATGATAAATTGCGTAAACTTCATCCAATTTTGATGAAATTTGATATAAATGCTTTCTTCATCAATAGTAAGGTTAAATTTATAGTTGGGCCAATTTGGAACACGCGATCGGTAAGCTGCCATACAAAAACACCAGACTTTTCGAGATATCTCCCATTCTGACCGTCGGAATGAGTTCAAATTTCGTATATTGGCTAATTATTGGTGGGCATACTTATGAAGAATAGCCTTCATTAATTAATTCTAATATCATGGGATTCTAGATTAGAGATTCTAGGAAGATCCTAGAAGATTAAGGGATTCAGGAATGTCAAATTCTAATAACTCATGAAAATCTCAACCGATTTTAATGAAATTCGGCGTGAATACTTTCTTTGCCAAAATAAAGAACCGCTTGGCAGATGGACGGAATTGAACCACGGGATCAAAGAGGCTCCCATATTAAAAAATAAAACCTTTTTTTAATGCTAACTGTTCAACTGTTAGACTAATAAGCTTGTCTTAACCATAGATGCATTTTGGAAGAGGAGAGTGGAACCGACTTATGAATAAATTTTTAACATTCTAGTTAAAATTCAAATTTAGATTTAATTTAAATCTTTAATCCAATAATTTAATTAAATTTTACATAATCACATTAATTTCTAATGTAAATTTTTTTTTTATTATATTTTTTACCCTGATTCAAACTGAAAAAAAAAAAATAAAAAAAAACAATTTCCATTTACATTAAAATTTTTTCTTAAAACAATAATCTGTTTCCCTTTATTATATCGAGGAAAAATTCATTAAATCATTACAATTTAATCCAATTTATTACTTAAATATTTGAAAATGTACAAACTCAGTGAAAAAAAATAAAATTAAAAAATATTCAAAAAAAATAATGTCAATAAAATCTCCAACAGTTTTTTATTACATTTTTTCTTTTTTTTTTAAATAATTTCCTTATGTTTGTCTAATTGATCTAATTTGTGTCATTAAAATTCCATGTTTGCATCCATCTAGTCAAATAATAATTTTCTTAACATTTAATGTATACCTCATCTCTATATCCCCATTCAAATTGACTTCTTCTTCATCTACTTCCTCTTCCTCCTCTTCTTCCCATATTTTCTAAAAAATATAAAACAAATTTGTTAATCCGAAAATTGAAAAGATTTTCATTCCAAAAACAAAGTTGTCTAAAACTACCTCACATACAATTAATAGAACTTTTTTCGGAAGGGGGTTTGTACGATTTTAGTGTACAATAACTTAGTGTAATAATAAATGAAAAAAAAAAAAACAAAACGACCTCCTGTGGTTGTTAATACAAAACACATTATAATAATAACAAAATCTTTTAAAAATAACTTTCATTGTTTAATACGGACAACAAATTACCCAAAATTTTTACATATAAAAAACACATTATTGATATTTCAATAATTTAAAACAAAAGACCCACGTTGAATATCTAAAGATTTTTTTCTAAAATTGGGTGGTAAATTTTTATAAAAAAAAATGAAAAATCTTTACCATGTTTACAATCATTGTATTAATAATCATCATCCAATGAAATATTTAATAATATTCAATAAATTCATTCAGCCCTAAAAGTCTTAAACCTTATATCTAAATTCTATATGATAGTGTGGTATATATTGAAATACGTGTATAAATGACAGCTTTTCTTTGGCATCAATTTGTTTTTCATCATCCAATATTCAAAAATTTTTCCCTAGTAATGAAAATTCGAAACAATTTTTATGGAAAAACAAATGAAGCTTCAAATTATCTGCAGGTGTTCCATATAATCTATACTATTTATTTATAGACATCTATCAATTCTTTAGTTTTGCTATATATACTGTCCACCTCCCCAACATTATATTCAATCATTTATTTATTTATTTAATATTTTTTTCGGATACAAAGCTAAGGAACAAAAGATTCAATGTGAAGTTATTCCATTAAAATAGCTTCAGTGATGTCAAAAGCGGTGGAAGGAAAATGGAGGTACAGAAGAAGATGTCAACTGGCTGACTACAAACAACATCAGACAAAAGCTCCAAGAATTCGCCAAAGAAACATATGTAGAATATTCTGGCCCAAACCATCAGTAATAGGGATTTATGGCAGCTAGCAGGCGAAGTACCAGTAATAGACCAAATCAAGAGCAGAAAATGGAGGTGCATAGGCTACACTTTGAGAAAACAACCAACTAACATAACAAGAATAGCTCTCATAGGAGCAGATCAAATTGTTGGCGAATAATCGAGTCCAATTGAAGAAGCAAGTGGATGCCCTATGCTCCCACAAAGAAAGGGGAATTTTGCCAGATTTGAATTTTTGGAAATTGTAGTATATAAAATGTTACTGTCAGAAGGGAGCTCTTTAGATGGAAGCATGTTCCACGATTTAGCAGTCCTTAGAATAAATGAGTTTCCACAACAAGTTTTAAACCATCTTCTAATTTCAACTGTGTAGAAATGAGCACAGATTGCAGCTTCTCTGGTGTTGCATTAAAGTTTTTTAAGAGAAGGCATAATTGGATGAACAAAAGCTGTAGTGTCATTTCTTTAAACAGAAATCGCTCCAATATTTCGATGACCATTAAGTGAAGTACTTGTTCGGCGCAAGATGCGATTTTGAATTTAGTCGAGTTATTTAAGTCTATATCCAATGTCTAATAAATGATAAGAAAACCACTCCCAAAAAACTAGGAGGCAACCATATACTATTTAAAATCCTGGATATTAAATAGGCTTTCAGTTTCCAGTTTCCCTATTCTTCTTCTACAAAGATGAGTGCATTTTGCAACTTTCTTTGTTATTTCCATACTTCAGTTTTACAAAATCAAGCCCAAACAGTATGTTATTTCTCAGTATATACTGAACTTCTTTCAACAAAAGCAAGAAAGAAGAATTGGCTTATGATTACCTACTGTAAATAGCTAAATAATGTAAAATAAACGAAAAATGTAAATTTTTTTTATTATTCACTTTTTATATGAACTCATCCATTTCCAAACTAAGAAGGGGAGCTAATATTTGAAAAAAAAATAAAATATTAAAACTTTCTCTGCTTTCAGTTCGTTATTTTTTGTATTTGAATATATTAAAAATGAATGATAAAATATTATAGCCCTGTCCAATATATACAACTACTGAATATATTTACTTGAAATAAAACAAAAAAAAAATCCAGGACACTCCTGATTCTGATCCTGTGATGAATATGAAGAATGAGATAAGCATTTTTTTCTTATACAATGTATAAGAATATATTATTTTTTTTTCATTGAAACTTTTTTCTCTTTCCATACCTTCCAAAAAAACATTTTCTGAATACTGATTAGATATTGGTGAGATTAATTCAAAAATTTTTTTACTATTTTTTTCCTTTTTTATTAATTTTGTAACATAGTTGAAAAATATTTACTTCACCTTTAAATAAATATTTAAAGTAAATTATATGAACCGGATATTGAAATTTATTAAAATTCATTTTTCCGGAAATGAATAAAAAAATATGAATTTGAAAATTATAGTGTAATTAAAAAAGAAAAATCTAATTAAGTTATGTATGCAACATATTTAAAAGTTTTAATATTAAATAAAAATTTTGTAAAGCCCGAATTATGAACTGATTCAAGCTCAATTTATTAATTATAGATTTATATATCTTGTGACTCGGCAAATTGTCTTAGTCTTCAATATGCAATATGGTTTTAATCTGTTTTTACCGGAATTTGGTAACTAATCTGAATAAGGTATTTAATCTAGTGTAATGTCCTCTATTTTTATACTCGAAGATAATGCCCTCATCAATTTGTTTTTATCATCGTTATTCAAAAATTTTCACTAGTGTATGAAAATCAAAACATTGCATATAGAAAAACAAATGAAGTTTGAAATTTCCACCAGGTGTTGCTTGTATTAATTTTAATATAATTTGAAATAATGTAGATAATGTCGATTCGGCTCAGCAACCGTTGAAACCGAGTATAGATAATTGCTCTTAAAATCTTCCATATTAAAAGATTCACCGTATTTTTTAGAGACTTCACCATATTTTGAATAATATTTTGGTTAGAGAGTTTAATATAACTTATTTTTTTTTCTATTATTTGTTACACAACCGGGACGAGGACGCTAGTACACTTTCTGTACTTGCAAGTGATAGGTGGTGGACAAAAGTTGTCTTTTCTAAACTTTTGTTTATTATTTTTCTTATGTCTAATCATATTCAAATTAACTAGGTACCCTTTTTTATAGAGCAGTAATGAAAGCATACGATCTCTGTTTTACAGGGCAGAAGTATACAGTAAAGACTGAAAAGTCTAACAAGAAGATGTAACTTAGTTCACTAGTATTCCTGTCTTATTGTGTTCTAATTGAATGACACTGTGTCTATGTAAAGACACAGGTTACATACTGAAAAATGTGCTACCAATAATTAATAATTATATATCTTTAATAAAAAAATTCAATAATATAACAAAATAAACAAATGCAAAATATAAACAAACAATTTGATTTAATAATATAACTCACAGATATAGAAATGCAATAAAATTCAATATATTGTAAGTACAATGTAAAACAATAGAATTGTATCTATTAAAAGTATAAGACGATTCTGCATGTTATAAAGCCTAAAACTATCTCATGTTTAAATTGTATGTGAAATTCAATAAGATCAAGTCTTATAATAAGAATATAATATACCCTTTCTGTTTCAACATGTACTTAGGATGTAGCCTAACAGTTGAACAGTTAATACTATAAAAAATAATAAAGTTACATTCCTGAATATTTTTTTTTTAATGTTTTATTCACCATTTAAACTTAATTACCATACGAAATATTTTATATGTTATATAATTATTCAAATAAATTACTATAGAAATAACTATTTTTAATATTACGCAAAACTCTTTATCAACTATACATATTAAAATTTAATATTCAACAATTCATTTTATTTATACAAATTTTTATTAAAATAAACATTGCCTCAACAATATACCAGGCCGTTATACATACAATAAAATACCAATAACTATTACATGTATAAAAATTTTTCAATTAATTTTAAAATAATTATTTTAGTTATATAACAAAAACTAAAAAATATCCAAAAAAAAAATTAAAAATATAAAATTATTGTCATAACAATAACAATAATTAACTTTAAATTATCTTTTTTTGAAGTCAAAATAATCATAATAATAATAATGATTGTGAATATTTTTCCCCAGCAACATATTACACATGTATACTACTCGTATATACGAGTATACACCCTCTATTTTTACTCGCTATGCTCGTAATTATTTAATGGAAAAATTAAATTAAATATTTTTAGCCCATAGAATTTTATTATATTAAAAATTCTGATGATTTTGACAAAAAATTCACTTACAGTTAAAAAAAAAAAAAAAAATTACTGAATAATTATGGTATTAAATTCCATTCTAATATCACATCACATACACATATCCAAAACTCATATAAGTATATTGTATGTATTTATATACATATATAATATAGATATATACAAATGTACAATATAAATGAAATGTATAAAAACAACAACAACAACAGGTATAATTTAAACTCAACTGTAATATGAAAATAAAATTTCCACCTCGAGTGGTAAAATTATATTTTTCCTATTATTTTTTTTTTTATTTTTCTTCTTTTTTTTTTATTATTACAATTTTTTTTTATATGCGTGACAATATAACAATTTAACGAGAAAATTTCACTAATTTCATAAAAAAAGTGAAAAATATTTTAATTTTATAAAATTTTGTTGTTGTTTTTTTTTTTTATTTTGTGCTGAAATGAAAAAAACAAAAAAAAAACACAACTGTCACATTTATATGCAGCAGATTTCATATTAGAGATATGAAAAAGCTCATTTCATAAAAATAATCAGAAAAAAAAAATAACTGAAGGAAATAAGAAAATGGAAAAATTATTGTATTTTGTCTGTGTTGAAGGAAAAAAAGGAAAAGAAAATTAATAAAAAAAAAATATCTAAAATGAAAAATGTCAACGGAAAATGGGAAATAAAATTTATATGACATGCGTTTTACTAATGTTCTAATCTTTGAAATATGGCTCTATAGAAGAACACTGCGAGAATTTTGTGGGTAGATTGTGTCACAAATATTGAAGTTCTTCGTAGAATAAATAAAGGCTACTTGTTGTTGTTGTTTTGATATGGGGGATAGCATATTACATAAACATTAAACATTACATCCTACCATGTTGGCCTTGTGGCCCATTGTGTACTTACTTTCAATAATTTTTATCAATTTATATGTAATATTATTTATTTTGTTTATATATTTATATATTTGTATATTTTAAATTATATTTGGTCACCATGGGGATTTGTAAAGAAAAATTATTTTTCAATTTAGAAAAATTCATAATCTGTACGGAAATCGAATCGAATGAGGCCCTCCAAGACCTACTTACAAGAATAAAAAGAAGACAAATATTATATAACTAGCTGTTGACCCGCCACATTTTATATAACGCATATTATGCTTTGATTCTAGTAATAGATACACAAAAAATAAATAAATGACTCATATAATTTCTTGTTGTATCTTAAAAACTTGAAGATGAATAAGTTAGTTAATGTACTTTTTATATGTTTCGTATTTTATAAAATGTTGGGGTCTTTAGTTCAAATCCCTTCTTGGTATAATTTTTTTTTAATCTCAATTAATATTTTTTTTTATTTAAGTATGTACTTGCTTAAATTAAATAAATTAATAAAAGATTTTAAATTTTTTTATAGGTTTATTTTGTTTCAATAATGATCTATTTCTCCATTTATTAATGTTTTGTATATATATTTTTAAAAAATGTTGCTATACATTCTATATTGTACCTACTCAACCTTGCTAAAGAATGTATCAATTATTTATATTTACGTAAAATTGTATTAAATAAATGTTGATTTTTGAATTGAATTTTGCATTATCAAATGCACATTATAAATTTTATTTGGAATTTTTTTAATATACCTAATTTAGTTTAAAAAAATTTATTATTTATAGAAGATACGAATAGATAAATATTTAAAAAATTATGATGGAAACATGCAGGGATGGGGGATAGATGAGGGAGAGTTAAGAGCGAGATGTGGGAGAGATGAGGGAAACTTTGAAATTACTTTGATACATTGCTTGGTTTATTTGCTTAAGCGAATAATTAAGACTTACTACACAAATGTCCAAGTCAAGCATAGTTTTCTTATTTTTATTTACAAAATGTTTTACAATATTTTATTTAAAATTTCCAGAAAATCATCTGTGATTTTTAAAGCTGAAATGAATTAATTCATAAACTAATAAATAAATTTTATTTCATGAAAAAATTTTTTTTTTTATTAAAAATAAATAAAATATTTTTCGGCCTGCTTATGATAATTTTGGATATTTTATTTTCTAAAATAAAACACATCCAACAAAACTTCAATATTTTATTTTTTTATAATTAAACCATTTAATTGAATGCGTTTTCTACACCTCATTCTAAACAAATATATTAATAAAATAATATATGTGTTAATGGAGTAGGACGTTATCGCACAAGGTAAAATTGAAGGTAAAAGAGGTATTGATTCTTGGTTAATGTCTTGGTTACGTAAATCGTAACATTAGGACACTGTTGTTTTGGTGTACATAGCTATGGATCGAAGTGAATACATAAGCCTTTTAAGATTTAACCCAAAAACCGAACATGTGACCGCTATTATCCAGTTGTAGAAAGGTTTCAAAGAGAGAATGAACACAGGATTTATAATATTTTCGGATTAAATTTTAGTCCGTTTACTTTAGACCAAATTCCTTTACCTATGTTATGAATCAGTTAAAATTATAAAATCATTTTTAAAATAATAAAAATTTCTTTACCTCAATTGAAATATTTTCGCCAAGATTCCTTTACTTCCATTGTAAATCAGTTCTTTAAAATGATAAAAATCTATTATATGTATAACATATTCAAATCAAGTGCAATTATTTACTTCTTAAATGCTAGTTTGCCCACCTTTTTTTTTCAAATATCTTTTTAAATATAAGTAATATTGCATTAGCATTATTCTACCCAATCTTTCAGACAGATAACAAGAGCTTCATGCTTAATCCTATATCTTCAATATGCTACAGTCTTAGTACAGTCTTAGTCAGTCAAACTACCAATTATACCTGGGTAAATTTAACAATTAATTACAACAACAGGTTTCAATTTTCTATTACTTCTTATTTTGACTATTTGTTGTAAACATATCTAATATAGTAACATATAGCTAAATTGTATATTAAATTTTTAAATTTATGTATATATATGTAACTAAAATTCCATAATAAAATGTCACAAAAAAAAAAAACAAAAAAAAAAATTAAAATGAAAAGAATAATTAAATTTTCAGCAACGAATTATTACATTACTCGCGAATATTTTTTTTTTCTTTTGTTACATTTTCTGTCATTATAAAACATTCATACACTATATATTTATATATATGTATATATGTACCTATAATTAATTATAAAATATCTATATACAAAATGTTAAAACATAACGGTATTACAGGCGGTTAAATTATTTTTTTTTTTTCATTCAACAATTAAGGATAAAATTTATATTATTTTGACTCCATATTACTACAGTCGTACACTCGTATCCTTTTTAAGCGCTCGAAACATTCAAAACTTTTAGATATCGCGACAATCATTTGAGAGCTTCAAATATAAAAGACAGATATATAGCAAATAATAGAGTATAATGACACGTGATAAGATATTTATAGAATAAAAGATATGAACGGGGAAGGATTGAAGGATTAAAGGTATTTTGAATGAAACATAATGAAATTATGAAGGGGCGTCAGAAAATTTTCATTTTAAAATATGGAAATATTTTCTATTTTTTGTATTTTTAATATTTACCAAGACATTTTTAAATTAATACATGAATGTATACTAATACAGGGTGTCTTAAAGTAAATGAGAAACATTGCGACTTAATATAATAAAGTAAAAACAAAAAAGGGAATTATTTAAATTATTTATTTATCAGGTACTATGGTTCATGAATGGATCTGGGAGCTGTAATCCCTATTTGCAATTTGAATTGTGGTGTGCTATTATGTATTAAACTATATTTTTTATTAGATATGATTTGACCCGAGACCCTGCCTTTGAATTAGATATGGGTTCGAATCCGAGACCCTTCGTTTGAAATATCGAAATCCTATCCAAAAGCCATTAGTCAGATAATATTAAATGCGAACTCATATATAAAAATTGACTAGACAAAGCAAGAATGAACTGAGAAGAAAGTATCTGGAAATACTCTCAGATCTCAAGAAATACAAAGCTAAGGATTTTTAACTACTGTGTTAAACCAGTTCTGCTAGAGACTTACTAATCTTCAGATTCGGTTCAGATCTTCATAAATAAATTCTATTCTATAATAGCTCAAAATAGACTTGGTTAGGCCCTTTGCTCCCTAGGGAAATCTCTTAACTTAACCATACTTATTACCTTCAATAATATTATTTTATAACTCTTTATTAATTTACCTTAAATTGTCTCCTTTTTCCAACCAATGTACAGCTTCCCGCCTGGCAATCGTATGTTTTTGCTCTTTTTTTATGTCAATTATGTGCTCAATTTATGTGTATTTTTATTTCTATTTCTAAAAAATCTTCTCCAAGAAGAATCCAAATCTTCTCGTAGGCAAGTTTATGGGGTTAGGTTTTTCCAGCGGTTAGCCAAGTTTCAAACCATTTATAAAAAAATACTAAGAATAATCAAGGGTAATGCAATTTTTTAATATAACTTCTTATTTGTTTTTCTATTACCCATCCACTATGGGGCATCTTGTATATAACATGTATATAATATATATACATATATATACAAATGTTATTTAATATTATTATCATATTTTGCTTATTATGAAAATTAAAATGGCAGAATATGAAAGCATGATGGAATGAAAATGAAAAATAAAATGAAAATTTGAAAATTATTCTTATACCCCTTCTTTAAAGGGCTTTTTATTTTTGAAGACAAAAGATAATACACATATTTTGTTATTTCAATTTATTTTTTTTATATTTTATTTTAGACAAAACGTTCAGGAATTTATTCTTATAAACTTTAATAAAAAATAGAAATAAATATTTCAAACATTTTTAAATGTAGTCTATATCAGGTGAGTTATTATATTGAAAATTATTTCATTTTTATATCTTGAAATTCTTAAGTCTCTTTGTATTTTAAAACTTTGTATGTATATCTATATTAGTATTTTTTTAAACATTTATATTTATTATTAGAATGAATATTTGTTTTAATAAAGATTTAAATGAAAATATTTTTATTTAAACTCTTTAAATTTGATATTTTACTTAAAAAAAATATGCCAGAAAGACAAAATTTCAATTATGATAAGAAATTTAATTGAAATGCCTAAGTGTATGCAATTTATTATAAAAAAATTTAATTAATTGTTTTTGTTGAATTTTTTTGGAATTATTATTAATATTATTTAAAAAAAAACTAGGACAGGTAGATTTATTAAAATTTTTTTTTATATTTTAAATTTCAACTAAGTGTAATATGTTAATATTAAATTATTATTTTATTTATAGAAATTTTCAAATTAAATATAATTATATCATTACTAAAATGCTTGGTTAAATTTTAATTATCTATCCAGGATTATTAAGTAAAAACAAATGATGATTATTAAAAACCAAGTCACCTTTTATGTCTTCTGAAATTTTGTAAGACAGGTTGTTAATGTTAATTTATACTTATATAGAAGTAGTATTACGTATAGCTTTAAGAACTTTACATTACAAATTTTATATTTTATCAAATAAAAGTTCATGCTATAATTCTGCAAAGTAGTTGTGAATCTACCCATTTTTGTACCTACCTATTAATATTGGGTCTTAGACTTTTCAAAAATATTCTACTGACTATCGATATACTATGTATACTGAACTATCTTTTAAATCCTTTTAGACAGACTATATTCCATTTCATACTTAATATACCAATATCATTAAATGGTATAAAAATATACAGTTTAAATCAGAACTAAGTCATGGCAATTTTAAACTATTCTTATATGTCCAATAAATCTTAAGCATTTTAATACAATATATTTTGCAACAGCTAGACATCTCCTACATTGAATTTTATTTCATACATTATTAAATTGTCGTCTAATAATTTGATTTTTAAAAATTTTTCTCCAAAAAATAAATTCCCCATCCTTTTTATAAAATATTTTCCAAAATTTATTTTCAAAACGCCTTGATATATGCAATTTTATGGGTTTTCGTTTCTATTAAATCTAATTTGGAAAAAAATTTTCCTTCAAAAACAATAAATTCTAAAATCCTTAACTATAGAAAAAATTATTATATTTTCAAAATTGTGACCCTTCTATATTATACTAATAGATAGTATATACCATTTATAACATCTAACTCTATATATACCATATATAAGCTTATCCTTCGTAAATTCTACATATAAAATAAAAAATTTTCCAAAGAGGTTTAAATATTATTACAAAAACTTTCTATATATATATACTTTTTTTTTTATTATAAGTTCCTTTAATAATTGTAACAGATATTAATATACATATCATATATATACTTACCCAAATATATAAATATATATAAACTTATCTATACATATATTAAGTATAAATATATATATATTAATAAAAAAAATAAAAATTTTTTCGAAATGGCATAACCGATAACCTTTTTTATATATTTTTTTATTATTTTTATATCCATGCTTCATTTTGCTTTAAGTTTAAAAGGAGTTCATCCTTACCCGATTTCCCAACTTGGGTATGAAATTTTGTATAGATATTATAAGTTTTTCAAGTATAAAAACGAAGAAGGCAATGGTCAAGCAAACGGATATTATTGGTCGAGAATGCGAAAAAAAAAATACCAATTTTTTTTCGCGCTCTATATTATACTTATTAATATATCCTGTATATCCTGTATATCTTGTGCTCATATTAAGGATGAAAAAGTATATGTTCATATACACCTTTATATAATATATATATGTTTTTATATCTTCAATTTTTATTATTTTTCGCAGACTGATACTTTTTTTTATACCGTTATATTATATATATATGAAATAACTGTACTTTAATACATGAGACAATTTTTTAATATGAGATCCTTATAGATATACGAATCTCTGACACTATATATATGATTCTGATGCTGATACTAGATATTGTTACAACTGATATTAATGTCCATCCATGGTATTAAATTGTGTTTTATTTTTTATTTTATCAAAATGTTTGTAAGTGTGTGCAAATTTTCATCTTGAGATTTTTTTAAGTAAAATTTTTTTTTTTTTTCGTTCTTCGATTTTCCACCATAATTTCTTTTTTAAAACTAATGTAATATATATGTCCCATGTTTTTTTTTTGTATCAGCCAACTGTAATGGGTTATCGCATGAGAGAAAAAAATATATATAAGAAAAACATTACTTTTATAGTGCCAAACTGCCACCTTGTGTCCTTTATTTTTGTAGTTAGTTTACCAATTTTTGTTCATTCACATTTTCTATAAATATATATATATGCTATATATAGGTATTTAAAAAAAAAGTTTTATATTTGTTGGAATATACCGTTAGATTTTTTTTTTTTAGTTTTTATAACGGTAGATGTTTATTTGTATGTTATGTATGATAGAATGGAATACAAAATCTTCTTTTGTTATTAAATAGTTGGATGTTCTTTGTGAATGTCTATTCAATATATTAATATATATATGTATAGATATACGATTAGATATATATATATATATACATACATAAAAATATGTTGTTATAATGTCTGTCAGGTTATTTAAAGAATCTTTTTCTAAAACTATATATATATGTATGTATAGAAAAGAAATATATGTATGAGATAATATTTAGAGTTATGTATTTTTTCAAAAAAATTATGATATCATGCTGGGCTTTTATAACTGTTTTTTTTTATATGTATTAAAAATGAAATGAATGTTGGAAAAAGGAAGAAAAAAAATATTATGCGCATAAGTTTTTTTTTTTCCGTTTTTCTCCCATATTTTCTAACCATAAGAAACCAAGAAAAAAAAAGGACATTAAGGAAATATATATGTATTACAATCATAAATTATATATATGAAACCATAAAATTATATCTTAAATGTAAAAATTTATATTAAATTTATATATACATACTTTTTATGGATATATATATATATATATTCATGTATCTAATTATATATATATGTATATATTTTATATATATAAAAGAATATTATATGAACAAACATTACATATAAATAAATATCAAATATTGGAAATAAATATAAAAAGTTGGCATGTCATTGTGAGAAAAGTGAGGGGGGGGGGGGGGGGGGGGTTTCATCTTTTGGAACAGAATTCTTTTAAAATAAAAATGCCGTAAGCTTCCTTACATTTTGCTTGCTCCTTGAGCTTTCAGGGCTGTAAATAACATGTATATATTCAAGTACACTTTTTAACTAATTTAAAAAATTTTAAATTGGTGATGCGCAAAAAAGATCTCACAGTCAATAGTCATCAAGCCAATATTTATAGCAAAACAAACTATCTAAAGTTCCCATTAACAAACAGCTTTCAAAAGCAAGACGAAGGTACTCCTAAAAAATTAGGCATAATTCCCCATTATAATATTTTCAAACATGTGGTTTATTTTAAAACGAATCATCTTTACAATTTAAAAGATTCTATACATTAGGAGGTATATTAAGGTTGGTAACAAAATCAGGGGCTGTCCCTTTTTCCAGTATTTATATTTTTGTTACTGCTAATTTTTAAATTGGAAGGAAGTTCCAAGGTAATTACAAAATATAAGGCTAACTAAGCGCTTACAAAATGTCACTATCCACTTTTCCTTTATAATGTAAACCCCTACTGTTTTGTAGTGTCCTACTGTTTTGTAGTGCTCTCTAGACAATTAAACCTCAAAATCAAATTTGATCAAATTATAAGGTCAAAAAATTAAAAAACAAACAAAAGCAGAAATTTTAAATATAAAAGAACTGAACTTAAAGAGCTCAATATATACATTTATGTGTAATTATATTTATTATTCAATACTTCACAATGTTTAAAAGGTTATCCAGACCGTCTTCAAGACACAACAATTCCGTTAAAAGCAATGCGCATTTCTAACGCATCTCCTTGTTTTTCTTTAACTTTTTTTTTAAATGTGCTGTCAAGACAAAATTCGAACCCAATTGCGTTCTTAGACAGTAAATTGACATTTAAAAAAATCCCTAACGAACACATATAAATGACAGGTAAATCACATATTTATCGGTTTTAAATACATAATAGAAATCGGTTAATAAAACCATTAGTAATTGTAGTTTTATACTATTATAGTTCTCTTCTACGCTAACAAAATTCATTGTATAAAGTTGATTTAAATATAAATTAAAAATTTTACGAAAGCCATGCTCCCGGGCAACGCCGGGTAAATCTCCTAGTGTATGATAATTCCAAAAAATTTAATAAATTTTGAAAATTATTACTCAAAATGTTAATTCAAAGTATTCTAATATATTGCAATCGAATATTTATACAATAAAATATTAACTTTTATATTATTATAATCAGTTTTATTCAATATGTCTTCCATTTTGCCCAATAATAAATTGCTCATATACTATATTATACAAATTTAATTATAGTTTGTGGGGTTCTTGTGCCTATTTTCTGCCTGTCAAAATAAATTTTTTTTTCCAAAACACAAAAAAAAAAAACTATTTTCTCTATGAAAATTACTGGCAATTTTTATAACTCCTCATTTTAGTTAGAGGGAGTTAGTAAAATGTGTACGTGAATAGATTATATAATATTTCATAATAATATCCGTTTATTATATTTATATATACATATAGAATATAAAAATATATATATTATATATATATATATATATTAATGTGGGTTGAAAAAAAAAAGAAAAATGAAAATAAGGGTGAAATTTTATATACAAATTTGTATATTTAATATATGCCTAGTATATATATATTTATACATTTGTTGGCCATCCCCATATAGAGTTATGGTAAATGAATAAATAAATTATATAGAATGAGAAGATGATAGAGAATTTATGAAGCAATAATTTCTGACAGTAAACCTCCTACTCAAAAAAATATTTCCTATACAGTTTCTTTGTTTTAGGTTATTTTTACAAAAAAAAAGAATTGTAGGAATATTGATTAGGTTGTTTTTACAGGAAATTTAAAAATTTGTAGCAAGCACATTTCAAAAATGAATTTGGATGCAAAATTTTTTAAAGTTGAAAACTAGAGACACTTTGCAGCTTTTATTCTTAGTGCTTTTTTTTACTAGGGACAGTAGAAAGTACACCCTTCTTTAATCAAACATTATGGTTGGACCTGTAGTGATCACGAATTAAAGCTAGAATTGCTCTAAAACGCTTCTAAAGGCTTCAAAAACGAGTCTAAAGTTTTCAAAGACAAAAATGATAAAAAATTAATGGAAGGCTCTTGAGGAATTTGGTTCTAGAAACATAGTTTTTATAGTTGAAAGCATATTTTATTCATATTTGAAAGAACTCCTAAATCTATATTATCACTGACTGGATTAAAATGCAATGACATGAAACTAGGCTTTTGAGCATCTTTATTGCAAGGAGCGGTAAATGAAGTTTCAATTGAAGAATTTAAAATAAAAAAAAAATTTTAAGGAATGGATGTGATATTTAAAACGGGCCGGTACCGAAAGCTTTAAAATCTAAATCTCGAAATTTATTTCAAAATATATTTTGAATAGAAGATATTTGGTTTTCGAGCTTTTGATGCCGGCCGTTTTAAAACACCTAGACATATTTTAAAGAATCTGTTCAAATACAGACTGACAAATTTTGAAAAAAAAAACCTTTAATTTAGTTTTTGAATTCCAATATATAAAATTGTGGTAAAACAAATAAAAAATATTATTGATTACGCATTTATTTGACACGAAATTAAAAATGATCCCTTTTAGTTTTTTTATACTCCCTTACCCTATAATTTCGTATGTTCCCCCTTTTAATATTTTTTTATTTTTATTTTATTTTTATTTTATATTTTTTATACCAAAATACGAAATCTTTAATCATAGCAAACATGTTAAATATATATATATACATATAATAATATATTAATATAATTTTTCCCCATTAAATTTTCAATTGCAGAGGGAAAAATCGAAAAGAAAAATAAAAGTAAAGAAATAAAAAAAACAAACAGGAAAATATAAAAAACACCAACATTTTCAGTCTGCGGATTTGTGGGTTGATAACGAAAAACGAAAAGACAATATCCACCCACATTTTTTTTTTTTTTTTTTTTTTGTAATACACATTTTCTATCTGTAATTCTTAAATAAATTTATAAATGTGTGATTGTGTGTATATAAATTTATGTATAAAATTTCCCTGAATAGGAAAATATGAGTTTTTATTTTTAGAAAAAATAACAGGAAAAATATTCATAATTTCTTATATATATATATATATATATATATATATATATATATAACAGAATAGATTATTACACACTTGAAAAAGTACACACATACACGTATATAAAAGTTTGCATATTTATTTTATATATAATGTTATCTTTTGTAAGTGTAGTTGTATAAAATTATTAAAATATGATGTATAAAAAATAAATACCGTTATGATTATAGTTTTAATAATTTTATGTAATAATATAATAATAAGGGCGTGGTATTTCTAATACAAATACAATTTTTATATGAATATTTAGAATTCAAAGCGGATTTGGTATTTGTGTAATTTGTGGATATAAGAAAATTATGAATTATGATTTTTTGTGGTTAAGAAAAATTTATAAAATATCAAAAATGGCGAATTTTTAAAATGGACATTTTTGTATACAATTCAATGTTTTACAATTTCGAAATTGAAATTTTTTTCAAGTATTTGAGCAAATCATGAACTTTTTAAATAAATTTTAGATTCTTTTAAGCTTAAAGCATTTATAGAATACATTTCATTCTAATTAATATCTCAGAAAATCGTCTGAGACCAGTCTGGGGTCAAACGTAAAATAATCCACCTGTAATTTTCCAATTTAATAACTGCAGATTTGATATTTACTTTAGCTACAGGGTGGCAATGGGGAATATTTTTAGCTTAAGTAGAAAAATTATATCCAGCAAGTGGTGACCAATTTCGGCTTTGCACATTCGTGCTCTTTTCAGTACATTTGCCATAACTTTTCTTAATTTTTGATCGCTGTTCTGTTGTGTACTGTTCCATTTCTAATTCCCCAAGTTTTCTTCACAATTTAAAAAGTTATTAAACATTCAAACCATATCGGTCGTTTTGCACCACCCTGTATTAAACACTATTATTAGTATTTCCTAGGCTAATGTAAGGGTGTACTGATTAAGTAGCAATATTCCATATTGATTACAAATATTGTATACAATATGGTATAATCTCAAAAACTAAGGAATGGCGATTTTAAAAATGAAATAAAATTTGTACACGTAATAACGGTTTTTTATGCAAAAATTACAGTTATTAAATAAAAATAGTGTAAAAAATCAGATTCAGATTAAACCCCTTGTTATTCTTCAATTACGAAAGCCCGTAGTCTCTACTAGCTCCCGACACTTAAACAAATCTTCAATATTGTACGGGGGGATATTGTTATTTCTTTAAAAAAGTGAATGAAATTACTTTCAAGAGTATAATTTTTACGTTCGTTATAAACTTCTCTTTCACCTCTGATCTTCTTAACCTATTAGTTTTGGACACCCTGTATATATGACATTATAACAGGATGTTTTGATAGAAAATGTCTTGATTTTTCGAAAATGATTACGTGCGATTTTGAAAGCTTCATATTAAATGTTTTTAATTATAAATTGAAAAAAGCTAGTAGAGGAACTGTAATGAACCTCTACAATTTGCTAGAGAATACTCTTTCTCTATATATTAATATTTACACTTATGATTCTATCTAAAGGGACTGTTTCAGGCATAGTGTATTTCCATGTTTTCAAGTGAAGAGTTCCTTTTGAAAATAAGATAAAATTATTAGATATTTTGACTTTAGATGTTTTATTTACTTAATATCGTCGTTTAAATGATTTTTGAGTTTATTATAATGACCAACTCGCGTAAAATGCGCCACAGTGGTGTTGTAAGTAAGTATATGGCTTCCTAGCCGAAGGAGCACGTGTTCGATTGGAATACACACACAACAGATCACAAGGTCTAGATTTAAGGATAGCATGCATTCATTATCAAGACCAAAAACATGTGTGGAGTGTGAAGCGTACAATACCTAATTATGAAAGGAGAGCAAGAATTATACGAGATATTAAACTTGTCGATTCAAAATGAACTTAAGCTACAAGAGCTACATTTAAAATCTTGCCTACTTATATATTTTAGAATCCTGATCTTATACAACTAGACAACATGCTTTCTAGCACTCATTCACAATATATAACATTATTCAAATTAATATGATGAATAACTCTCTTGTAATCCTTTAATTTAATCCTTAATTTTAATCTTAATGTCATTCATATTATATAAAAATAGAACTAATAACAGTCCAACTTTGTTTTTTTTTACTTTTATTTTTTTGATGTAAAAGTTTTATTCAATTTTAAGTTCTTTAATAATAGTTATTAATTTGTCTTTCACTTATTATATATATATATATTTTTCTTCTTTTGTTTTAAAATTAATATCTTTTCTACTTTAACTTATATTCTATCTCTTTTACTCCTTTGTATTCAATTTTTTTTTATGCGTTGATAGAAAATTCATAACAATGATGAAGTTTTCCATTAACTTTTTTTTTCTCATTTATATATATATATATATATACATTGTATATTTTTCAACTTTAAGATATATATACATGCATAATATACAACTATATATATATTACATATATACACATCAGAGTTTTGTTAGATAAAACTTTTTTAATGAATTTATCCCTTTTTTCTTGTAAAATTATTTTATTTTCTAAGAAATAAAAACGTGACTGAATTGAAATTATGTTTTTGTTTTTCTTTTTGGTTTTCCATTTTTTTTTTTTTTTTTTTTTTTACAGAATAAAAGAAAATAATTTAAAGAGTTTTTTATTATATTATTTTTTTTTTGTTTTAAATTACATGAATTATTTTTTTACTTAAAATTTTGCTATCAAGTTGGTAAAAACAAATATAAAATGCATAATAAATTTTCAAAAGATGGTCCTAAGCCCTACAAATGTGAAGGATATCGGAACTTTTTTCTCATTCGAACATATTCTCACATAACTCAAATACGATATAAGATTTTTCATTCGTGTACAAGATAACCTATAAGAATTTGTTACCAGAAATCCTTGCTTAATTAGTCAAGTGCACATTGTCACTCAGCCACAAACCCTGATAACCTTAGTTCAACAGTTACTACCGCATAAAAATTAATTTTTACACTTTTATAGAATAAAAAAATTGTCTTTTATTTTTAATGCTGATCATTCAGTACTGAAAGTACTGAACTACTGAAGCTCCGCGAAATGAATGAAACAACAATATAGTGCAGTTACTCTCGATAAGATTCTCTTTTTATACCTAACAGAGTGTTACTTTATTGTTATTCCATCATTAGTAATTAAATTTGATTGGAGTTAAAACTTAAATGGAGGAAGTTGTTATTATTAAATTTATGCGTTAAAAATTTTTTATTAAAAAAAAAAATACTAAATAGGTAGGTTAGGTACCTATTTGGTTTAGTTTCCTAATAATTTTTAGTAAATAGTAAAATTAATATTATTACTAAAACAGAACTGAGAACTACTTTCATTCATTCACCATTGAAAAACTACTTCCATTAACCATTGAAAAAGTACTTATAAAGTGCTGATTTTTCCCCACCATTTATATCAAATTCAGTAGAAAAGAAGTACTTCCATTCAGTAGTTTTGCATTACTTCAGCACTACTTCTGGGTTATTAGGGAAGTTTCAACAATTTTAAAAACAAAATTACTGTCACTTTGCTGTCATATAATGAAATTGAAGATTTATAAAATAATGATTAATATAAATTAATCACAGTTACTCAAATTGATAGGTACATCAAAGTCAAAGCCGTTACTAATCGAACTAGTTCAATTTCAATTGAACACTTCGCAGCTTCGACACTTAACAAGTTTAACAAGGTGACATTTCCCAACAATTTTATTCGCCTTCAACGGCGAATACATCAGATTATGCGTTAGGAGCGATTTTAAAGTTGTTTTCAAAGGCAGGGTTGCCGTTTCGCCAAAATATTGGCTGCATATGTTTATATGTGAGATTCTGAATTAGTTGGAATTATTTTATGAATAAAGTAGGTATTTCGAATTTTAGTGTTGGATTGGAAATCTAACTTCAATCATTTATATGGCAGGAAACAATAGAGAGCTTCCCCTAATTTCAAAATAAACTATATTTTAATCAATTTTATAATGACATTTTATATAAAATATAAGAAATTAACTGAATTTTGTATAAAAGTTAATACGCCGTATTGACGTACTATTCTTTTGATTTTAGTGGAGGGTCCTGATAGATATTTTCATATTAGATTTTGGGAAAAATAAATAGGAAAACAAATTTGTTTTGATTAATATTTAAAAGCAAAAAATTTTGAATGCAAGGTTTTGTTACCTAAGATTTAAGCATAAAAGATAATTTATCAAACTCGTTAAGTCATTAAAACACATTAACACATCACCTGAGTTATACAGTCAATCCCAAAAAATATTCTTACAAATTTATATATTTTATTAAAAAGTTTTAAACATCTTCTTACCTATTCAACTGTTTTCCAAATCTGAACCTTGCTTTTATATTACATTTTCTTTTTTCAAATTATATAAATTATGATAATAACCTTCGACTCTTTACTGCACATGGACAACCTATCTTTTTCCACCTCTTCCCAACCCTCTACTGAGCATATTTTGAAAAATTATTTTTATATAAAAACAACTTTCAAAGTTATTCATTTTTGTTTAAAATGAATTAAGCGATTCGTTTATTTTTATTCTAATAATATACGCACACACACACACACAATAATTAAATACGCAAGCAAGAACAAAAAGGATTCAATCATAATCATCATTATCAATATCAATATTAATCATAATTAGTTTAATCATCAATAAAGTTACTCAATAACAAATATAGAAATAATTCAAATAACAGAATTATAACATTTTATAAATTTTTTATTTATACAACATGTAATACAAATATTATATTTATTTATATATTTACTATCACATATATATATATGTATATATTATAAATGATATATTGCTTAACTAATCTAATTTTACAAAAGATCTAATCCAATCTAAAAATAAATTAGAAGGACAAATTTTAAAAATATAAAAATCATTTTATTTTATTATAAAATAAAAAAAGGTTAATGTTGTACTGTAAAAACAACTAGACATCATTATATATTTACATTATATGTAGTCATATTTTTTTATATCTTTGTCATATTTGTATACTTTGTCATAGGTATATGGAAAAGTATGTTTAATTTTATTTTGTAATACAAATATTAGATACAGTTAAATAGTTAAATTTTTTGTTTGTATAATTTTTGGATTTATTGAATAAATGTTAATATTAAATAAAAACATTATATATACTATATGTATATGTACAATTACAGTAAAATATTTCTAAATTGTATGTAAAGTGTATATTATGAAAATGCATATAAAAAACAAACAAACAAAATTTTAAGTATCTAATATTATTTTAGACAATATAACAGTACAAAAATAAATTATAATTAACTAAAATTTGATGGAAAGTGTTCTCCCCTTAACTTAAACGTATGTATGTACAATTGAATATGGATATAAATATATTCACATTTATACACTTATGTATATATATATATATTTAAATGAAAAATAAGTGAGTATTGATAATAAACAGACTGTGACATCCAAAATATGGGCACATACTCTCTGTGAAACCAAGTGTCCTTTCACTTCAAGTACTTTAGAAAACTATAATCTAGATACTCAACACCTTCTTCAATCTCACCGCAATCAAAAGATTGCTAGTATGACTTTAATAATTGGAATACAATTTAAATAACAGAAAAGAGGAGAAAAAAACAAATTCTTAAAAGTAATATTCAAAATTGAAACGTAAAATAACTAAAAAACGTAATATTAACATAATGTCAATATAAATATAAATTGTAAAGTACAATAAAATCTAGATATAAAAACATGAATTGCAACATTAAAAAAAAATATTTAAGTAATTAAATTAAATAGTATAAAAAGTAGTCCCAAGATTGCGACATAGAAAAGATAAAAAATTTAAATAAGCATATTGATTAATTAAGATACCTATCAAAATAGTTTTAAGATACAAGATATTTAGAAAAGATGTAAAAGATGTAAGATAAATTAGAATCAGCCCAGAATGGCTCTGACAGCCGAGGGTTTTACTAATATTGCGTAATTTATTGTAATACGTAATATTCAAATATATAAGTGAGTATCATACCTATTATATCCTTATAGTAATAAATATGTAGAAATATATATATTTTTTATTTTTATAGTGGGTGTAATTGGTAGAAAGCATCGAATGTCTTTCAAAGTCTATTAAAATTAAATGAAACCAAATTTAGTTGAAAAATAAATCTCATATAAAAAAAGACCAAATTCATGTGAAAAGAGTATATTACTAAAGTGTCATTTAAAAAGACTTTATTTCCTTTATCGTATGCTATTAGTTTTGTATTGGGATACTTTGAAAATTTTAATTTTATAATATAAAATCCTTCCGATTCTAGAATTGATTTTAACAGTAAAAATAAAAATTAATTCAAAATACATATATGCAGGTTCTAATATCGAGTTGAATACGTTATTCCAGGCCTAAAATCGAAAATCCGCAAAACAAATGATATTTTTATATCAAAATATAAAAAATACTGTGATTTTAACGACACTGTACCTATCCCTGTTCTGCGCAAAATTTTTTGGATCTATTTATCCAATATACACATATATATATTTATTTTAAATTGTATTTTAAGAGTAAAAATCTAAGGATTCGTTTTTAATATTATGATTTCAATACTTTTCACTTACAAATCTGTCAAAAATCTGAGAATCTTATGTCCGCTAGAATGAAGGATATATTAATATTAAAATTAATAACTACAGATTATATTGATGGTATTGCAAAATATTTACATTTTAAAAGCCACTATTAAAAAAAGCTGAACTGTATTAAATTTTTCCCCGGAATTGAAAGTGCCAGAGTACTTTTAAAAAAAATTTCATGGGAAAAAGGACCAAATTAATGTGAAAAGAGGATATATAAATATATATATATATATATAATACATTTAAATATTTTAATTAATCAATATTTTCCAATTCCTACATCGAATTCGTAGTTAGTTATTCAAAATACAATCTAAAAGTCATTTTAATAAGAGGATTTAGTTCAGTTAAGTTTATTTAAAGTTTAGCGATAGCCAGAGGAGTCACATCGACTTTGAATGACATTCGATGCTTTTCTATCCTCTATACCCACAAATTTATTACTATAAGGATATAATAGGTATGATACTCAGTTATTTATTTAGGATTACGTATTACACTGAAATACGCAATATTGGTAAAGCCCTCTGTTTCCAGGACCGTTGTGGGCTGATTCTAATTTATCTTACATTTTTTACACCTTTCCTAAATTTGTATCTTAAAACAGTTTAATTTCAGGTAAATGTATATCTTTCATTTTTCTACGATTGGTTGCCCCGTTTTCGGGTTTCTATATTTTATTTCTATCCTATAATATCCTTTCAAAAGATTAAATCTTTAAATTTTTAATTACTTATGAGTTTATTAGTGTATCTTAAGATATAAGATCTCATATTTTTAGATAAGATCAAAATATTTGTACAAAAAAGTCATCAAAGAACTATTTTGAAACATTATAAACTAAATAATAAAAAATCTATACCCACACAATAAAGACACTCATTTTTAGAATGTTTAAATGAAAAATTTATTTAAATTAAATGTAAATTTATTTCTAAAAAATTTTGTTGTTGTTGTTAAAGGTAGATCAATTACAAAAAATAAACAAAATTTTAAATTAGAAAATTGAAATAACAATATTTTGGAAGCCTGAATGTATACCTATATTGAATGTAAATATTATATTTATTTTGTTTTATACTTTTTTTTATCTTTTATTTCAAATCTAACAATTAACTTCATTTGTCCCACAATCATTTAAAAGTAACAACTATAAATATGTATGTATATATGTTAAGTTTTGATAAAATTCTTTTATTAAAACTAATAAATTATAATTTATGCTTTTTGAAAATGGTTTACCAATTTTTTTTTTTTTTAATTTTTTTATAGTTTTGTGCTAAAATAAATTTTATTAAAAATTAGATTTAAAAAAAAAAATAGATTTTAGGAGTGAAAAATTGTATAAAATGTATTGACTTTGATAAATAAATATTGTTTCAATAAAATCAAATAAAATAATAAAAAAAAAAATTTTAGACAAAAATAATAAATATTTAATTAATTAATAAAAAAAAAATAGAGAATAATAAATAATATACGTAATCAGTATAAATAACTTTTAAAATTATCTTAAAGATATTTGCTGTAATAATACAAAATACTGAGTGGGTTAATTCGGGCAGACTGCTTATAATTTGAAATGCTTATTTGAAATCCCTATAATTTTATAAAATTGTTATAATTTCATCATACTCAGTGCAAGAATGTGTAAAAATTGTTGGTTTAAGCTTCCGTCAGAAAATATCAACTTTTTGAACAATCTCATTATGACCGTTGAAGTATATTTTCATTTAAATTGAAATCAATAAATATACCTGCCGAATTTGGGGTACTAAGAATCCGAGAGCAGTGCATCAGCCCCAAAAAATACCTTCTGCCCCAAATGCACAGTTTGATACGGAATTAAGGATAAGTGAGCATAATTGGTTCATATGTTTTCAAAAATGAAATTGTTTACTAAAACTTACGATCTGTGTGGAAATTGAACTGACACTTCCTCGGTTGATGCGTCAGGTAGGTACTTAACCACTACGCCACGGAGGCCCCTTAAATACTTAATAATACTTCACAATACGAACCCGTACTTAGTTATGTATTGCATATGTTCAGGCGTTTACATAAAATTTCTAAATTCATTTTATGTCGTTTTTTACAATACTAGCAGATTTAATATTAAATTTTTATCGTGTAATTTATTCTTAATTTTTTTTCAATAACATCAACTTCAATTAAAAAACCTATTGAGAAGAGCTAGTATTACAATTCAAGTTTACGGTTACCAAATTAACAACTCCCAAAATTTTCAAATAATTAAAAATTTTATATAAAAATATGTATAACTTCAAAGATCACATTAAATATTAAATAAGAAAAGCAACCAATGTCTTTCTAACATTGCGTAAACTATTTTATTTCCAAAATTCTCTGTTTCAACGCCCAATATGAACATATAGTTGTCCCATTTGGTTTAACATCAGTTCATCTATGATGGAAATGCTAAAAATATTTAAACATAAATGTCTTAGAAACATATGAATTTAAATCGGAAACCTATCCTACAACAAACTATCAATATTATTTTTCAAATAATATTTTACAAACCATAGAAGTAGTGAAGTACAACAAAATTGTTAAATAATAATCCACCCGTTGCAGAAAACCCATCAATACATCATAACGACCCTTAACACGGAAAACTCTAAAACTTCTGAATTAAACACGTAAAATATTCATTGAAAATAAATGTTTATTAAATAAATTTAACTTTTGTATTTTTAATTGTAAATTTTAAATTTTAAATAAATATATTTTTTAATTAATTTTAAATTATTAAAATGCAATAATTTATTTAATGTTAAATAATCAGTAAAGTCCACAACTGAATAAGTTATAAATTTAAAATTAAAAAATTTTTTAATAAAATTTTTTTTTTCAATACAAATTGCATAACTTTAGGATGAATTAAAATTTTATTTTTAATAAAAGCATAATATAAAAGTTTGATAATTATTTAAATAAATTTTAATTAAAAATTTAATATGTATATTAAACAAGAAAACTTAATACAAAATTTATTTACAATTCTAATTTATTTATCTCGTATATATATATATATACAATTTCATTTTAATGGAAAAGCAAAATTCTATAAATATACGATATATTTTATCATTTTGTAACTTAAAATTATCCCCAAAATAAAAAAACAAAACACACACAATATTCAAAATCTATGATGCAGATTATGTATTTTGGTAAACAAATACAAAATTTAAATGTTTCATTTATTTTTTTTTTTTTTTGTATCTTATGCTTATTTTTATTTTTGCATCATCCTATTGTTTTAAAAATGAATAAATTTTTTGTCAAAGGTAGCATCGCCAATAAATTTCTAATTTTATAGTCACCTTTTTTGTTTTTTTTTTGTATTTATAACGAATAAATTTTCAAATTTGAAAAATTTATATGTGTGTTTGTGTATGATATTTTAAATTCAAATGCAATTTTTCATATCAGTAAGCAGTACAGCAACGCAGATTGCAACTTCTAAATATACAAAATTATATTTTCTAAAATTATGTACAATAAACATTATATTCAATCTAATATCTATATATATATATATATATATATATATATATATAAGTGCATACTACATTTGTAGATAGTACATATATACCTATATATTAAAAAATAAATATGTACTAATTTTAAATTGCGTACAAATTTGATTTGTGACCAGCAACGCAAAAACCGATACTCAAATAATGACAATTAAACTAAAATAAATTTTCATAGTACCTATATAAGAATTATTTATGTATAAATTTAGAAAATGAATATATAATAGAAATATATATATGACATATATATGTATATAAATAGATGTTAAGTAATGGATAAAATTTTAATGTAAACAGCAAAAGGATTAAATAAATTTTTGGGAAAACCTGTTATTTCTTTTGTTTTGTTGTTTTTTTGATTTTTCAAATAAATTCAAAATACAAAATTATCTTTTAACCAAAGTTTTTTTTTTTCAAAATTTTTAAATAAAAATCAAAAAACAAACATAACTGTTTTTCATTTTTCATAATAAAAACCGTTAAAAAAAAAAATTATCAAATTTAAAATAATACATGAAATGCATCCAACGACATGGACATAATCAAAATCTGTAAAAACAAAAATCTTGAAATTGCTGAATATCTGCTGAATTTGTTGGGACGGGTGAGGATGGGTGGGAAGGGGATAAAATCGGATACTAAATTTAATAAAGTTTGGGACTTGGGTAAAGGGTACTATATAAGAAAAAAGGTAATACAAATAATATAAATTATGAGTCATCATATATTAATCGACTTATTTGGTCATGAAATTGCCGGTCGCGGCTCAATTATTTGTT
Source organism: Dolichopus griseipennis (assembly GCA_963082915.1). Lineage (NCBI taxonomy): Eukaryota > Metazoa > Arthropoda > Insecta > Diptera > Dolichopodidae > Dolichopus > Dolichopus griseipennis. The sequence continues at coordinate 74,469,596 of OY720444.1, read as the reverse complement.
TATGTAAATATAAATTAAAAACTCGGCTTATTCGGTCAAGAAACCGGCGGTGGGCGGCTCGATTATTTATTTATGTAAATATGATTAAAAAATTCGCCTTATTCGGTCACGAAATATGCCGGTCGCGGCTTTTTTATTTATTTTCAATTATAAAAAAAAAAAAAATCAGCTTATTCGGTCACGAAATTGCCGGTCACGACTCAATTATTTGTTTATGTAAATAAAAATAAAAATTTTAGTGGAAAAATCGCCCAAATCTTGAGAGCTTTGCGGCTCATTTTTTTGTAATATTATAATAGTTATTAAGAAAAACATGCTTATAGCTCCATTACAGTGGGCGGCGAAAAAATATAGCTTATAAAGGCAACTGTAATTTTGGCTTCCCAGATTAGAGATATTGATTAGGTTTGAGATTATGGAAATTTAATTATAACAATTTAAATATGAAGCTTTTCCGAACTATAGAGAGTGTGTACTGTTTCTGAAAAGTATTTTTTCATATTTTTTTCAAGATTTTTTAAAATTATGGACGAAAACTAAATTTTACTGTGGAATTAATAATCAAAATTTAGCTATAAAATACCTGTTACTTGAAATCTTTTCTTAGAATTTAAGTTAAAAGCTGTTTCATTTAGGTTAAGAAAAACTGGTCAATAAAGTTGATTTTAAAATTTAAATGGTAATTAGCCCTATCGCTAAAATTTAGTATAGAATAAATATAATTGGAAGTGCGCAGGAGCAAATAACTCCAATATTTAAATAGACAAGTGAAAAGAAGATTCTTTTTAAACAACCTGTCCAAAGTTATTATAAAGAGAAAGAAATTATACAATTGTCTCTTTAAATTAAAATATTATTATTAGAAGATAGAAATCTAATAGAAGATTGGGAATATATTGATAGCACATGGGATGAAAATGATGAAAAGACCTGACTCACCGCTAGATTAAAAACTTTGAGAAGTTGTAATAAAGCAAATGAAGTGTTAATGATGTGAAAAGTTATAAAAGAAGCGAGCATTAATGTTTAAAATTATTCTTAAAACCATTCCACTGATTTATTTGTACACAGACCCCTTACCATACAAACAATGTGATTGCGTCAGACTTTCCTTTTCAGGTATGGCAGTTAACAATATTAATTATAAATTATCATCCCTATTATGGAAGGCTTAACATACGATAAGTATCGCAAAAGTGATGAATGGCTATTCTGATAGGCTCAAAATTGACATTGATGTGACTTTGCCAATTTGCGGTGATGTCAGTTGGAAAAATCATCACCTTTGGCTATTATGGGTGACTTCTTTTGATGTGATCTCATATTTCAAGTAGGTAGTAAATTTTTTAAAACAAGTTTTTTTTTTAACTTTTAAGTTTTTGTTATTGTGAAATGTTTTAAAAATGAATAGGTAGAATTTTAAATTTAAATTCAATTTAGTATACGATTTTGTTTTAGAGGAGCCGCGTTAGAGAAGCGCATCCTATGAAGTAATGAGTCTATCAGAATAGGGGTGATATTGTTTTATTATAGATCACATCAAAGACCAGGATTTAAGACAACGTCCTAACCACTGCGCTATTGCAGATTAAAAACATTCCAATATTAAACCAAATAATCCAACCTTGCTTTTTTTTTAGATTTTGGTATTTTGAGATTTTTTTTTAAGATTTTATTTTCAAGCATTTGATTGGACCCTGTGCAAATATATATATAAAATGAAGTATAGCTATATAAATACAATGGAGCACAATATACATATATGTTGCATTAATAATTGCATATATACATACATTATTTGTATATACGTACAAAGGAAAGGACATAACTTTAATTTTGGTTTTTGTAATCAAATTGAATGAAAAGCTAAATTGGCAAATCTATTTTCATGCTGACAATTAATGTATAACAATTGCAACTTTTTTTTTTTTTTTTCTTTTTATATTCCAATTATCAAAAGTTTATTTATATATGTATGTTTGTATATGAACTTTTATTTATGTATGAATAAAAATAAAATTTAGTTATTTTAGAAAGAAAATTTTTAATTTTTGTGGTATTTTTAAAATTTTTGATTTTTAGGGTGAATATTTTTTTTATATATATTCTTTTATTTCTGAGAAATTTAAACATTTTGGAAAATTCATCTAATAACAAAATGTCGAAACATTTTAATATTGATTGAATTTTCATTATTCCTGTTATCCCTAAAATCGCAATGATGGCGATTCCCGATTTAAAACTTTAAAAATTTCATATAAATTTCAGAAGTTTCAGGTGTTTTACAAGTTTTACATTGACAATAGGTTAACTATATTTTTCGGTTGATTAACGCATGAAACTTTTGGTTTATGAACCCCTCTTCTGACTAATTGCGTGGTATTGACTTAAAATGTCGTGCATGTGTAGTTTTGGACAAAATAAATTTGGAAATGAATCTGTTAAATCATTTGTAAAAATCGTTGGTCTCTAATTGTATTAAAATTTAATTCGTTAAATTTAGACTAATTCATGAAACATCTCCTTGAAGGAGTTCATAATAATTTAATATACTGCTTCATTCCGTTCTATTACAACTCACCCCAGAAATTTAACGAAAATTAACCGATGCGTATATGGATTTACCAAAAAATATAAAATATAAGTTAAAATTAAAAATTATGAAAAATTAATTAAGTAAAAAGCTATGTAAATTTTTTTTATTAAAAAGTAGTCAATATACTCAATATCAATTGTATTCAAGGTATAATAAGACTCTAAACCATATTAAAATTTTATTTTACTTCTGTTGCGGTTCTTTTTATTTTTATTACAAAAACATTCAAAAAATTCATTAATAAATCGCAATTCAATTTATATGGAAAAAATTAAAAACTAGAATACCAAAATAAAAAATTAAATGAAAACTGCTTTATTTTTTAATTACTCTTTATAGTTGTTTACTTTCCGTTTTTTCTTGTATTTTTTGCATCACATTTTATCCCGTCACAGCGAATTTTCTTTCATTTTGTTGCATAATTTGGTTTTATTTCATTTTCTTTATTTTTTTTATCTCATTACTGGACGCGTATTAAAACAAATGGAAAAAAATAAAGAGATTTCAAAGCAACCCATTTTATTACCATTAATGTTTCCTTATGCCGGACACAACTGACCAAAAGGAAAATTGCAATTGAAAAATGAGGAAATAAGAAAAGAAGATTCAAAAAGAAATAACATATAAAAAAAAATTGAAAATTTTTCATAAAGTTTTTTGTTTTTTATTTGTGCCACATTTATAAGAACTATTTGTTTTTTTTGTTTTTGTAACTGATAATGAGTTTTTTAATTAAAATCTTTTTCAGTGTTCGTTTAATTTAATATCTAGAATTTTTTATTTCTAAAATGAAGGAAAGTCAAATAGAAATGTTAAAAGAATTCGGAAAAAAAATTTAAATTAACTTTACATTTTTTCTTTTTTTTTCTTTGTATCTTTAAACAAAGTTATTTTTAATTTCAAAAAATAAATACATATTTCATTTTATACAAATATTTTAAAACTAAAAATCAAAATTTGTTAAAATTTGTGAAACGTATCAAACCAAATTCAAGACCGTTCAAGACATTTATTGAAAAAAAAATTATCTGAAAATCGTGTTACATAAAAATTTTATATTTTTTTGTGATTCTTTTTCAAAACAATATTAAAATAATTTACACAACATTTTTTTTTCAATATATTAATCCTTTATGTATATTTTATTCAAAAATTAGGTCCTTAACCATACACATACGCTATTTCTAAGTAATTACTAAAATAATTAAAAAAAAAAAAATAAAACAAAAATATGAAAATATTTTTTTGATTTAAAACGCTAAAATTAGTTATTTATATATTTTAAATTTAAAAAGATTTTTTTTTTTTTTTTAATTTAAAAGGAAATCAAAATAAAACGTATTTTATGTTTATTTTCGTGTTGGCGTTAACAAATTCACTGCAGTTAGTGCATCTGGAAAAAGTGAATGATAATTTATTAATGGTACATAAGCAGCAGTTATTACACGTCCAGCAAACTGTACAAAAAAAAGAAATCGTTTTTTATTGTTTTAAATATAATTATAAAATCAAACTTACCCAACGACCATGTAAAGAATTAACAGCTAGCACTGCAGTTGTTATACTTGGGCATTTAACATAAACGTTTCCTTGAGGGGACATTTTATCGACATAAATATGTAATACGCCACCATGTTTTGTGCATTCATCTATTACATCATCACGTATTTCACTATCCCAACTTGGATTTGTCTCCGTATTCGGATCAAACATATTTGAAAGCATAAAACATTGTGTAGCAATTGCTGGTGCTGCTTGTTGTGTTTGCTGTGGTACAGGTTGGGGTGCTGTAGCTAATAACGCATTTGCAGCTGCTTGTGGTACAGCTAAACCAGCGCCCTCAGCCAATTTAAACATTAACTGTAAACGACCTGTTGCACCTAAATCAATACCACTTCGATCCATTTCGTCTGTATCCAATGATGTTGTATTCATATCGAGACGTTCTGTTACATTTCCAACTTTCATCGGTCTTCCAGCTAATTCAAACCCATTTAATTGTTCTAGAGCTTTTTTCGCATCATCAGCATTGTGATACTAAATTTAAAAGAAAACAATATTTTAATGATCAAATGTATTGCAGCATGTCAAAAATATTTACACATATCAAAAAATAAAAAACTTACCGTAATAAATCCATAACCTTTTGATCTCAAGGTTTCAGTGTCTGTTACAAGCTGTATACTATCAATTTTGCCAAAAGGTTCAAATATTCCTCGCAACATATCTTCAGTTATATTAAAATGTAATGAACCTACATACAAACGCATTGGGCCGGTATGATTTTTAGGTGTAAATGTTGGGACAGAATTAGCAATTCTATTTTTTTCTGCTTGTGTATGCTGTACTGAAATTGGTATGCCAAGCAATCTTTGCCCAGACAATCCTAGTGCTAAAGCAACTGATTCTGGATCTTTAAATTCAATATAAGCTATTCCTTTAAATCTTCTAGTTTTATTGCATGTTATTAGCCTAACGTCACGAACTTTTCCAACACTAGAGAAAAATTCCTCCAAGTCCCTAGCACGTATACGTTGCGAAAGTTGCATACAAAACACAGTTCTTGCATCTCTTTCTTCTGGACTCAAATCTTCTGGCGGTGATCTGTCACCTAACCCATTCGGAGGAGTTCTTCCTCTCCTAAATGGTCGTGGAGATGGTGTCCTTTTTCTTAAAAAAAAAAAATTATAATTGAGTTTTATTGAAAATTTAAGGTTTTAAAATTATTAATGTAATTACTTTTTTTCTTTTGAACGAGATCGTTTCCGAGATCGACTACGTTTTCTTTCTTCTTTCTTTTCTTTTTCCTTTTCTTTTTCCTTTGAACGACTTTTACGTTTTTCTCGCTCTTTAGATTTGCTACGCTTTTTGTCTTTTGATTTACTTCTTCGTCTCTCTTTAGATCGACTTTTACGTCTTTCCTTTGACTTACTTCTTTTTTTACGATCACGGTCTCGTTCACGGTCACGTTCACGCTCACGTTCGCGTGGTGAGCCACTTCTTTTTTTAATGTCTCTGTCTCTGTCTCTTTCTCTGTTCCGATCTCTTTCTTTTTCCTGTGAACGAGATTTTGAAACTCTTTTTTTATCTCTCGATCTACTTCGTCGTTTCTCTCGATCAGTTGATCTACGCCTACTTTTCTCTGCAGATCTTCCACGTTTATCACGGCTACTTTTTACCTTCTCCTCATATTTATCATGCCCCTTGGATCGTTCTGGTGATCTAAATAAAAAAAAAATTTAATTAATGTAAAAAATATTAAAATAAACCAAGTATTTTATAAATAATTTGAAAAAGAAAATACATAATTTAATTTTTTTACCTTGAGCGGTGTTTTCTTCCATTTTCTGTTACTTTCTTGTCATGGTGAGAATAATGATGATCATCGTCATTCTGCACGGCACAATTGTTAATTATAATGCAGTAAAAAAAAATTCAAAGTGGCAGGAATAAAGCAAACCGAAAAATTAGTATAAAATTATAAAAAAAATTTATTTATGTAAAATATATTTTCTTTGCAAATTTTTATTTATCATTACATTGTTAATAGAGTATTAATGTTTTACTACGTTATGATTTTACATTGCAAATTACATATCAAAGAGTATGAGTTGATAGGAAGCTTTCCCCTTCGATAACTTCCAGAGTATGGTGTGGCACGCACATAAACGGATCTGAAATTTAGGGCAATTTTGAGAAATGCGGGTATAGAAATAACCATCATTTAGGAACTTTTTCTTTTGTATTATTTTAATTTTTTTTTATGTTAAGTAATTTTTTAATTTTATTGTTTATAAAATGTTTTGAATCCGTGAAACTTTGAACAAAAGAAAAATACGATTGTGTAGTGAAGAAACAACTTACCGAAAAATTTAAAGAAAAAAAAATTAAAGTTCAAATATTATAAATATATATTTTTTTTTTAAGAATTAAGCAATTTTTTACAAGTTTTTCTATTTTTTAAGAATTCTAAATTAGTAAAAAATCGCAAGAAAATTCTAATAGAATAAAAATATTTTCTCCAATAAGCAACTTACATAAATATTTAAAGCAACATTTTTGCCGTTTTTATATTATATACTATTTTTCCAACAATTATCAAGGAGGCACCTACAAAATATGGAAATATTGAGCTTTACTTTTTTTAAGTGCAGAAAATTATTATAAAAATTATTTAATTAAGAATCATATAAGATTGCATATTCTTATGCTTTGTAATTTATTTATCGAAATTATAAAGAGTTTATGAATAAATTCTGATATTTTAATTGAAGCGTTATATAAAAAAAAAATTTTTTTCAAATGATCAAGCGATAATGATTAAATTAATATCGTAGTAATTTTTAAATACATTTGAATGTTAGTTATTCGTATTGAAAAACGAGTAAAATAAATTCGTGTATTCCTTAAAATTATTAATAATCCATTGGCAACAATATGGTCGTCTTTTGTTTGAAATAAAAAGATGCATGTATTTATATTTAAAAATGAAAATAAAAAAATGTAAAATAAAAAAAATTATTGAAGCTTTTTAATTCATTTAAAACTTATTTTAAAAACAAAATGTTCAAATAGAGGTTTTTATTACATATAAATATGCAATGAAAATAATTATTTAAAAAAATTTAAAAAAAAAAATGATTAAAAGAATAATTTTAATTTATCTTCATCTATTGTAGAATTTAATTTGCCAATATGATGTTTTTAAAGTTTTCATATTAGTTGACCAACATCTAATTTAAAGCAGAATAATAATTCTCAGTATAATCTGTAAATAGATAAATAACATTTCTCTTTTCCTTTTTTTATACAAAACTTTTGGTTGTATTTTTTGTTCTTAAATAAAATCTATCTCACGGCTTTTAAGATTTCTTCATCAGTTCTTATCACCTAAAAGAAAAATAAATTATGCCAAAATAAGGCTGATTTGTTTTTTTTTTGTTAAATCTAAACACGACAATTAAAAAAAAATATGCCATTTTATATGAACGAAATAAAAACTATTATATATGCAATCAGCAATGTATCTTATCTAGGTAGAATATAAACGCTGATATGGTGTTGTAAATTGTAATATCAAATAAGCTGTACCTGAAAATAAATTTTTTAACAGAAAACTTAAAAATTAAACTGATCCCGTCTTAACACAACATGTTTTGTCAATTGCCTGTAAAGAAAATAAGTTGAGTAAGGTTGATCCCATATTACAATAATCAGTTTATTTTTTATTTGTTTTTTTTTTACTTTTGAATATTATTTTAGTAACCTAAACATGTAGATATTTTTTTTAGTAAAATAAACAAGTAGCGTGGCAAAAAAAAAAAATTATAAGTTTAAATAAGAGCAAAACTTAACCGTTTTAAAAATAAATTATACTTAGGTTTGGTTTCGAAAATATTTTAAACTTAAATTAACATTTAATTGAATCTCAAAAAACTCAAAATCAAATATTTTATTTTACTTAACTTTTATGTTTATATTTAATTTTTATTGGTCTTTTCGAAAAACAACAAGACAAGTAAAATGAATCCCTTAAACGAATTATAATGAACTCCCAAACATATCGTAACGTACCTAAATACTTACCAACATCAATACTAAAAACTTTATGATTTAAATTTCCTTTTATGCAAATTAAAGAAAGCTTTTCTAATTTGCGTAAGTTTGGTATATCTTTTAAAAAACAAATACAAAAAAATTAAATTTTGTAGACAGATGTTTTGTTTTGTCTATTCAAAGAAATTAATCTGTTTTTTTTTTTTTAAATTAAATTATTTTTTTATACCGACATTTTTATAATTTTGCAATAATTGATTTTTCAAATAGAAACTAGTTAAAATATTTTTAAAAATTTTATAGTTCACCTAAAATTATTTTTTGTTTAATTATTTTCATCGAAATTATTGCAAACATTTTTCTAGACATTTTATTTTCTGTATATCTGATTTATGACCTAAAATTTATCATATTTGTAGCTTTATTTAATTATAACTACATATTTTGTTTACAATTTCGCGAATTTCATGATAAGGAAATGCTTTAAATCGCTGTACAGAAATTTAAAAATAAAATATTGATTTACTCACGTTTTTATTATATGGTGCCTCCAACATGGCTTCCACATCGAATTCATCAGCCATCATGTCCTTTCTCCTTTCGGATTTGGCTGTTCTGTAACTAAATCAAGAAAATCTTGTAGTTTTTTTTTATCACTACTTATTTTATATTTCTTTTTTAATTACTAATTATATTTTAAACTTTAGCTTTTTAATCACAAAATATTATTTTTAAACTTTTTTGTCCAGATAAAAAAATTAATATGGCTACTACTGCTAACTAAACGATTTTAAATATACAATGACATTTTGTAATTGTCATTTGTCAATTGATGTTTGTTGGGTACAAAAATAATTCTGAAAAATAAATTATAGATGTCGCTATGGTTGTAAATTTTTAATTTTAAATTATGAATAAATTAGGAAGAAGAAATTGAATAAAATAAATGGTTTTATAAATTAAAATTAAATTTCGAAAATTTAATTTAATTATAATTTTAATTAAAAAATATTTTTTATTAAAAATATATTATCTATGTATGTATTTATAATAAAAACAATTTAATTAAAAATTTAAAAGAGTCTAGCGACAAACACAGGAACTCTTTCAAAGGAATTTATTTGGAAAAGTTCGAATGAAACCTATAACATGACAATTGGAAAATAAGTCAAAAATATAGTAGAAACTAAAAATTTTAATAGGTTTTTGTTACTAGTATAGATTAAAAAATTTTATATCTTTCATTGATCTAAGTATTTTTAGTGCACAATAAATTAAAACATTAAAAATGCCTGCTTTTTCAGGTGGGTTTCTTTATTTCTTAATTTAAATTCTTATAAGCCTAATAAAAAAACAACATTACAAAATATTTCAGTAAAAGTAAAATGGGGAAAAGAAATTTTCAACTCAATTGAGGTGAACAATGATGAAGAACCTTTAGTTTTTAAAGCACAAGTAAAAAAAAAATCAATAATTCTTAATTCAATATCATTTAAATAAATAACTATTAATTGATTCTTTTAGTTATATGCTCTAACTGGCGTTCAACCCGACAGACAAAAGGTTATGTGCAAAGGCTGTGTTCTTAAGGATGACGAATGGAATATGCAATTAAAGGATGTAATACAATACAAGAATTATATTATTCAAATTACAAGTATTTCAAACAAAAAAACTTTTAGGGTTTAACAATATTATTATTGGGTACAAAGGAAGAAGTTCCACAAGAACCAGTACAAAAGACGGTATTTATAGAAGATATGGATGAATCTGAATTAGCAACAGCTGTAAGTAAATTTTTTTAATGTTTTGTAAACAGATTAATTTAAAATTAAATCTTTTGATAGCTTGAACTTCCTGCCGGTTTATCTAATTTAGGTAACACGTGCTATATGAATGCTGTAGTTCAATGTCTTAAATCAGTTCCAGAATTATCCAATACATTACAAACTTTTGATGATAATATATCATTAAATTTATCGGCTCCTTCAACCTCAATAACTGCAGCTTTAAAATTATTATTTAGAGAAATGGATAAGGAAAAAACTGTCACACCAATTTTATTTGTACAAACATTGCATTTAGCTTTCCCTCAATTTGCGCAAACCGGCGAGAATGGAACGTATAGACAACAGGATGCAAGTGAATGTTGGTCAGAATTATTGAAAATGTTACAACAAAAATTACCACCAAGGGAAAGTGTCGAAGCAAAAAAATATAAGTATAACAAAATTTTATTTAAAATTAACACGATATTAATTAAAAATTTTTCTTAGTTCTTTTATAGATCAGTTTTTCGGTGGTAAATTCCAAGTGACAATGAAATGTGATGAAGCTCCAGAGGAGCCAACGAAAATAGCTGAAGAATCATTTTTACAATTAAATTGTTTTATTTCACCGGAGGTAAAATATATGCATAGCGGAGTTAAATCGGTAAGATTAAATTAAAAATTTAACAAGTACTTTATTTTAATGATTCCTTTTTTTTAAGAAACTCAAAGAAACTTTAACTAAAAATTCAGATACATTAGGGAGGGATGCACTGTATACAAAATCTGTAAGATTAATAAAAAAGAAGTATAAATGAAATATTTTTTCATGTATAGTATTTTTTAGTCTTTAATTAGTCGATTACCGGCTTATTTAACTGTTCAGTTTGTTCGTTTCGAATATAAGGGAAAAGAAGGAATTAATGCAAAAATTTTAAAAGATATAAAATTCCCCATGGAATTTGATGTATTCGATTTGTGTACACCAGCATTGCAACAAAAACTTACTCCAATGCGTGAAAAATTTAAGGTAGAATATAAAATATTAAAAAATTGGGATTTCTTCAAATAAAATTCAAAAAATTTTATTTTAGGAAATTGAAGACGCTAAATTGTTTGTAAATTCAGGTGATATAACAAAAGATGAAAAAAGCAAAAAACCAGAACCAAGAACTGATGTAGTCAAACAATATGAAAATTATTGGTTTGATGATGATTTTGGGAGTAATAATTCTGGTTATTATACATTACAAGGTGTTTTAACACATAAAGGACGTTCCAGTTCATCAGGTCATTATGTGGCATGGGTAAGACAAAAGAATGGCACTTGGGTTAAATTTGATGATGATTTAGTTTCGCAAGTAACTGAGGAAGAGATATTACGTTTATCCGGCGGAGGTGATTGGCATTGCGCTTACGTTTTATTGTATGGGCCAAAACTTTTAGAAAAAACTGAAGAAAAGGCTGTTTAAATTATGTATGCATTAACAATTATACATATTTATATAAAATTAGGATCCATATAATTACACAATCATAAAATATGCATACACTAAACATTTTGTGTAATAAAAAATAATTTCTAACAAAACAAAAAATTTTTTTTTATGAAAACAAATCAATTTTTTATTAATTGAACCATTTTAGTCAAATATTCTGTTCATTGTTCTAATCTATTCATTTAATAAATATTGCATGTTGATTTAATATATCTTTTATTCTTCGCAATTCATACAAATTCTTTGTAAGAAAAATTTTTGAAAAAATCTAATTTAGTTCAACATTCATATACAGGCATAATTTCGATGTTTTCACTTTTTAATTACTTAGAAAAAATCATTTCCTAATTCTTGACAGTTTGGTTTGGTATTCGCGTGACGCGTCGTTACCATAAATGATTTGTAATTGTATACCAACCATGTTGCAAATTTGAATTTATTTTACAGAAATCTGTTTTACAGGACTGTCAAAATTCTAAATTTGTGTCATATGCTGCATATAAAATTAAAATTTAGAACAGTCAATTCAGAATTGGAATCAAATTAAGTTGTTCTTTAAAAATAGGTCTATAATTTTGAATTAAAACTATAAAAATAAAAAATGACTGAATCAGAAATTGATTTATCTGGTGATGGAGGTGTCTTAAAAAAAATAATTAGTGAAGGAGAAGGAAATGAAACACCTTCAAATGGTTGTAATGTGTCCTTACATTATACTGGAAAATTAACAGATGGAAAAGTGTTCGATTCCAGTGTTCAAAGAGATGAACCATTTGAATTTCAATTGGGAAAAGGTATTAACATTAAAAATCTCAAAGTCTTCATTTATAATTGAAATTTTTTTGCATAGGAAGTGTAATAAAAGCTTTTGATATGGGAGTTGCAACAATGAAACTGCATGAAAAATGTGTTCTTACATGTGCTCCAGAATACGGTAAAGCATACTATTTTTAATATTTAACTATTATATAACTTTTTATTTGTATAATTAAGCTTATGGAAAAGGTGGTAGTCCTCCTAGTATCCCTCCCAATTCAACTTTAATATTTGAGGTAATTACATATTGAATTATTAATGTTGCACAAGAAAAACAACAAAAACAAATCTATTTATATTATTTATATTTTTATAGTTAGAAATGATGGGATGGAAAGGAGAAGATTTAAGCCCTGATAGTGACGGCAGTATCGAAAGATTTATAGTGATAAAAAGTGAACGCAAAAAGACGCCGAATGATGGAGCTCATGTCAAAAGTGTGTAAAAAAATTTTTTTAATTACATTTTCTAGAAATTTCTAATGTATTGCTTAATTAAATTTTGATATTTAGTTCATTTGGTTGGAAAATATGATGACAAAGTTTTTGATGAAAGAGATGTTGAATTTGATGTTGGTGAAGGATCCGAACAAAATGTTATCGAAGGAGTTGATATTGCATTACTAAAAATGTCTCAAGGGGAGACCTCGAGGTATACATAATATTTACATATAAATACATTAAAGTACGTTTAACATTTATATTGAAATTTATGTTTTTAGACTCCGTATAAAACCAAAATATGCTTTTAAAAATTTACCATCCAATTCATTTTCAATTCCATCTGATGCAACCGTTGAATATACAGTCGCGCTATTAGAATGTGAAAGATCACCAGAAGAGTGGAAAATGAACAAAGAAGAAAGTTTAGTTCAAGCTAAGATTTTTAAAGAAAAGGGAACAAAATATGTTAAGAAAGAAAATTATAAACTTGCTATTAAAATGTATAAAACCAGTAACAATTTCCTTTCAAACTGCGGTATAAATATTTTTATATGTTAAAATTCTGTAAAATTAACTAATGAGAATTATTTTTTATACTATATTAGATAATGATGAATCAAAAGTTGTCAAATGTCAAATTCATCTTAATATTGCACTTTGTCAACAGAAATTAAATGATTTTATGGAAGCTAAAAATGCTGTAAGTTTTTTAAATCATTGAAAAGAAAAAAAAAACTTATTTTATTTTAATAAATAGTGTAATGTAGCATTAGAACTTGATGCTAAAAACGTTAAAGGGTATTACAGAAGAGGTCAATGCTATATATCGTTGAACGAATATGATAATGCATTGCAAGATTTTGAAATGGTAATAGTTTGCATAATTTAGTTTTTTTTTGCAAAATAATTGATTTTATTTTTTGACATTAAAGGCTCATAAACTTGATCCGAGTAATAAAGCTACAGCTGCTCAAATTGCATATTGTAAAAGGAAAAAGAATGAATTCTATCAAAAAGAAAAAAAAATTTATGCCAACATGTTTGCAAAATTTGCTGCTTCTGATAAACAGGTATTTATATTTCATGAACAAAATAATATACTTCAATTTAGATATTTACATTATTTTATCTGAATTTTTGGTTTATATGTTTTTTACTTTTTTGTTTTAGAAACAAAATTCTGAAAAAGAAGCAGAACCGGATGTCTTATCATCTTGTGGTGAATGGACTGGTCAAGAGGCCGATAAAGCATTTGAACAAGACGAAAATATTATGATGTTAAATGATAATTAAATTTTAAATTATGAATATTTAATTATGGCGATAATATTTTTTTTCTTTTTGGAAAAAAAAACACGTTATAAAAATACTGCAGTACGTCAAATATTTAAAAGTATTCAAAAGAAATCGAAATGTTTTTAATAAATAAATAAAAAAAAAAATTGTTTTTCGCACTCTAGCGTTGTAGATGTAAATAAAAACAAATTCCACTAACACAAATTCCTATCAAAGACTTGAAATGTATTGAAATTAAAATTTTTTAATTTAAATGATCTTTTAAATATGAAAAACATACCATATTTTGTAAAAACATTTTCTTTTTATCTTTTAAATATATTTAAGAAACATTAAAAAAATTAAGCCTTTAATTTCTTTATCATATACAATCATTTTTGATAGGGTCCTGGATGTTACAAAAAATATATCAATATGTTTTACCAACAATAATTTAAACACATCATATTAAATATTAATTTATTATCAAAATATTTACAAATTACATATACATATATTTTTAAAATTAAGAATTTTATTTATATAACAAATATATTTTTTCTTTACAAATTTACAAACAACTCCATACTTAAAATCTATGTTAATTGTTAAGTAAAGCTAAAGGGAAAGAGAGTATTTGTGCTAAATTTTAAAATTTTTGTTTTATTCAACCGTTTTTAAAGCTCTTTTTAAACCAAAGAAAGCTGCTAATTTGAATATAGTCAATTGTACCATAAGCATTAAAATATTAAAGCCATAGCTACTTTCATCCGTAATACCCAATGTTTCTAATATTGTAATTGGATTCCTAATTTAAAAGAAAAAAAAAATTCAATGTTTTTTATTAATATTTTTTCATTAAAAATTTCACAATTACTTGAAATGACAATATATTTTATCTTCTGGACACATCATACTACTCCTATTATCACCGTAAATTGTTAAAATAATACTTTCAAAAGCAAATCTTTGTGGTGAAGCATATGAAACTGTTTTCATAAATACTGACATATGAGCAAAAAATATTATAAATCCCGAAAATATTAACATAAAACAACTGATAATTGCTCCAAGGAATGTTCCATTCTGTTAAAATTAATAAATTTAATAATTATTTTTTCAATTAAAATAATACATTCCAGTTTTTGGCAAAATATTATTACTATTATTATTTTAAAAAACCGTATTTATTTATACTTACAACTGGACTTGCAAATGTTCCAATTAAAACACCAAATCCATCGGCTACTATTGTTATTATGATATGAACAAGAATAAATTTTCCATATCGATCGATTTCAAATGGTTGGTTTGTAAAAAAATACACAATTGTTGCAAAAACTAATGCATAAATTATCTAAAAATCACATATTATGTTAATAGAAACACACAAAGTTTTTAATATATCTTTAATATTTATAAACTTACATGAATTGGTGTTGATGTTATTATTGTAGCAATATAATATGTTCTTATTTTATACCATTTGTTAAATGTTTCTTTTCTAATTGTTGCTATTTCCATTGGAACTGCAATAATAAATACAAAAATATTTTTATTTAAAAAAATTTTGATCAATTTAAATCTTAATTGCTTACATCTTAAAACACCAGGCATTGCTGTTGTATACCACAAATAAATTACCGTTGCCATAAAAAGACTTGCATTTGAAACTGCTTTACTAGCATTTGATCCAGAATCTCCAAACAATAAACCCATTAATATTGAACAACAAATATGTAAAAATAATTTTAAATGTGTTACAGTCTAAAGAATGCAATAAATAAAAAAAAAAAACATTTTTAATATAATTTTTCAATTTAAATTTTTTTTTATATTATACCCAATCTCTATAGAATTGAACATGACATCTTCCTAATAAAACCCATAGCCTAAAAAGTTCATTTGGTGGATAAATATTTATATTATCTTTACTTTTCTTTAATTTTTTTTCTATTTGTATTTTATTTGTCATTGAATTTATTTCTGTAATTTTATCATTTGTATTACTACTACTATTTGTTGTTAATTCTAAATCATATTCTTTCCATTTTTCATCTTTAGCTGCTTCAGCCATTACTTTTGAATAATCTCCATATTCTCCTGTCGTTACTTCTAATACTAAAAAAAAAAAAAAAAAAAACAAATTAAATAAAAATTTATTAGAAAATAATAATTAAAATTTTTTTTAATAAAACTTACATATATCGGCTGGATTATGATATGGTGGACATTCGACACCTACAGATTCTAAAAAGGGTACAGTATTTTCTGGAGAACCTTGATAAACACAAACACCCTTATTAATTACATAAATATAACGAAATAATAAATAAACAGAGGCGGATGGTTGATGTATAGTACAAACTAAAAAATTAATAAAATTAAAATTTAGTATAAATTGAAAAAAATAATAAATGTTTTTTTTTTAAATAACCTATTGTCTTTCCTTGATTACATAAATTCCTTAAAAGTCGTACTAAATCCATTGAAGATGAGGAATCTAAACCCCTATAATTTTAAAAGTAAAAAATTTGTGTTACAAAAGCAATTTTATCAATTCTATATTATAAAATTTTTTTTTTGAATTCTCCTAAAGGTATGCAATTTTTAAAATATATTTTATGAAATTTGTCTATTGTGAATTTTTATAAGTAAATTTTATTTTCTTACGTTGTTGGCTCATCTAAAAATATCACTGGTGGATTATCAATTAATTCTAATGCTATTGATAATCTTTTTTTTTGTCCTCCTGATAAATCTGCGCATTTGGTTTTTCTAGCACCGGATAAATGTAATGATGATAAAATATCATCAATCTAAAATAATAATAATAATAGACAATATTGAAAAATAAATAAACCATACGTTAAGGTATAGATTTTTTTTTTTAAATTTACCAGATCTTGCTTTTCATCAAATGGTAATGATTTGTTTGAAATTTTTAATGTAGCTGCTAATAACATAACTTCTTCAACAGTAAACCATGGAAAGAACATATCATCTTGTAATATATAGCAACAGATTTTTTTATTTACAACATTTTTCCCAAAATCTATCTTTCCCGTAACACCAGTTTTCCTATAATATTATACAAGATTTATTAATTAATTTATATTATGAAAATAATATATAATTAAATAACTTTAATTATATTTAAAAAAAAATTATGTATTTACTTACACAAATCCAGTTAAAATGTTCATTAATGATGATTTACCAGCACCTGATGGTCCCATAATAGCACTCAATTCACCAGATTTAAATTGTCCATAAGCATTACTTAGAATTTTCTTTTTAGCTATTTAGAGAAATTTATTAAAAAATAATAGATAAAATTAATTAAATTAATTTTAAAATTTATATTTAATTTCAATGTTAATTACAGGTACAACAAATTAAAAAGCTCTGCTTATCTATAAGCAAATAATTTTAAAGAATGTAGAAAATATTTTTACAAAATATACGATTAAAATTGATAAGTATAGACTATAGATAATTATATCCGGAATTGATAATTAAATTATTTAAAATTATAATACTAATAATAATTAGATAGTGTCAACCCCTTAATTTGCGTTTTTTATGTACTTGTAAGTTAATATAAACAAGGAAAGAAACTCTTATGTTTTAAATGGGTATTTCCGGTTGTTAAAACTAGTATTTTTGACCCTCACATTGATTTTCTGCTTGTCTATACTCTATAATATCTTTTTAATATGAAGTTAATACAAAATTTTCAAGCAAAGCTTCAATCCTTGTAATCCTGAAATTCATCTCTCTATAAATTTTGTTGCTAGTCTCTGTCACCAAAACAAAGCATATTTTGATTACAAGCCTAATTCTAAAGTTTGAATTTAAGATAAAGTGGATAGTTTTATTAAAGAACCCCAGAACCGGACCCGACCCAGAATATGCTCGAGCAGGTTAGGTACTTAGATTTGAATTGTGAAAAGAATCAGTTTCACCTTATACCTTATACTTTACTTAATTTTTTAGTTTAAATTAAATATTTTAAGTAATTTTTTATTTTTCACTGAAGTCTTGAAATTTGAACCAACACCCTGTAATTTAACACTGGATTTAAATATTGGATATAGGAAGAATTAATAAAAAAATATATGGATATAGGAAGAATTAGTTTAAAAATATTGGAAAGGTATATTTTAATTAATTATACAATTTTTTTGTAAATTTTTGAATACATCCACTACTCTGTACTGAGTAATGGTCAAATACATTACTACTCAGTACTCACTAAAGTTACAAAAAAATTGTTTGGTCTAAAATATATTCTTGAACATTTCATATAAGAAATTATATTCAGGAATTATAGGGTAAACTGATCACGAATTGTTATGTTTATATATGATTACCTGAAGGGTTAATATTATATATATTTTTCTTTTATAAAATCCAACAGAAACTTCTCAATTTTTACAAAACAAATTTTAATCAAGAATTAGGGTAAAGGATTAACGAAATGGCCATGCTTACACACAAACACATAATTACAAAAACATTTTTTTCCAAATATCATTACAGGTTTTGCACTCCAAAACCAACCTTTTGCAAATGATTAATTTAATTAACAAGTAATAATTGGACATTTTATAGTCTAAGTAGCCAGCATAGTTTTCATCTATGATGACAATTTTATTTGAAATTATAAAAAATTTTTAATCCGTCGATTTTAGTAAGTAAAAAAAAAAAAAAAAATTTAATACGCAGAAAATCTATCAGATTTATTAGATTTAAATTTAAACAGACCACTAGCTCAACTTTAAAGAAATCGTGTTATGAAAATTATAATATGTACATAAATAATCATAAGTGTATCTTTAAATCACTTTTATGATTTACGTGTCTTGAAGTTTCCTGAGGGTTAAAATTAATTTTTGCGTAAGTTTTTATAAAAGGTTGGTGTTGATTTACAAAAGGTTGTTTTTAATTGCAAAAGGTTGATTTTCATTTGCAAAAGGTTGGTTTTGATTTGCAAAAGATTGGTTTTAATTTGCAAAAGGTTGGTTTTGATTTACAAAAGGTTGGTTTTGAAGTGCAAAACCTGTATATTAAAAAATTTAAATTCTAGATTTATTATTTTTTACATTTACTACATTTAACTTTAACTGTAACCCTTATACAACAAAATGGTAAGTAATTTGAATTAGGGTAAAACGTTCATGAATTGTCATTGTTTAAATACCACAGTCACACAATTATACAGTGATTTTTTTCCAAAGATTATATTATTAAAAATTATAAAATCAAATTTTATTACAAGATATAAGTAATCTTTAGTAATATAAGATAAGTAATCATAATTATTAATTACAAAATCTGTTAATTACGAATCATCAATTACTTATATCTTTCATTTTTATTTTATAATTTTCAAGATAAAACAAAAAACATTGATTGCAAAAATTCTTAAGAAATCTTTTTATAATAAAATCTTATGAAATTATCATAAAAACTTTTATATTATTAATGATTGCAAAATAATTAAAAAAAAAATTGAAATTTGAGTAATAAACAAAACAAATCAAGAAAAATTACCCAAACTCAATACATTAGAATCACTAACTATTGTGTTTCTCCATATTCTCACCTCACTAATCACTTCAATCTACTACCTGTTCATCATACCAAATATAGTACAACAAAGAATAAATATTATATTCAATATATAAATTTTGTTTAATTATTATGTTCATGACAGCAATTTGTCAAAGTCCTCAATTATTCTTTAATTTTTGCACAATAATTTCATTAAAATCTCATAATATAATGAATTATAGTTTTTTTTTTTCATTTTATAATTAACACCAATTCTTTTTTTGACTTTAATCATAAAAAAAGCGCTGAGTTTAAAAAAAAAAACGAGGAAGAGTGTAGTAGAGTAGACTGTGTCAACTCTGGGATACCCGTAAGACCGTAATATAAATATATCATCGGATTAATTACTTTTGCCAAAATTTCAAACATACAGCTTTATGAGGTGTAGTGTAATGCTCATATAAAAGACGGAGTTGTATGGCAGCTACTCGAACCCGTGGACCAAAATGGCTGGATTTCAAAAACCATGACGGCTATTGCACAAAAACGAATTTGTAAAAATTGCAAATATCTAGCTCTTTTATTTTTTGAGTTATCGTGCGGACGGACGGACATACATTGATAAATCGATTTATTTTTCAATTCTAATTCGATCCATACACTTAAGTCTATATCTACCCCCCCCCCCCCCCCCCCTTTTTTTCTCTGCGTCACAAACATAATGGCAAATTTAGCATACCGTTTGGACTTATAGTCATACGGGTATAAATATTACTCATTATAAACTCATCATAAAATACACATAAGTTGAAAAATATAAGCAATTTGAATATAAGATGTTGAAAACAAAATATATACATATATACATAAAATATATATTTAAAATAACTTTTATTTTTTATTTAATGTCGGTGCATTAACCTATAATATTACTCGTCAAAACATAAGGTAACCCTGAATTTTATAAAGTTATTTTATTTTATTTTATTATTCTTTTTAAATAGTTTTTATTGTCATTCATGTCTTTTTTTGAATACAAATTATTTGGCAGGGCTGTAAATCGTTTAAAATGCAATGAATGTGGTTACTATGGTTATACATAGTAAATTACTCCTATAAGAAATTAAATCTTAATAAATTTGTTTATAAATTGCAATTATTAATATATTTTAAAATTTTTTTTTAATTAATTAAGAATTTAAATAATCAGGGCTGTAAATCATTTGAAATGTAATAAGTGTGTGGCTACTATGGTTATACATAGTAAATTACTTCCATAAGAAATTAAATCTTAATAAATTTGTTTATAAATAGCAATTATTAATATATTTTAGATTTTTTTTGTTTAATTAATTAATTAAGAATTGAAATAATAATAGTTAAAAAAAACAAAAAAAAGTTCAATTACCTGTTTTATATATATGTATATAATATTAATTTAAATAGAAATTCTTGGATATTATAAATTATAATATAAATTGTAACATGCGCAAGCAGATCATCATTTTTAATGATAAATGATGATGATCAGTAAAAAAAAACAATTGCATGCAAGTGCTGTAACTTTTCAGTTTTTCAAGAATTTATTAACAGTAATTAATATAACTAAAATAATCATATAATATTTTCTAATCATCATTTAAAATTCAATCAAATATTAATTAATATACAAACTTGTGTTTATAAAGTTGTCAAAGTACATAGTTGGTGTAATGTGTTAAATAATATAAAATATATATCTGTAATGTTGTTGTAATAAATTTACAGTAAATTCAATGATAAAAAGGTGACAACATAATGTGGATATCTAGTAAGTAGGATGTAAACTTGAAATACGTTCTGAAAGCAGTCCTTTTTTGAATTTGATTATTTAAATTTTTGTAATTTAAATGGGTTGACTACGAAAACTTGCGTTTCATTCACTTCCCAATAAGTTTGATAGATTTGATATTCCAAAAGTAATACAAAATAATGGCTGGGTACGAATTCCATTTTAATTGCAGAATCTTGCATAACAATACATTATATAAGTATTCCTCAAATTTTTCATTAGACAATAAACGGTTTGCAAAGACGTATCCAGCTCTTCAAAACTTAACTGCCATAGATACAATGTCAGAAATAAAACATTTAATATAATGGGGCTGTTGAGATTTTAAAGAACGAGATTTATAAAAGCACATGATTTTAATTTACGAAATTTCGATACGCTACCATTAAAAAATAAAAATATATATTTGACATACCCTTAAGAAAGTTTCTAACAAAATTAACGCTGATTGCCCTCGTCGATTTACAGTTCAATTTTATTTTAAATTTTTTCAAAATAATTTGAGTGTAAAAATCGCTCGAATTTTGAGCACATATCGACCTAGTTACTTCTTGGATAAGTTTAATTGATATATTTAACAGTATATGGTCTAAAAATTGTATTCCTAACACTTCTAATTGCTTTAAACAATCCCAAATAATAAGAAACTCTTTTGATCTTGTGTCATTTAACTGAATTTTCAAAGAACCCATAAATCTAACACTTTTAATTTGAATTTTTAAAAATTCATTAAAAAATAAAGTCAAAAATTTTTTAAAGTGTTCTTTATTATGTAGGTATATTAAAAAAAAAAACTTAATTGCAATGTTTTTAAATTATTAAAACGTTAGAATAACATATAGTTAGCAACTATAATTAAAGAATTTTAGTTTACTCAAGGTTTCGACATTTTTTAAAAGTAAGAAAGGGAAAATTAAATATTTATAGGAAGTAGTAGAATAAAAAAATTCAATTAAATATGAATAATTATAATAATAAGTATTTTTAAAAATATATTTTGTGACGTGATTAATTATAATAATATGAACTGTAATAATATATTAATATGCGATTATTTTTCAATAGAATTGTTAAAAAAATGCAAAGTTGTTTTTAATAATTGACTTTATAGTTGATACTAATTTTACGCAAAATTATAGGAAGCAACTATCCCGCCCCCCCTGACGAATATTAAACAACTTTAATACGTTATGAAATGAGTTTTTTTTTTTAAACTTATTGAGTTTAGAAAGGAATTGATTATTCATTAGTAAATAGGAACTAAGTAGAGATATTTGGCTCCCTCTTTATAATCGTGTCATTTTATTAGTTGCTAATTTCTTCTTCACTCCTACATACAAGTCTTCTCCATCTTCGAAAGCCTGGTTTAATAATTCAAAATTTTATTAAGCGGAGATTACATCGCTTCGAAATAATGTTCCTCTAGGCCTGTAATAAATATGTTCGCAATTCGAGTTTATTGACCTATTTCGGCAGTACATGTTTTTAGAATAACCGGCTCTTAAATCAATTCAAGCTAATGACTTCAAATTTTCGTCATTTGTGACTCTCTGGCCAAAGAAATGTTTACGCTGCGATATTTTGGATTTGTTAACTCATGCTGAAGCTTTTAGATCTATTAACCCATTCCGGCACAAAAAGTTTTGGAAAATTTTTATCTTTTCAAAAATAATTTATCTTCAAAACTAATTGTAAAAAAAAATTAAAAATTTTCCAATCAAGAAGTTTATTTGCCCTTAGGGTTTGGGTAACTACAAACTAATTTAAAAACGAGATTTGTGATAATGTTTGGTATTATTCAAAAACCAAAATACAAAACACCAGTTTTTATCATATATACAATTTAAAAATGTATATGATAAAAATGTATATGATGATAAACAAATTTTTTTTTTTTATTTTATATATATAAAAAAAACTTATTATTTTATTCAAAAATTTAATTTAATTAAATAAATTAAACTAATGTGTAATTTTTATTCAATAAATAAATTATAAATAAAGTTTAAATTGAATGAATATACTTTGGTCATAAATTATTCAAATTAGTGAAATAAAAGAGGAGTCATGTTAACAAAATTTTCTAGTCGGTACGTCCTTCTTTTCAACTTAATTCAATTTTTGAATCCGATGTAGTTAACTTTATTCAACTTGAATCAATAAAAACCGAAAAAAATGTCCAGGTGGAAATTTGCTACTTTACAACTATATGCTTATAGGTAGCATATTATTATCAAATGGTTCTATTTTAGAAAGTTTAACGATCTGTAAAGCCTCATTTAGGTTTCGTGAATTATTGATCTACATAATGATTAAGTTTATTCAATATTTTTTAGATACTAAAATTTATTGAAAAATCTTCCATCTTAACTTTAAAAAATAAAAAGGAATCCATTTTTTTTTTTGTTTTACGAAAAACCATCCATGGCAACTGTGCGCTGTTCCTTTGGGTATCGTGCGACTTTAGCACACCAAAATCATGGCCCTTTTTGAATCAAACTTTAGGATGGGACTTGTGATACAAATGTAAAGTTTGGTTACGAGGATTGGAATATGGAAGGATTTCGGGATTTGGGTTGAGGATATGGGTTGAGGGTTTATTAAATTATGGAGGATGAGATATTTAAAAGACATTTAGAAGTGCATTTTAAATGTAGCTAAATCGTACACATATACATTATCAACTTTGGGGAACATATTTGGTGAAATATAGTTCGATAAACGTGATATGCGCATGACAAACGAATTTCCATAAGCCGTATTGCGCAATCTACTTAGCTCAACTATGTAAGAATGAGGCTTCTATTGCTCTCCTTGTTTTCCGTTCGAAAATCCTGCATAGAGGCATTAGTTATTTAATTTTTTTAGAACAGTTATTCGTTCATACAAGATATCTATATGATCCAACTTTACGACGGTGGCTGTAAGGAGTGAGCGTTAAGGTGACACAAGAATTTTTATGACGAATAACAGTATTTTGAACTTTATCAAGATATCCCAGCGCCATAATGGACCACCATCTAAAATGTGGCCATTATGTATAAAAAGTGACCAAGTCAAGCCATTCAAGTTAGAATATATGTATAAATGAACACATTATTAAGCTTGGAATTTGCGTAGTATGGAATACATCTAATACTAAGACAAGATCATCAAGATCAATATTTATATACAGAAAGCCATTTCACAATGCAGGCCCAATTATTTTATTTATAGACAGTTTATGTCATTTTTATGATCTGATCCAACAGAATGTGAAATTTATAAATGAATAAGATAGATCGACTTCCGACAAGCTTCAGAAATATTAGCTCATATATATACATATTTTATTCTTGTAATATTTAATTAATGTTATCTTAAATTTATACGGAAGTGAAAAAAAAATGTCTGCGATAAACTAATCTAAATATACGATATATTATGTTTTGACACGTGCCTTTGTTTATTATATATCATAAAAATTGTCACGTGTCTTTGCGATTTTAATAAACAAATTTTAAAAACAAAAACAATATTAAATCCATATAAAATATTCGTAAAACAATAAAGTTGGAAAAATACTCTATGGCATAAAATTAACATGAACGTTAATTATTAAATTTTTGTCAATATATTTATATTTCATTTAAACCAGTTATCATTTTATTTTAATATTTAATATTTATTTGTTTATAAATATTGATGACGTCACAAACATTCTACATCTTTTTTGTTTTCTTGTACAAAGTTGAAGTTTTGTCAGTTTGGGAAGAAAACAAAACAAGTATTAATTTATTAATTGATTAATTAATATTTATAACTTATCGTATACACTATATACATTGTATATCAGTTTCTTGTTTTAACATATGCATAGAAGAATTTAATTATCCAAAAAGAATATTAACATTTTAATACGAAATAAACTTAACACATGTAATCGATTATATTTATGATAATTTTATTTTGCTTGTTTATGCTTTCGTAATTGCGTTTTTTATATTGGGCGTTTTTGTTTTTCTAATCAGGGGTTGAGTCAGATCTTTCTAAAATATAATTCTCTCTGTGCTCAGAAAGCCTTCACTTTCACAGTGGTTAGAATGCCAACCTTTCATACGAAAGGCCCGGGTTCGAATCTCAGTGAAAGTGAAAAAGC
Organism: Dolichopus griseipennis; assembly: GCA_963082915.1. Lineage (NCBI taxonomy): Eukaryota > Metazoa > Arthropoda > Insecta > Diptera > Dolichopodidae > Dolichopus > Dolichopus griseipennis. Next base: position 74,444,114 of record OY720444.1, on the reverse strand, counting down.
TGTTCTGGTTTTCGACTCGACTGAGCTACTATTCGCCATTGGGATCAAATTAATCACATAATTATATATCTTTAATAAAAAATACATTAATATAACAATATAAGCAAATACAAAATGTAAACAAATAATTTAATTGAATAATATAACTCACAGATATAAAATAATACCATATAATTCAAATACAAAATATTACAATATAAATAAAAATAGAATTGTATCTATTGAAAATCTAAGACTTTTCTACATGTTGTAAAGACTAGTACTATCTCATGTTTAAATTGTATGTGGAATACATTAAGATCAATTTTAATAATACGAATATAATATGAGCCCCTGCTCCAACATGTACCTAACAGTTGAACAGTTAGCGCTTAAAAAAAAAAAAAGATCATCCAGATTATCTGTTTTGTTTTTCTTTTTAAACTCAAAGCGTCAAAGTTTCGATAAAACTTTGATATGAGCATAGTTTGCTCTACACGCTCGACATCTACTCTGAGCATTAATCTGATTACATACGTACATGATTGAGTGATTTATTAAACCAACTAAGTTATCATTATCACCATCATTCAATTGATTCTTCTTTACTGGACAGTGGACTTATAAACTTTATCTTTTCCAATCTATATTATGCACGATCTGCAATCGTATAATTGCAATCATCTTTGTTCGCAACACAATATAAGCGCGGCTTTATCTTATTGCATGATTATTATAATATAATAAATATATATCTGGGATTGTAAAAAATGACATTAAACAATTCATTCGGATGTTGGCCTTAACAATTTATCGCTATGGCGCTATATTAACATAAATTTATTCTACGACCTACGTAATAAGTAATAAATAACATATAATATTTACAGTAACTACCTTAACCAAGTGGAATTTTTTATATTATAAATTATAATATGTATATAAATAATATTTTTAATGTTTTGTTTTTACTTAAAAACTTAAAATTAGTAATTTAAATTTTTAAGCTAAAAGGCAACACACTTTTTATTATACATATATACATATATGTAAAAAAATAATAAGAAGAATTTAACACCCAGAATGGGGTTTGAGTACATTTTATTCCTAAGAACTAAGCACTGCTGAATGAATGTAATTCTTTTTTACTGAAATTAAAAGGTGTGGTGGGAAAATATCAAAAATTTACACTAATACATTGAAAGTTTTTCTAATGCCTTTCAGGGCTCTTTCATCACTTTTTCACTATTGCGTTTATTTAGGTAACACTCTAGATTCTAGAATGTATAAAAGAAGAACGATATAGAGAGTAACTGTACTATATTGTTGTTTCATTATTTTAAGGAATTTTAAGATATTAGTCATATAATCTTTTTTAAATATTCTCATTACTAAGGTGTCGCATAATTTACCAAGAAGCTTCCAGACTTAGAAATATTAGTAAACATATGTAAATATACTAAACAATATTTTAAAAGAGTTTATAAATATATAAAATAAAATGTTTACAAATTTGTAAATGTCACTTATATTCTTTTTGTTTCCATTTTTTTCTATAACATAAATTATTAATTTCTTTTCATAAATTAGAATTTTTAATCTGTTTGTATATATATACATTTTTTAAAATTAGATTTAATTTACATAGGTTTGTATCATTTATATTATCATTTACATATCTATATATAATTGTTTGGTTTACGTTTATTTCCTAAAAAAAAACCACCTTCCGAATATCGTGCTAATGACCTCGTACAATTGACGTTGTACAAAAGAATATGGTGTTTTTTCAAATCTGGTATTACCAGTTCGATTTTTCATTAAATAAAATCTTAATTTCAATATATATATAACTATGGAATTTTTTTTTTATTTTAATAATATTTTAATAAATTTTAATTAACACTTTTTGAAGATAAGAAAACAAAAAGATAAAATGAGGTGATCAAAGATACACATTTTATTCAAAAAAAATATGTCTGAGATATATAATATTTTATACATTTATGAACTTATTAAATACCTCAATATTTAATATTCTAATTTATTTTTGTAATTTTTAACAAATCATGTATTAATTATATTACCGTTATTAGATAGACACGAGTTTTTTACCAATTTTTTAATTTATTCCTATGTTGAATAGAACAGACAGAGGGAAGTTTCTGGAAAATTTTTAATAACTTATACATACAGGGTGGCGCAAAACCACCGATATGATTTGAATGTTTAATAACTTTTTAAATTTATTTATATTTTTTATTTTTATTTCAGAATTTTGTGATGAAAACTTGGGGAATTGGAAATGGAACAGTACACAACAGAAAAAAGATCAAAAATTACTAAAAGTTATGGAAAACGTTCTGGAAAGAGCACGAATGTGAGAAGCACCACCACCGAAAATAGTCACCACTTGCGGGATATAATTTTTCTACTTAAGCTAAAAATATTTCCCGTTAATATACTGTATAACAAAAAAATAACAATAATTAACCATTAAATTAAAAAGTTTTTGAACATTGAAACCATATCGGTCGTTTTAAGCCACCCTGTATAACATCATATGACTACATCAGTTGTAAACATTTTACAATAAAACGTGTTTTTCACTTTTCAGTAAATGTAAAAAGTTTCAGTTACGAGTAAGTGTAAACCAATTTTATATTTGGCTTGGACAAAATGGGTGTTAACATGACACAGCATCCAAGATGTAAAATGTCAAAAACATAACTGTCATATTTTTCAAGTACAATGCAAAACGTTGAAACCGTTAAAGTGACAATTAATGTAAACAAAAAAGTTAATAAACATAATAAATTTTTCAATCAGTGAACTTCTAGTAAAGTAAAAAATTATTTTTATTTTAGATTTTTTAATTTTGTTTTTTTATATGATAAATAAATTTATTTTTTCAATTTTTTTAATTCTATCATATTCTATATTGTCTAATTTAAATAGTAATATTAAATATATATGGATGACAAAATATAAACAATTTACTGTCAAAGTAGCAACAGTCCTTAAAAATAATTATAGTATAACAGTTTATTTTTCACTTATCTGTTTTCGACTGTCACTATTTGACGCACAGTTTATTTTTGAAAAGTGGCTAACTTTTTTTTTTATTTTAACGTGTTTATAGTTTTTTGACAGTTTTTAAATTGTCAAAATGATTAACTGCAATAATTTTTGACATGTATTTAAGTCATTTCAATAGGTTTTGATTTATTTTGAATTATTCCATTTCGGAGGTGAATAATACAAAATCTAATAACAAAATAAAATGTCTATTTAAATATAAATAAGAAAAAAGAGTAAATTCATTTTATGATGGTAAATAAGTATGGCAAAAGACAATTAAATCCATTTTTTAATATTTTTATACAAAAATCTATAAAAATAATTAAAACAAAAAAAAAATATTTAAATTTTTAACCCGATTTAATCCTTTCTAATTTATTTTAAATTCCGTTAAACCGTATTCTAAATTATTCATCTTGACAACTGACGTCATTACCACTTTATTAATTCCTCCCATTCCTTCATTTGGGATATGAATGAATGAACATTGAACACATCATAATTAAATCTCTAAAAATAACAAATTAAAAAAAGGTTAAAAGACATTAACATCACATATGTTTAGACTTTACAAAAATAACCGAATTGAATCGTAAACACTTTTAAAAGGTTACTTGATTACACTAAAATTTAATTAAAAGCATTTTTAGAATTAATTAAAATAATTCTTTATAATATTATATTGTATTATTCTATTAAATCTACTATTTTAATTGTTTTTTTTTTGATTGTTGACCTTAATATTTGAGGGTTATTAGGTATGTTAATATTTTATTTTTTTAATTTTTTAATTAATAATTCAATTATATATTTTTTAAAATTAAATGTATGTAATTACAATTTATTTTAAAGTATGTACAAGTTTATATTTAACCGAGTTTTTAATTTTTAATAACAATAATATGTTTACATACAAAGTTCAAATAAATATTAACGTAAACAATTTTTAATAAGTGTTTAAAGTGCAATGAACTAAACTTAATTTTAACTTAATAAAATTCATTACAATTTAGTTTTTTCAAATAACCTTTTATATATTGTATTAGGTCATAATGAAGTTAATGTAATGTCAAGTATGAATCATAATTAAAAAAAAAAATATTATATATTTAGTATAATCTATTAAATTTTAACTATATTAAATGTGACTCGTAAAACTAAGTTTATAATCAAAATTAAAATAAAAATTTAAGAAAACTCTAGAAATTAATTTTTGATTATTAATGTTGATGATTAATACTAAATAAAAAAAATTTAAATTAACCTTAGAATCACTACAAACTTTAATTATATTAATTCATAAATTTAAAAAAATTTTATATGGCAACATTTATAAATTTAAAACAGGTAGAAGTAGTTTTTAAATTTTTTAGTTATTTTAAAAAGAAATTAATTTTTTTATGTCTGAGTATTTTTTGACAATTGAATAAAAAAAGATGCCGGCCTTTAATAAATTATATAAGCACTTCTTTAAATATTAATTTATTATATAAATATATAAATAAAATAAAACATGTGGTATTACTAATTCTGGTATGATTTAGCTTCTTGCTTTTATTTATGTATACATATTATAATTATTAATTAATTAAATTTTTTTATTTATTAATTGAATTTTTTTGAAAGTTTTTTAAATATTAATAAAATTTTATTTTAGAATCTTTTTTTTGACATTTGACATTTACATTTGACAGCAGCTGACGAATTTTATTAAAATTATTTAAATTAAAATGAACTATTAAGATTGAAACTCAATGAACGCATTCTATGCATTGACAAGTTACACGCTTTTGACATTAAAATTGAATATTAAGATTTATATGAGACCTATCTAGATGGAAAAGCCTAAAACGCATGAAAAGTATAAAGTTTGCCAACATTCAACTTTTTTGTTTTATTTACGCTTTTGACATTTAAAAAATTAAAATAAAATTTTTTGACGTTTAATTTAATTTGATTTTTATTTTGTATACCATTATTTAAAAAAAAACTATTCTTTTTTCAAAAAGTGTTTAGAAAACAAAAAAACAAATAACGGTTTCTCTTTGTTAACAATTTTTACACAAAAAGCGTAGAAAGCTTAGAACAAAATAAAACTGGCAAAGCGAAGCATGCGTATTCATTGGATTTTCACCTTTATAACACTTCATTGAATCATAAAGTTTTGTAACAAATAAAATAACATTTTTTACTATTTTTGATTTTAATTTTAAAATATATTTAATATATAAATATTAATTTGTTAGATATAAAATGGTAGATATAGGTATGATTTATATGTTGCATACTTTAAAATTGCCCGCAATGCTGTAAACATTGCTTTATAGTTTATGTTATGTTATACTTGTTTGAACAGAAAATCATTGTTTGTAATTATTGATGAAAAGGTTTTTAAGTAGCAAATTACATTTGCAATATATTAAAAACTACCCCGAAAAAACATGCGCTATGACATATTAGGAATTAGGATGGAATTACTTATACTTTACATTTAACACGTTTAAAACAACGCGCTTTACAATTTTTACGTAAGAAATTATATTAATAAAATTTTATAATAATTTTATGTCATGACTTTCAAAATCTATATAGCATGTACATTAAATTGTATCCATGTAAACAACAATTTTTAGTACATTTAGTAATTCATATTAATTAAAAATGATAAGTTTTGAAATTGCATCAAAATGGCGTATAAATATTTTATATTTTGTTATCAATATAATAAACGCGCGGATTCACATTACTCTTACGTGATTTTAAAAATATAAAACTATTTTTTTTTAATTTTCAGTAATTTAAAAGACTAGACTTATATTATTTTTATTAAATAAATATTTAATAAAAATTAAATGAGACACGTGAAGAATTCAATCTATAGGGTTAATATTTTTTAAATTCAAAATAAAATATTTGCAATTTTTGGAATTAAATATATTATTTAATTAAACGTACACAAGTTATTTGAAAAACTGTTGTTGAATTGATAAGAATATTATCAATTATGTAATTTTGAACAAAAATATTTTAAACCTTGAAAACTTCCCCCCATTTAAATTGTTAATTTTGCAAATTATTTTTATTTTATATCAAATGTTTTTTTATTGAATGTGTGTCAATCTCATGTGTGTGTTATTCTGTACAACTTAAATTCATTGCTCTTAAATATAAAACTTTTAAATTATAATTTATAGATTTAATTTTAAAATGAATAATCGAAATTATTTAACAAGTATTTATAAAAATAAATCTTGTCAATTATATTGTTAAACACACCTTTGGTTTTTTTCCTTCCATTAAATCCTCGTATTAGGTAAACATTGTTGAATTTTTACAATAAATTAATATTAAAAGGTATATTACATAAATCAGATTCCTTATGCACTTTAAGTAAACTTCTAAAAATTTATTAAAAGGTTGTAAATTAAAACAATGTTATTAAGTAATCCGTGACAAAATCTTGATTTATTATTTAAAATTAAATTATAATTATAAAATTTATTCAACTAATTAAAAAACATAACAATAACTTTTAATTATAAATTTTAAATTAAATTACAACATAGAAATGCAATTAGACGTTTAAAAGATTCTTTTTATTATTTATTTTTATTAGATAAGAAACTTATATATATATATATATATATATATATATATATGTAGGATGTCAATAATTAGCAATGCCCTGCAATACTATAATTATTAATTATCATACGATAACATAAACCGTACAGTATGGAGATGCAAAGAGAAAACAAAAAAGAAAGAAAACAGCATTCTGCATTAAGACGTCGGAGAGTCAAGAAGCATAAAAATAAATTGATAAAACGATTAAAAGTAAAAGTACGGTATTAATTATTGCAAAAAGAATTATATTTGAATTATAATTGTTAATAAAGAAGTTATATTAAGTTAACTAAGAAATTGTATGGTTTTTCCATTATAATCCCACATATATATAACTTATAAAATTGGAAATTAAAATACATTACGATAATGTTAAATTTATTGTTCTTATTCGAATAATATACGCTACCCTAACATTAAGCCGGCTTTTTTATTAGCAAAGTGTCTGATTAACGAAGCATTTATTATCATTTGTTTATGTTTTGAAAATTTTTTAAATTTTCTAGAACTAATAAGATCAATTAAAACGTAGAAATAAACCCAAGATGGATTGTATAAGCTTTTCTACTTGTATAATATGGTTTGTATTGTAGTGTCTTGTTATTTTATATGGAAGCCCTCATATTCCGTTGTACAATTCGACCCAAAAAGCGAAGTCGTTCTTTATTTTGTCAAAAAAAAGTATTGGGTTGATATTTTGATGAATTATTAGAACTTGATATGAAATTCCCGAATCTCTAGACCTCATGATACAAAAATCAATTTATATAAAAGCTACTTCAGGGATGCCCCTACCAAAAGTCTATTGAAGTAATTCCGAGGATTAAAACTCGAAATTTCTTGAAAAGTCAACTGTTTTTGTATGGGAGCTTCCCGATCCAGTGGTCCGATTTGCCCAATTTACTAACTTAACCCTTCCTATTGATAAAGAAAGATACCATTATACCATAATTTTATCAAAATCGGTTGAAATATCAGAAATACTTTACGATATTGAAAGTAATTTCAATAGAATCTATAGAACTACGTACTTAGACTTTCCTGAATATTAAATTATCTAATAGTGCTATTGCGATTAACAACACTTTTAAGTTGAGTTGTTTATTACACAACACCACCCAATTAACAACACAACCAAAATCTTTTATTGTGAATAACAACTTCAGCAGTTGTAAAGAGGTTGTATGACAAAAAAGTGTGGCAATTGGCATGTTACAATTTTAATTGTAAAAACTGGGTTTTAAGTGTCAAAATTTGAATAATTTATGTACCTTTTTAATTAAAATAAGATGTTTTAAAAAAAAACGTACCGAATATCTTTACTCCGTTAACATTACATACAAAAGATATTTTTAAAAGGCGAATTCCTTTGCTTATTTGATGAATCTTTTATTTTTTATTTACTAGACAAGGACAAACATTTTTTTATTAGCTACTTTCTCACTTTTACAATTCTAAATCAAGTACTTTTATATAATTAACTTTAACAGTATGTACAGATAATTGGTGTTAAGGTGTTGTCACTTTTAAGTTGTCTCAAACAACATTAATGTAAAATGTTGTCAATAGCAATAACTATATTTGGACACAATTCAACTTGGTGTAATTTTGACAGATAATAAGGTTGTGTTGTCAATCATAATAGAGAATCACAACAAAGTTGTTAATGATAACCTTTTTTTTAGGTTGTGTTGTAAATCACAATAGCAAACCTAAGTATTGTTCCGAATTTAAAAATTAATAACGGTAAAGCCATGTATCGTAAGACCCCAGAAGTCGGGCCGACAATATTTAAAAAAAGTTCCTACTTCCTAATTTTTTATAGTAAAATATAAATAAAGTAATAAAGTGATATAAAAAAATGTTCGACTATTACCCTAACCACAAAAGAAGTGTAGTACCACTCTTTGAGACATTCCTCATTTTGATTGGACTAGGTTTATTGATGTTTTCTTATTTTGATTACACGTCGGTTTGAGGTAATTATTTTTCTTAAACTTTCTAATATTATACTTGAATTGCTAGATTATTTAAATATGTACATCCATACTATATTAGTTAATCTATAATTAAATTAAAAAAAAATTAAATTATATCAAATTAAAGATGCTCTTTATCTTTGAAAAAGGTAAAAATAAATTCAAGTTTCTATTTTGCATATCGAATATCATATTTTTTTAATTTAATACTATTTAGACTTTAGAATTTTAAAAAAATGTATCAATTAGCAAGCTTCAGGCACGTGCCAAGGCAACTATCCTATATTTGAATAATATAATAATAAAAAAATAATATATATATTATTTTACTTACATTTGGTTTTTTGTGAACTCACTGTATATGTTAAACTCTTAAAAGTAATATCGACATTTTCAACTTTTGTTGTTGACATTTTTTAGCACCTTTCAATAATTTAATTAATCTGAAATATAAATTAGAATAAAAGTTAAATTATTTAATTTAAAGAATTAGAAAGAAAAAGTTATTTTATAGAAGATATAATAAAAATGTAAATTTTGAAAATAAAATACAAATGATTAACTCATAAATTACAAAAAAAAAATATAAATGTATTTAATTTTCTTATAATCTTCAATTAAATATTCAAATTATTTCATAAATATTTTTAATTAATAATTTTAGTGTTTTTTGTATATTGAATAATATGATCGGGACTTTTTTTTACTTAAATTACTCATGAATATTTTATAAAAATATTTGAGGTATTTGGCAGTTTTGTATTCTAGGTTTTTAGTAATATTTAATACAAATTTATACGGAATTCGACGCGACGACGGAATTCGACTTCGAAAACAAATATTAGAAGAATATAAAAAAATAAAAAAAAATTTGTTTATTTTATTTTTGGAAATATGGAAGCGGAAAAAAAATTATTTTATATTTTTTGCTCATATAATATTTTTTTAGGAAATGAATGGCTGAGTGGCACAGTGGTGAGGTGAGAGTGGCGATCTATTATTCAAAGTAAACTTTTGATTTTTAATTCTAGTAAAATATAAAATATGTAACTTTATTTGGTTTTTAATTGGATTCAGATATACCATTCGTCATTGTGTTCAAAATATAAGCACATAATTAGGGTTGGGGTCGAAATCTCGGTTTAGTAAATCCCGTTTGAACAAAATCTCATTTTTGAAAATCTTGTTTAGAAAATTTGATTTTTAGCAAATCTCTTTTTAAAAAATCTCTTTTTTTTGCATTATGGAAAAGGCTTATAATTCAAGATTTTACATTCAATTGGAATTTTAAAATCCTTAAAAATTAGATTTTTCAATAAAAAAAGCGATTTTCTAAAAACGAGATTTTCTAATATGAGATTTTTAAAAATAAGATTACACATACTTTCCAATTTTATATAGTAAAGTATAAAATCTCCTTTTAGTAAATCTTGTTTTCACAAAATCTTGTTTTTAAAAATTTCGTTCTAGAAAATCTCTCTTTTTATATTCTGGAAAAGGCAGATAATTCTGATTATGGATCAAATTCTAAAATCGTTAAAAACTAGTTTTTAAGACAGCAAGATTTTTCAATAAAAAAAGCGATGTTCTAAAAACTAGATTTCTAACATTTTTAAAAATAGGATTTACTACACCGAGATTATGAGATGCTCCAACATAATTAAATTCGCCTGTAGGCCTTATTAAGCCCGTGCCAAAAGGAAGTCACATTTCTCTAATTTTAATTTCATTTGTTAGCTTTTTATTCTTGGATATATATGTAAGACCCTTGTTTTACTAAAGAATAATATTAAAACGTATAACAGTCTATTTGAAATCATGTTCTAAAATGATTCTGTAACTCATCGTTTAAAAAAACAATTTAGTTATTAGTATCAATTAATAATTGAACTCAGAACCGGTTATAATTCAAATTCGAGGCCGACTCTGAACTCCAAATACGTCTTCAAGTTTGTTTGAAGCTTAATATTAGGTTAGGATGATTGTTTTTAAAAATTTTCAATACCTATTTTTACAATATATATTTAAATATAATATTTATGAATACAACATTTAAAAATGTTTAACACCACTTTTTGCATAAAATTATGTTAAAAAATATATACTTAAAAAAGTTTTTAAATTTTAAATAATTATAATATAATATAATTTCCATAACTTATTGTTCATAATTTTATCCTTGAAAACAAAAAGCTTTTAGAATAAATTAAAATTATATTTTAATGAAAAATATTAAACGCAGGCAATTTGTTTATCCCATTTGACTCATTAAATTTAAATTATGTATTTTAATGCATTTAACATTTAAAATAGAAAACATAATTAAATTTTTAATTACTGAATTGTAACCACTTTTAAAAGTGCGTTCTTTTGAAGGTGAAAACTTTAAAATTTTATGAATTGAAAAATAACTTTTTAATATTAAATAAAAAAAAAATTATTACACAATTATCTTGTTGCAATAATATAACAGTATAACAGTTATATTTTGGAGGTAAATTGCAAACAAATATAACGGAATTTAAATGAAAAATTAAAAAATCTGCTATACAGTACTGCACATTTAAAAAACATTAAAGGTGTGTTAAGTATTGTGCAAAAAGTGTTACATATAAAATTACAACAGATATTTTATTATTTAACATAATACTCTTTATGAAAAAAATTAATATAAAACTACAATTAAAATAATTGTATACATATTTTAAAAGTCTTCTATAACCTTTAACATTAGGTCTAGACAATATTTTAGTAATAGATATAAAATTAAGATAATATTTATTGTTAATAAATCACTAAATTCATCACGATATGCTCTTAAATATTATTTTATTCTGAATTTTTATTTAATTATATAATTAAGCACTTAATAATCGTTAAATTAAATATTCCTAGAATTTTTCCTTTAATTCTAATATTAAGCTATTTTTATTAATAAAACTTGACGCACAAAAATAATGTCTGCAACAACTAACGAGGAATGTCAAAGTTGTCAAAGTAGCACAATTTTTTCCCGCTTCTTATTAATTTATTTGCTGGTATCTGGTAAATATATAAATATTGCAGATAGCTTTTACCCCTGCTTCCAAAGTGGAATGTTCGATGTTTTTTTAAAACTTTCTATTTATTTAGAATTACAATATTATTTACTTTGTTTAGATCATATATTTTATATTTAACTATAGATTTTTGATCAAAAAATGGATTGGTAAAAAACAATTACTTTGTAATACCAATAACTAGTTATTTTGACAAATGAAATTCATAAAACTTTAACGTCCAACCGCCCGCCCTCATGTGCTCAAAACAGTTATAATTTACTTATTGAGCAAGACTAAGCAAAATAATTTACATTAAATAACTTCATTGTAAAATTTCTTCTTATTACTATAACTTAAACAAAATTTTGTAATTAAAATGTCAAATTAAAAATTCCAAAATCATAATTCATTTCAAATATTTTGTACTTCAAATTTAAATGTGACAGTTTTATTGCGATAGTTTTATTGCGTCACTTATTTATACATATATGTAATTATAAAATAGTGATATATATAATTAAGTGTCAGTTTACACAATTTTACAAATAACAAACGTGTAAACAAAAGTAATAATAGTTTATAAGTACATATTAAGTACATAAGTTTACTTACACAAAAATCACATTAAAATTTAATATATTTTTAATTACATATAATAAAAATCTTATATTTAATATATAAAAATCAAATAATAAAAGTAAAATATGATAACTATATAATAATTATCAAATAATTATATTAAAATAATATAAAATAATAATAAAATATAAAAGCTTAACACTTTACTTATAATTTAAATATATAATTATTATAAATATTAAATTTACATAATATACTTAGATTTTAATTATAATTAAAATATTAATAAATCATTTTTTTTTTTTATTATTAAAAATCACTTAATTTAAAATCTAATTCAGTATTTGATAGACAAATCGGATTATCACTTCGTTGACGTATGTTTAAGTTATTTGACATGACTGAAAAATAAATATGAATCTTATATACATATGCTCATATTAAATATGTTAATTAAATGCAGTTTATATTAATTAAAATCAGAATTTAAAAAAAAAAAAAATAACAACGAATTAAAATATTTTAGTCATTTTTAATAATATTTTTGAAATTCAAATTAAACTTATGACAGAATACCTATATTAATTAAATTTTCAATTTAAAAGTTATATAATTCTATTTTATAATTAAAAATTGACATATATAGAATTTTTCAAACTTTAATATTTCAGTGCAAATTATAATTTGTTCAATTTTAATTAAACTTCATATTATATGCAATTTCATTTTTATTAATCATCACAATTTTAATTCGAATTGGAATTACTTATATTATAGGTAATTCTTTCTAGGAAAATATACATATTAAGTATTTAAGTATTATGGAATAATAAATGTACTTTGATCTTTATAAAACATTCATATATTATATAAAAAAAAGAATTTTATTTCTATTTAAATATTAGGTATACAATTTAATTAGTGTAGAATATGGAAAAGTTTTTTATTTTTAAATTTAAATAAAATATCAGTTTGAATTTTAAAATAACTTGTGATTTAATATCTCTGATAATTAGTAACTCAGTTAATGATAGTTTTCGTACTGGAATTTATCCGAATTCATTAAAATGTAGTACTGTGATTTCAATATACAAAAGTGGCTCTTCTTTGGATACATCTAATTATCGGCCTATAACACTTACCAGCTGTATGAGTAAAATATTCGAAAAAAAAATAATTCAAGAATATGTGATTTTATTAAATGTTCATGCAGATTTGACATCAAAAATCGCATGGCACTGATGTAGCAATCAATGATTCAATAAGAGCTATGTTTGGAAATCTTGATAAAGGAAATTATGTCTCCTAAGTCCTTGTTGATCTTCAAAAATTTTTTATAGAAACTTTTTTTGGTATAAACTGATAAAACTGCTATTACGTTTCATAAACTTCTTTTTAAAATCCAATCTGATAAATTTTAAAGACTGGCTGACTACAACGCGCCACGCATTTTAAAATTAGAAAATTGTTTCAAATGTCTAATTAATGTTCCCAATGTCAATTGCTGCTCAGCCATCAACGTATAGTTATGTCACTTTTCTTGTTTTATAGATATCTTGTAGGAACTAACATCTCCATTTCAATTAATGCCTCCACTCAAAGTTTTCTCTCATCCTAACACCATCGAACTATCAATATGTTTCAACACAGCTTATGGTAATTCGTTTGTTGTGCTCTCATCGCGGATTTGTAACTATATTCCATCAAATTACTCCCCTCAAGTTTATAATGTACATGTTTACGATTAAGATTTAAGAACCATATTAACATCCTCCTTAATATCCTATCCAATTTTTCACATCCCCTATAATCCTATAATCTTAAATTTCCACAATTACAATCCCAAAAATTCTTTCACACCATTGTTCACTTAATCTAATAATACTATTGTACCAAAGAGCCCACCATAAAGTTTGGTTCAAAAAGAGTGATGGAAGAGTATATGAACTTCGAACAATTCCAATAGCTAGCTTTTGAAGATTTTCAAAATCCCTTTAAACAAAAAACAACAATCAAAAACAAAATAAAAAGTCTAATTTACCATTATTCTAATTAACATTAACGGTAATAATTGATTTAACAAAGAATTAAGAGTTTATTAAAACTGATTCCTGAAGGATGAAATTGCTCCCGATACTTTTATTAAAATTACTAGAAACTGCTCTTAATCTATTTAACGACTTAGTACTAAACCAATGTCACTCCCATATATACATAAATATATATACATTATATGTAAATTATTTTTTTTAAATCAGATACAAAATTTTTCTTAACTTTCTGTATTCTTTGGATTACTTCATATTTATATCAAACGTCAAGCGTGTACTTTCGCATTATTATAATTTACAAAAAAAGGGTATGCAGCGCCGCACGCTTAATAAACAAAAACAAGTGTGAAAATGACAAGTCATTATATTTTGCTGACTTAGAATTAATGATAATTAAAGTACAGACACGCTCCCGTTTTAATCGAATTTAAAATATGGATTTCATATATTACTTTGCTTACTTTAGAAAACTATATAGATTTAGAAAACTATTTAATTTAAAGAATATATATTTATTAAATAAATTAAAATAATTTTATACTAAATAAAAATAAAAATTAATTTTGACTAATTTGTTTACAATTATAAAATTATAAGAAAAATGATTTAATACGAGTATTTTAATTATACTTCAATTAATTAAATTCTTTACTTTATAATTATTTTGAATTTTTTTTTCATTATTATTAAAACACATTATTAAGTTAAAGTTGTCATTAAAAAATAATAACCATATATTAGTACTATAATTTAGATGACTACTAATTGAGATGGAAATTGAAATTGTTTTGCATTAATATTATTTTTAAATGTTTTGAATCTCACGTGAAGATTTCACCTCATTTATGATGAGGTTGGGTAACAAATCACTAATAATAATATCTATAATTCGAATATTAAATTCTACATAAGATTTCTTAATTAAAATAATATCAATCACCTAAAGCCGGTAGTGGAAAATTCTGATGGAGCCTTAGAGAAACTTATTAGTAATAGATTAACCTTTTGCAATTTATTTTCTGAATCAAAACTTCAAACTATTCATATTAAGGCTATGTAATTTTAAATATAGCTAATAGTTATACAATACGAAATTTCATTAGTATGTGGTTTAAGTGATAAGAATAATTGTTATATAATCATGAGTTTTAATCAAATTAAATATTTTATTTTTTAGGGTCTTGTAAAATATTGCAAGCCAACCATTGGAACTGTCCCTAGTTCCTCTGGATAGTGCAAAACTTTAACACAAAAAAACTATACCATTTGAAGACCAAATTTTAGGAGAGGGTCGTTGATACAAATATACAGTTTGGGTTGAGGATGAAGGCTGAAAATTATGAGAGGGAACTTCAGGAACTGGGATTGGGAAAAAGGATCAAATAAAATAAATAGGAAAATTTGCGGGAATATTAAAGAGAAAGGTGTTAGTAATTTTCTTAAATCTAATTAAGTCATAAACTAAAGTATTATGAATTACCAACTTTCGGAGTTCCATAATCTCGACATGCTCATAACAAAATTATACATATACATTCAATATTTTATTTAATTAATACGAAAAGTTCATATTTTCTTATTATTTATTTATTTATGTACAGTCCTCAACCACATCCAATGTGATAAGTGAGTGAATCTTCTCAGATGTGACAGTTAAATTTATTTTATATTATGGTATAAACATTACGATATCAATTATAAATTATATTTTTTTATTATATATGATCTGACCAGGAATGAAATCCGAGACTTTTCGATTGAAAAGCCGCCACTTTAACATTATTAATATATGTATATTAAAATAAAAATTAGCCATTGCATAAACTAATTGATGGGTTGTTTTATCATAAAATTTTATTAGTTTCTAAGCTTTGAAACAAGTTGTAACAACTTAAACTTATACAAATAATATATGATTGTGCAATGTTTTTTATAGAATACATTCATATATATATTATGTTATACATAACATAGAATTATAAATAATGTATTTATATTTTTGTTTTGATTAAGAAACTGTTATACACTTAAAGTTGTTCAACTCAGAACTCATTAAAAGCATATTTCCTATTTTGGAATTGTATTAACTTATTCTAAATATCTATAACTAAACTAAATTACTATATGAATTTCTTAAAATATAAAGATTAGTTTAGTTCAAATACACAAAATCTATATATAAATTATAAAATAATATTATATATGTATATTAAAGTATGTTGTATATATACATGCAGTTATCAATAAAATTTATTCTGATTTAATATTATGTATTTAGTATAAAATTTTGTCTATACTTAAATCTTAAATTGTCACTTAAATCAAGAACGTTTTTTGACTGGCTTTTAAGAATTACAAAAAAATATCAACGTTTTTTATTTAATATGTTATATATTCAAAACTTGTTTAACTGCGAATTTTTTTTGACCTCAAAGCATTTTATAACTTTTTTACTTCTTAATCTCAATTCTCAACCTTTTTTTTGTAGTTCAATTAACTTTTCAAATACAAAATATAATAAATTTACACAAAATGTAGACATAAATGATACAATGTATGTAAAAAAAAAAAAACATTTTAAAATCTGTAATTTATTAATAAACTTTAATATAAACTTTTACATAACAAAATTGATAAGTTGAAAATTATAAAAATAATTTATAACAAATTAGTTGATTATTTCTAATGTATGAAAACTACTTATAACCTATACGTATTTATTTAGAATTTTTATTTTAACAGTTATTGATATTTCTGTATAAATAACAGATTTTATTGTTTTTGCTTGTTAACCAGTTAATAATTCCACCACTTCATAATGGTAACTTCATTTCTTTTGATCTATTTGAAGTAAACGATACCTATCGATTTGGAAAAATGGTGTGTAATTAACATAAATGTGTTTAGATGAATCTAGGGACTTATTGATATCAAATCTGTAAATGTTATACTAAAATATTGGAATGTCGAATATACCCCATTATTAGAATATATTTTGGTAAAACAATTATAGATTTGCTCTGATTCATTTCTAACGTATCCAGAGTTAGAATATTTTGATATATAACATTAATAGATTTGATATTAAAAGGTTTGCATTCATTTATAATGTCCAATTTTATACATACTACATTGTATCTAAAATCTTAATTTAATTTTAATTATATAGTTTTTAATGAATTCTGCATCATGATTTATAAAATTCAATATGTTTGTATGTATATATATTTTCGATATTTTACATCATACATGATGATCTGTTTAAGAATATCACAATTTTTAAAAGTAAATAATTTCTTAATGTCATGAAATGAAGCCAAAACTTGACAACTTCTCTGTTATTTTTAAAATAACAGAAGGAATTGAATGTTACACTGATTTCACTGTTTTTTTCTATATATTTCATCATTGGTTATTAAAAAGCGTGTCCCATGACAACTTTTGCATAAAGATGGAATTGATGGGGTGATATTGAAACAATCAAAAAATTCTAAGGAAGGTTAGGTCCATCTTTAACCCTGAAGAAGTTAAGTAGCTCTAAAGATTTATAACTTTTAAAATATGTTATTTTGGATCTGCAGACTAAGAACTACTAAGATATTCGAAAAATAAAAAATTACTCATACTGAGTCTAGCAGTTTTGCAGCTAGTACATTAAAAAAAAATCCTTAAATATAGTTGCATGTATTACAACCGATCGTTTTATCAATGAATTAGTTATTTTGTAGGATGTTGAAGGATTATGAACTTATTAATGTATCCCTGTTCCCTAATATCTAGAGAAAGTTACCAACTTCTTCCGAACTTAGATTTTTAATATAGCTTACCGCCAAGTTAATATAAACTGGTTTTATACATTGAACATAATTATGTTAAATAAAAAAATTAAATTTATCTAAAAACTAATATAGTAAAAATAAGTTATATTGCCTAAATAAAAATGGTATTTCAATCATAATATACAATATAAATTTATAATTGTATAATAAGTACATACAATAAAATTTTTTACTGTATTCTATATATTAAAAATATACAATTAATAAAATAAACTAAACTTCCTTGCAAAACCGGAAGAGTGTTATATGTACATAATATTAGAGATTAAAACAGAATTTATCAATTCTATCCCGTACAGTTTGCATTAGCTTGCATTTTATTAAAGTTCAAGATAAAAAGATCAAAGAAATTCTAAAGAATGTTCATTTTTATTAAATATACATAATACATGCACTCAATAATAAAATATTAATAACTTTATATAAGTAACTAGTTAGTTTATATAAGTTATTAAATAATAATTAATAATTATAAAAAAGAAAAAAACTACACGTTCATTTAATTTAATTACAACATCATAAACAACGTTGTATGGCTATTCATTCTAAATGTATCAATTAAAGGTCGTGTATAGCATATTTTTTTTTTTTTTTGACATTAACTGTCAAAATTTTTACAAGTCATGTATAGAAAATTATTGTATCAAAGTTATTTCCACTCCAATATATAATTTTTAAACTTTATTTAAAAAAAAAAACAATTACAATTCAATTTTACTCTATTTTAATTCGTATTTAATTAATTAACTATAGTTAATAATATGTCAAATTTAATTTTACAATATCATATTTAACTGTCCGATTCAAATTGGTGGTAGGAAAAAAAAAATAAATAATGAAATTTTTAAATATCGATTTTTCTATATAAAATGCAATTTAAATTGCAATAAAATAATTGATCAAATAAATTACAGTTTACTTTTAAAAAAAAAAAAGAAATTAATAAAATTATTAAAAAATACAAAAAAAATTATAACGGATATAAAAATTCATAACATTGACATTGAATAGAATATTTTTACATAAGAAATGTTTCTATTCTAAAAATAACTAACAATACAATTTTAATGTTTTTTAATATGAAAGTAAATAATTTCAATTAAGTTTAAAGATCTTTCAATTTTGATAATAATAAAATGTATGTAGTGAAAGCTTCTGATGTAGTATATATATGTACAACATAAATATATATGCAGGGTGGCGGAAAACGACCGATATGGTTTGAATGTTTAATAACTGTTTAAATTTATTTATATTTTTTATTTTTATTTCAGAATTTTGTGAAGAAAACTTAGGGAATTGGAAATGGAACAGTACACAACAGAACAGCAATCGAAAAATACGAAAAGTTATGGAAAATGTACTGGAAAGAGCAAAAATGTGCGAAGCCGAAAATGGTCACCACTTGCGGGATAGAATTTTTCTACTTAAGCTAAAAATATTCCCCATTAATATACTGTATAACAAAAAAATAATAATAATAATTAACCATTAAATAAAAAAGTTATTAAACATTCAAACCATATCGGTCGTTTTGCGCCACCCTGTATTTATATATTGCATTTTATAATAAATAAAGCATTAAAAGGTTAGCTATAGTTCTAACTTGAAAGTTGAAACCAAAACAATTTATTTTATGATATACAGGATGCTTTCGAAATAATTGATCACAAGATCCATTATGTGGAGCTTTATTAATAAAATGAACTCTTCAAGGAAATGAAGATTATTTTAAGTTTCCATGGAAAACTTAGGATTGAATATTTTAGTTTTCATAAAATAAGCTAGGACGTGGAATCTCAAACATATTTTGATTTCCATTTGAAACATACGAGTTCATTTTTTCACTTAAGAAAATTTATTTATTTTAAACAGTATCTTATCTTATACAATGTGGTATTATGCATCTGCATGGGTCACCTTATCAGGCGCGACAGAATATACAATTTATTAATTTTAGAAGTAATATTATTTATTTTGTTTATATAATTATATTTTATATTTTACTACATATATGTGGTCACCATGGAGATTTGTAAATATAAATTATTTTTTAATAATTTTTGTTTTCCAATTAAATATTTCATGACCCGCACTCCCTCTGTTCAAGATCCTATATCTTGAGCTATATTAAATATTTTAATTTGCTTCTGTATTTATATAAAAAAAATGAACACCCTATATAAAATGTACTTATAAATTCTAATATTTACGAAAACTTTTTTTATAAATTACTAATGTACAGTAAAGTCTACTTGATACCTTTAATTGTTTTTAAATAAAAAAAATATCTTTTACCATATAGAATTAAATGATTTTGTATTGGGTTAGGATCGGTTAATAAAATATATAGTATTCCATCGAAAACATTAGAATATGTTACGTAAAAAACGTTTTTTTTTTAAAGTCAAATTTGAAAAGAATAATCATTATAAACAATATGGTATAATCACATACAATTATTACACTCTACCTTTTTTCAGACTTAAAAGGGTTAAAATTAATTTAGTTTATATATTTATGTTTCTATAATTGTATTTCATTCAAATAAATAACAAAATGTGATATACATATTTTCCAATGAAGTAAATTCTGTGCGAATTTATTGGAAATTAATTCTGATTCTAGGAATATTGTGTTCTCATTATAATTCTATTTCCCTTTATGTATATTACATTCTCTATGTTCCAACATGCATGCAAATTGTTTTTACTTCTATAAGTAAAATACATACGTTACTGAACATATTTAATATTCAAAAACAAATTTCACCTTTAAAGTTTTAGAAAAATAATAAATGAAATATAAATTAATTTATTAGCGAATTCATTTAGACATAATTATACATTAACACCAAAGACATTTTTTTTTAACTTCAAGTCAATTTAAAGTGTTTTGTTCATTCAATACTACTGGACTACTCTGTATTGTAATCTGTACTAGTATTTGGCTACCTATACACAACTCCAAATAAATGTTATTACTTCAGTTATAGTTAATTTGATCAAATTTGATTAATTCAAACGAGTCATTTAATGTCAATTACCCCTGACATCGTAAATGTGTTTGCGACGTCGTGAACATAATGTCGCATGATCGCAAATGTAAACTTCAAAAATTTTACATTGCCTCATGATCGTAAATTCATTTTACATCATATTTGTGACCCATTTTCACGATGCATGTTGTTAAATTGACTAACGAATATTTTTTGGATACACATATAAAAAAATTAAAAGTTTTTTGAATTTTGAAGTTTTAATTTGAATTTTGGTTAATTGAATTTTATTTTTTGTGGTGGTGAAGTCCCTTATTTAAAAAAAAAGCCATGGAAGAAAAGTAAATAAATTTTTAATTTTTGTGATATGCTTAATTTTTTTGTCACAATTGTTAAAATTTTTGACATTTCATTTTGACGCAATCGGAATTGTAAACAAAATACATTGTATTTTCAACACAATGTGTTCAGAAATTTTACATTGTGTTATTTTCACATGGTATCAGGTTGAAGTTTTTTTACGACATTTTCGATGTCACCCTCACAAAACAAAATCTTCATCCAAAACGAGGGATTCCTGTATACTTTTAAATTAAAATTTAATATTTATTTCATAATTAAAAAAAAAGTACTAAGTACAATTACGACATGATAACGAATGGAATTTTTTGCAATTGTAAACAAAAAATGTTTGTACTTTATTAAACTTATTTACGATTTTTTAATTCTTTACCCTATATATTTATTGGAACTTTTTTTTTTTATTTTTTTGTGAAAATTGAATTAATTAAGAAATTAAAGTTTCAAAGTGTACGTAGTAAATAAAAGTTTTTTGATGCCATCAAAAGTTCAAAATTTTTTTAATAAAATTTAAATAATTTTAAAATATTTTGCTTTTGTTTAATGTATTTGGGAAATTTTCTAATATTAGAAAATTATAACCTTTGATGAATCGGATATCCTTGTAATTGGGTAGGTTCAAGTATGGCGTAATTACTCTTCACCTTGACCGAACGCAATTATACTTATTATAGTTCATTTTTTATTTCAACTTTCAAATTATTATAAAAATAAATTCATTATAAATTATTGAAAATAATTAATATGAACTAAAAGAATTTTAAAATAGGGTTCTTATTAATTTTAATAAAAATTTTTTCAAAAATAATTTTCTAATTTATAGAATTTATTTTAAAATTAATATTAAAAAAAATTCAGAATTCAATTCAAATTCTATAAATAAAAATAATTGACAGTTTAAGAATTTCTAAAATAAATATTTTTATTTGATTGTTTCAAAGAATGTATACACAAATTAAATATATATGAATATTATATATATTCATATCATATATATATATATATATATATATATTATATAATAACTATTTAAATATGGATATATAGTAATTATATGGGATTAAATAAAGTAAGAAATAGAATAGGGTATAAAAGTAAGACGCAAATAAATATAGAGTATTCAAAATTAGAACATCATATCATATTATATATGTATATATATATAATATATATAATATATTTTGTTTGACTCATTCTCTATAATATAAAAGTTAAAAACCCTCGCCCACCACTCCAATCAGTAAACTGACTTCCATATAAATATAGTATACTAGTGCAATATTTCAAGGTTATTTTGATTTTCAATAAAGTTACTAACAAAAACAAATACTGAAAATTATAATTCAGTGTTTGTCAAAATTTTATACAAAGAAAGTAAAATTTTCTCAAAAAATATTTGTTTATTAAAAGCATAATATAAGAAAGTATTAATATTTTTAATATAAATGAATAATATTGAAAGAAATTAAAAGCCTTTTATAACTTTATATGGCTCTCTAGTTTATAATTGCAAACTAAACTATAACTAAGCTACTCGTATATTTCAACTTATACATAGCAAATATTAATATTAAATATGTTCAATAACTCAATAAAATTAAATGTTGAAAGTTCAATAACTTAAACTTATTTTTAAAACATAATACATTTTAAAAAAAAAAAACAAATTATGTATGCACATATATTTCATTAATTAAATGTGGTATGATTTTCAAATACTTGTATAAATATATTTCAAATTTCAGTACTAAGAAGTAGTTTTTATTTATTTATAAATTCTAAGAAGTATATATAGTTATATTAATTTCAAAATTATTAGTTAAATTTATTAGATTTAATTATCAGACTTCATATTAAATGCTAAAAACCCTTTAGAAATTAATTATTTGTTGAATAATTTATTTATTCTTAACCAATCTAATTTTTGAATTATATTTTCTATTTATATTTTCTAACAATGAAATACTGCGTTTCAAATAAAAGCTTTGAAGCACATATATTCACGCAACGGCTGGGTGTCACAGTGGTTAGAATGCCAACCCTGGCTCGAATCCCAGTGAAAGTGAAAAAACTTTTATCTGATTTTTCGACTCGACTAAGCTACCATTCCCCATTGGGTTTAAATTAATGGCTTAATCAATAATTAATAATTATATATCTTTAATAAAAAACAACATTAATATAAAAATATAAACAAAAACCAAAAATATAAACAAATAATTTAATTGAATAATATAACTCACAGATAAAAAATACAATATATAACTCAAATACAAAATTATTACAATATAAACAAAAATAGAATTGTATCTATTGATAATCTAAGACATTTCTACATGTTATAAGGAGTGATACTATCTCATGTTTAAATTATATGTGAAAAATTGATTTGATCAGTTCTAATAATAAGAATATAATATTTTCCCCGAAATGCACATAATATATAGTCTCGAGCTTCATTAGAATATAACAATGAACAGTTAGCGCGTAAAACAATTCTAAATAAAAATCTATTTTCACTTGTAAAATTTAAATACACTACCACGAGGCAAACATTCTAATAAATAATAAACAGTATATAAAAAATAAATTAACTTTAAACTACTTTAATTGCGTATAAATTTGGACTCTGATCAACTTAATGTTGACTTCGTCACATCAGAAAACTTATTACATAGGTATTCCAATAGCGTCAATTGTATAAATTAAAGAACTATTAATATAATATTTCATTTAACTATTTTCTGTTTTTATAATTTTCGAAAAATGATTAGAATATTTTTCTTGAAACACTATCTTGGTATAAATTATAAATTACAACACGTTATATTTAATAAGTAAGTAAATAATATAATAAGTAGGTAATAAATTTTTCAGTAATAAAATTATTAATCAAAATTTATTCAAAAAAAATTATTACCACTAATAAGAAGAGGTTTTTTATCTAAAATATCAATTGTTTTTTTTTTTTTTAAACTATGAACCAAACTAAACCATTAATATTTTAATATATTAATATTTATATATTCAATCCATTATAACCTATATTTTTTACAATAAATATTTGACAATGTCAAAATTTATTAAATAAATATTTGACAATGTCAAAATTTATTAAATAAATATTCTTTTTCTATACAAAAAAATTACAACACAATTTCTTTACAAAAATTTTTAAATTATTACAATTAGGTATATTTCTTTACAAAAATTCATTTTTAATTTATATCTATTCATATTTTTGTTTTTATTTACATTATTTAACCTTTTTTCTTTAATTTTAATTTAATTTATTTTAAATTTTTTTTTTAATTTTATTTTAATATACATATACTTACAAAAATTATAAATATATGAATTTTTTAATATATTTAATATACTAATTTAAATAAATAAATAATTTATCAAAGAATATTAATAATATTTTTTATTATAATATTCTTTGTTACTCACTAAGTAACTAAATCTATATCTCATCTCATCACTATCTATTCATTAATACTATACTATACTATTTTATATTACTCACTATATTATCCATTTATATTAAAAATTATGCTCAATGTTTCTATTTTATATTTTTACATTTATTATTATTATTATTCATTTATTTCTATTCCAAAATATAAACAAAATTTTGTAAAGAAAAAAAAAACACATTATTTTACTATTTCTTTTTTATTTCTAATTCGTTTTTATAATTTTTTTTTTTATATTTTGTCTTGTTTGAAAAAAAATAAGTAATGTTAAGTTTAAGGTCATCTTCTTTTGTTAAAAAAAAAAAAAAAAAAAAAAAAAAAAAATGTAGTAAATATAAATTCAAGTTTAGGAAACACTGATAAAAATTATAATCAATTCAAGGAAAACATATGGAAAATTTTTTTTTAATAGTTGCATGCTATACTTAATTTTTTTTTTTTTTTTTATTATTATTATTATACTTACTAAAATACATTTTTAATATTAGTATATATATATATTTAAATATGTAATTAAACATAATAAGTATGTATAATATATTTATATAATATAAACAGTGAAAGTTCTCTTAGCCGGACGTTCTTATATACGGACATCTCTTTAAGACGGACAGTTTTTTCAAAACGTATTTTTTTTTTTAAATTTTTCATACAAAACACATTCTTTTAACCGGACACTATAATAAGCGGACGCGGACACTTAAAATCATTCATTAAATTTCAAAAAAATCTCCCCTAAACGGACCGTTTTAATTTATGAGCAAGCATTTTTTATTTAATGTGAGTAATATGATGTATAAGAGGAAAGTTAAGAAGAGGCAAGTTCACCAGTTCTTGAAGAATTGGAAATTAAAACCTACAATGAAGCCTTAAAAACTGTTGATAGTTTAAAAAAATTTGCAACATAAAGAGGATCTTACATATTAATATAAAAAACTTAGAAATACATTTCGAAAATAATGTATCAAAATTTGACCAGGATAAAATACTGCAGTCAAAGATTTCAAATTATTTTCAAAAGTCTACTAATTATTAAACTCTGGAATGGAAGGTACATACAGAATATATACAGAATTTCAACAAATAATGTTAATCTGTATTGAATTTATTGAATTTTTGTTTTGGTTTTTGTAGTAATTATTATTTTCTTTTGTTATTTAGTTTTTGTGCTGTTTTACCATTAAAATTTTATCTTTGAAAAACCATTATTAAAAAAATTAATAAAGAATTTAAGAAAAGTTATAAAAATTTTTTTTCTATTAACCGGACAATTCCCATAAGCGGACGAAAATTTTAGTACCGTGAGTATCCGTTTATGAGAGCTTTCACTGTATTTATGTTTTGACATACCTTAATAAAATATTTTGAAATAAAAAGAATTTTAAAATTCTTTTAAGGAAGAATTATATACCAGTATATATACCACTATGTATGTATAAAAAAAAAGTTGTTAAGTATTATTTTATAAATTTTGTAGTTTAGATACACTTTTTTTTTTAAATTTTATTTATAATAAAATATTTTTAATAATTTTTTTTAAATTTTATTTATAAAATATTTTTAATAATTTTTTTTTTAATTAATTAAAATTTCACTAAATAAAAACTATTATTAATGCATTTATTTTTATTATATTTTTAAATTTTTAATTAATTTTTTAATAATTAATTTCTTTTTTTTTTTTGTATATTAATTAAATATTTTTTTTTTTTAATTTATTTTTTATTTAATTTGAACTTATTATTTTTTTTTTTTTTATGTTTAATTATGTATTTAATTATTTGTGTTTATTTAAAATTATTGCACATTCTAAATTCTGATAAACATTTTTATATATTTTTCATTATCAATGCAATTCTTAACAGTATAACATTCTAAATGACTGCATTTTTTTTACATACAACAGCTTTTATACCAAAATAAAAATTCAGAAAAAAAAACAACAACAACAACAACAATCAAAACTAAGATAGCACAAATATATAAAATATTTATAAAAACAAAAAAAAAAAAAAAAAAAAAATTGAGTATAAGATAACAACTTTTATTTTACAAAACTTAAACTTGTTGTTGTAATGTGCAACGCTTTTCAAAAAAAAAAAAAAAAAACTTAAATGAGAATGAAAACTTTAAATTGAGAACTTTAGAATTTTTTTTTTTTTTTTTTTTTTTAAATTACTGAGTTACTTTTGCAAAACTTTTTATTTCTTTAATTTAATTGCAATTTTCTCTTTCAACAATTCGTGTATGAATGAAGAAGAAAAAAAAAACAAAAACAAAAACAAAACAAAAAAAGAAAAGTTCTAAAATATTAAAAAGAAGAAAATAAAAAGTTATTCGGAAAACTTTTTATAATGAAAATTTTTCACGTGCGACTATCAAGACATCAAACTATAAACTAAAAGAAATAATAGTATTTTTTATTATTATTATTTTTTTTTTTTTTTTTTTTTAATATTAATTTGATATTGTTCAATGTTCTGTTTAATATATTTATATGTATATTTATATATGTGTATATTCAAAGAAATAAAATATAAAATTATATACTATACCTAGGTATTATAAATGTATATTATATTTTGTGTATATTAACTACACGAATATTTTTATAACATAATAATAGGTAAGATATAATACAGGGTGTCTGGAACTTAAAGGTTACGAAGAGCGGAAATAAAAGAGAAGTTCATAAGGAACAAAAACTTGTTCGGGGGGGAGCGTGTATTTTTAACAATTTCCCAAATAACTGCCTTCAAATTAATTTCGTAAAATTTTTTAAAAGACAAACAACATATTCGCAAGAAGTAGAAGATAGAAGATTCGTTAGTGACAGACAGAAGAGTCAGAAGTGTCAGAAGATAGCTCTTTTGAACTTCTCTGTCACTCTGCTCTTTATGACGTTTCAGTTCTGAGCCTCTACTAGGCATCGCAAAAATGTGCGCATCTGATTTGTAATGCGTTAATTGTACTGCAATTGACGTTTTGACATTTATTTATCTTTTTAATATTTGTAAAATTGAAATTTAGACATTTGTATTTCAAAAATTTGTATTTTATTGGAAGCAGTTATGTTTTTTTTAAGTAAAATAGTTTATTTTTTTCGCAATTTAGTTATATCGGAAATTTTAGGCTATTTAATAATATATTATTGAACGTTCGAGTGAAATTTATACGAAAGAAATAAAAACGAGTAGTTTCCTTTTTCAATTTCACTAAAAATATTTATTTTTTAAAATACCAGTATTTCGACTGCAACATGCAGTCTTCTTCAGTGCTAGTACCCGGGTTAATCAATAATCGACCGACATGTGTTACCAAACACCAAGTCTGTTAATAGACTCAACTCCATTTTTAAGTTGCTTCACGCATACAAAATTTGGAGTCAACCGGTCAAACCGTTTCTAATTTAGAGTAAAGTAACACAACAATCTATAAAAAGGCGTTGTGCTGCAATGGGTTAACGGAACTCAACAAAAAACTTTTTGAGACTTTCTCTTTTGGCAAAGTAGTATCCCGCAAAATTTGACGTAATTTGCCGGCATGGGTTAACAAATTCTAAGTCTGTTAATAGAGTTAACTCCATTCTCAAAACGGAACACATATATAAAATTTGAAGAAAATCGATTGAGCAGTTTAGGAGTCTATTCCCTACATACAAACAAACGAACAAACAAACAAACAAACTTTCGCTTAATTATATAGATAAATAGATAGATAGATATATAAATTCTGGATGGAATTAAATATAATTTAAAGACGGCGAAACGATCGTCCTCAATTCAAAACAAAATAAAATTCGCTACCACTTTGGGATTTTTAAGCAGAAGATGGGTATCAACATGGAGTTGGCCAAGACATAAATCTAGCACTGTTATGTATTTAATTTACGAATCTTTCTACACTTTTTACTTAAATTTTAAAAATATTTACATAAAAGTTTCAACATTTATTACTCTTCGCAGATAAATTATCAAACGAATGAAATAAGTATACTTACCGTCAAAGTCGTTCCCATGGTTACTATTAGTCCGTAGGAAACCATACTTACGGTGTTCCTACCTACGAACGCTCACAATTTTATTTATGCTTAATACATTACATACATCATTTTTTCCCATGCCACTTACGTTTAACGTAAGTATAGCAATACATGTCAGCCTGCTTCAACACCCTGTTTATATTTTTAAAAAAATATTTACTACATTTTTGTGAAAATTTATTCATAATGTATACCTTCGTACTATTTTTATACTACTGTGTATCTTTAGTCTTTATACTTAATATAGTATCATTAAAATGACTAAAAAAAAAAACTTTAAATTCAACTTTTAAAGCATCAAAAAAAAATTTGTATTTTTTATTTTTATTCTTTTCTTTTCTTGTTTTGGTTTTATTTTTTTTTTTTTAATTAAATTAAGTTTGAGGAACAAAAAAATTTATTTAGTTTTTTTTTTTTATGCCTCTTAATTTGTTTCTTTTTTGTTTTTATTTTAAGAATCAAGTTTAAAAATATTATTTATATCTAAATATATTGCTTTAATCTGAATTTGGGTTTTTTAAGAAACACGTACTAACCAAGTATTTTAATCGTTTCAGAATGTTTGAATATGAGTTTTTTGTTGATAAGTTTATAACCAGATTTTAAACTTTAATTTCCTTTTTTTTCGATGTTTGGTAGAATTTTTAGTTTATCTTTATAATTTTTTTAAGAATTGAAATAAAATATAAAAAAAATTAATGTATATACAGGGTGTTTTACTTTTATTAAAAACTAGTTACTAGATGTATTGAGTAGAATGTGTGCCTTACCGAACAAAAGCTCTGAAATATAGGAACAATTTTTTTGAAATCGCACCTCCCAAATGTGAAACACATTATCCCTATATGGGTTCCCCAATACTTATGATTTAAAAAAATTCAAGAAAAAAGTCAACTTATTTTGGGTTTCACATTCAACTCTTGATATAGGCATTTATGTATGTCTCATCGCTACTTTTCAACCATTTTATACTGCGCAAACAGATTTGGTACTTATCCCATTATTTTGGCTACGCGTGGAGCTTTTTTAGTGAGTAGAAATCTTACATTATCGGAGGGTTTAGTATTTTAGGTGTCTTTTGAAATTTTTTTCTCACTTAGGGGGGAAAAACCTAGGAACATCCGGTTAAAGGAGAGCATTTATTGTAAATTACAAAAATTTTTAAGAAGTTGTATCTGTATGATAGCTACTCAAACCCATTGATCACACTTTTTCAATTTCAAGAAAAGGCAAAAAGATTTGTTTTGTGTTCAAGTGAATTTTGTGAAAATTTATCAGAATTTCCTATCTAATTCTTTAAGTTTTTGAGTTATCGTGCAGATAGAAGGATATACAGTGAACTATCTTCTGATCTACCTTGTTTCACACTTATGTCTACATCTTACTGGTCTACTTGATAGTAATATAGTACAAACGTAATATCATTAGAATAGAATAGAACTATTCTGATAAGAGTATTAAAAATATCCGCTGCAGTATGCATAATCAAATAATCAATATGATGGGCTGCTTGAATTTATAACGGTGCTTCTGTTTGAGCTATGTGAGTTGTTACCTCTAGCTTAATTTTTAAGCCTTAAGTTCAATGAATACGGAACGAAATTGTTGTTTTGGATTCTCCGCATATCAAAAATGTGCCCTACATCAAGTCCAAAAAATACGATAATTTTATTTTGAGTTTTAATCAAACTTTAGTCGACGACTTTGTTGTACCGCACTTTTTGCTATGATGCGAAAGTGCGTTGCATCGATTTACTATTCTTTCATTACTCTGAGAAGAATTTTTTTTTTCTTTCCTTATTTTAGCTAAAACTATAGTTATGATAAATTTGTTAAGATAAAATTGTAAAGCTTGTACATCGTAAGTGGTTATATTTCTAACTAATTAAACACCCTGTCTAATATGTAATTTATAATTTAAGTAAAATTAATTAAATTCTAATTGACCTTTAATTTAAAATGCGATCATCGAATTTAAATTTATATATTTATATATATGTATATATATATATATACTCAGGGCCGCGCCAAGCGGGGGTGCAAGGGGTGCATGGCACCCGGGCGGCAGGCATTGGGGGCGGCAAATGAAAAATGCGACAAATTATTTATTGATCGATATTTATTACTTTCATGATGGTTTAAACTTTAACCAAACAAACACTGCTATTAATTAAATAAAAATATGTATAACTTGTAAGCATTTTATATACTAAAGTATGAAAATAAATACTACATATATTATAGTCTATAAAAGTACCATACTGGTACTGTATTAATATGTAGTGTGAAGTATCAGTAATCAGTATGAACCTGTAGTCTGTACTGAATTCTGATTCTTTTTAGCGTATATTAAGCCCGACATGGATGCATTCGCGGTTTTAGATTATATATTTTCAAATGATCTGACTCCAATGTTTCCAAACATAACAATTGCATTAAGAATATTTTTGACAATACCTGTGACAGTGGCTTCTGGTGAAAGAAGTTTTTCTAAATTAAAATTAATAAAAATTATTTAAGATCGACTATGTCACAGGAGCGGTTAACAAATTTAAGCTTAATCAGCATTGAAAAAAATATAGCTGCAGATTTAGATACAACGGAGTTAATTCACGAATTTTCGCTCAGAAAAGCAAGAAAAGTTAATTTTTAAGAAAAATTTATATATAATTTTAATAAACTTGTTGATACATATATATTATGTTGTTATTGGTTTTTGTTTTTTTTTTTCTGTAACTAATTTGTTTTGAGAAGTAATTAATAATTATATATACACATTTGTTTTATTATGAAAAATATTAAGTTTAGGCTAAAAGAAATTTAGCTAATTACGGACGGAAACTTGTGTCTGGCACCCCGGCGCCAATATACCTTGGCACGGTCCTGTATATACTTAAAATAGAAATACACATATTATGTATATTATATTGGTATTGTATGAGGTTTAGATATTATAATTTATTTTACAATGTGCATTATATAAATAGACATGATTTATGTCACATATGGTTAATTACTCTTATATTATAATATATGTATCTATTTTATAAATAAAAAACTTTAAAATCAATTGAAATATTTCAATAAATCAAGTAAAAAGGTACTCGTGTTTTAATAGTAGGTACTCGTATATTGTAAAGTGTAAGTAGTTTAAAGTGTAAGTTTGTTTATTAACATAACAACCACTTCAAACTAGAATAAAGGGTTTTTTTTTAAAGGTGGAATACCTTGATTTTATTTCATTTAAATTTGAATCCGCTTTTATTTACTTTATTATTTTTAATTGCCGTTTAAATTATAGGCTATATACAAAATTTAATATTACACTTGAAAAGTAGAGTACATTATACTATCAACTTGTTGCACTGTACTTAAGTGTAAAAAAAGTTGAAGATACCATAAAAGCACAAATACTTTTTTGTTTTATTTTAATATTTCGTTATGTTTTTTTATTTATTTTATTTTTATATAGAGGAGACATTCACCTTTTCAGGACAGGTATCAGGTATATGTTTATATTGTCATCATTTAGTAAATTCTTTTAAAAATTTTTAAATAAAAACAAATGAAATCATATTTCAAAGGATAAGAATGTTACTGATTAATTTTGAAAATTGTATAAAAAACCTCCAAAAATAGTAACAAGATGTATATAAAAACAGTGATCACTAATGTATATAAACGGGAAGGTATCAAAATCGCAAATCACAAAATCCCAAACGAAAAAAAAATCCAAAATTACAAAATGCCAAACATAAAATCCTAAATCACATAATCGCAAATTTCAAAATTACAAAATTAGAAATTTTCAATGTTAATTTTAAGAATTGATTTTCTTCATATGTCAAAACTATAAATGAAAATGTGAAAACTTTTAAAAAATTTACTGTTGCTCATACTTTAAATGTCAAAATTTAATATTTTTTTAGGAAATCCTGAAAGTATCAACATACTATTATTGTATTGATTTTAGAGTTGGATTTAAAATCTGGATTTGTGACTTTTTCCAGAATATTTATGTATATGTATATATGTATAAATGTATGTATGTACGAGGTTTTAAAATAAAAAGAGTTTGAGAGCTGGATTTAGAATTTCAGAATTTAACGTCTTTTATGAGCTTGAGATTATAATAAGTTAAAAAATTTTTTGGGATTTTGTTATCTGGAATTTTTGTAATCCGCGAATTTATGATTTGGGATTGCGTACCCAACCCTATGTAAACACATGTTAGTAGGAGTACACTGAGTACAGAATTAATTTAATATGAATGAAAATAAAAATATTGAATTCCTTGAAGTTTTCAACTTGTTTTAAAAAATGCGATTAAAATGAACAGTTAATTCAAAAAAATTATACTCTTTATATTTTTAATTTAATGGTCTGGTATTTCATTATACGGAACTTAATTAGTATAATAAAATACAAAATTTTTTTATATAATATGCAGATGTATTTTAATTTTAACCTTAATTAAATTAAATATATAAAAAAAAATTATATAAATAATTTTTGATAAAGCTTAATTGTAAAAGAATTTTTAAAAATTCATAAAATATTTAACACTTTTTTTTGGTTTATTTTTAAGGTAATTGAAATTACCTTACCTCGTGGTTGGATGTTTTTTAAATGTTAATTTAAAATCCCTGAAAAAATATTAAATTAATTTATATAACATTAATATAATATATGTTATGTAAATAAAAAATAAACTACTGAAACATTAAAAATTCAATTAAGTTATTAAAGTTGAATGAGTGTATATATTCCGCCAAAATGATATGAAAATTAAGGTTAAATAATTATATTAACACTTTAATTAGAATGTTATATATATATATTTTGATAATCTACATTTGTTCATTATCAATGTCATCTCAATGGTAGAATAATTCAATTTTGTCAAATAATAATTTGTTTTTAGATATTAAAAATTAAAATATGATGTAGTTGTTTATTTCATTGCTAAAGGTTACTCTTTTATTACCTGAGGTTTCGTAAAGGTTTCCTGCAAATATAAAATTATCACCAATGACATATAATGATTAAAACGCCGGCCTATTATTCGAAAATGTGTTTTTTATTTTTTTTCTTTTACTCCGCTTGGGAGCATCATTATAGGGCTTCAACTTGAAGTTTCCATTCATTTCTGTTCATAACTTTTTCTACTATTTGGTTCCAGGATATTTCGTGTCTCCGTAATTCATCTAGCACCGTCCTTATTCATGTTATTCTAGGTTTGCCTCTTGATCTGGATTCGCCCACGGGATTTCAGATAAGCGCCATTCTTGTTATACATTCTTCATTTTTTCTTAGTGTGTAGCCAATCCACATTCATTTCCTTTTGGTAGTTTGCTTCACTGTTGGTTCTTCGTTTCTTAGTGCCCACAAGTTTGCATTTCTTATTCTATTTCCCCAGAATATTCTGCATATTTTTCTGAGATGTTAATTTATGAAGACCGCTGTAATTTATTCTTAAGGGAAGTAATGAGCAACCATGATTCACAGCCGCATATTTAATGTAGATTTTACACACAAATTGAATATTGTTAGTTTGGTTCGTCTTGATATTTGCGAACTATTCCATATGGAGCGAAGTATTCTACCCTTTTTTAATTAAGCCTTATCGTTTGTGTTTTGTAAATCTTTGTTAGTGCCTCACGGAACCCAGATGATATTTCAAAAAATTATCCTAAAAAAACAGACAGCCATATGGCTTAGGAAATGGAAGTTAAATAAAAACGGTTCAAAAATCCTTAATCCTTTGTGGCGGATTTAAAGGTCAACATTTTAAATTTTTAGTACTTTATTTGAATCCTGCTAAAACAATGAGTATCTTTTTTGAATAATATTTTTTTTTTAAATTTATCTATGCGTGCTAAATTAATTAATGAATTAGTGTCCCTTTGTAATTAAATAAGTTTCAAATAAAATAATATGAAAATTACTGATTTTTAATTAATTAATTAGAAATTAATTAATTTAATGATAACTAACTTTTTTTCAAAATTATACCTTTCTTTTAATGACATAAATTTTTTGAAATTACATCTAATATTAATTTAAATTTTTTCAATTACAAATATTTGTAATTAAAAGGTATGAATTACAAAATTCAATTAAGTGTAGTGGAATACGAATTCAATTACATAGTGCAATTTATTACACGTTCCCAAATTTGATTGAAAGTTGGAAATGTAATCGTGTAGGCATTATTAGTGTCGAAGACTACTAACGACCTCTCTTGGAAAAGAAAGGTTATTACTATTAGTTAGTTATTAGAGAACTTATTAAAATGACAATTATTTTAAATAATAAAATTCATTATTTTTAAAAATGTGTCAAAATAAAGTAGATAATGCTATATTATTCAAAATTAATTGTTAATTATAATTATCATTGTACTTGTATCAAAATATTCTTAAAATTACCTATTTTTAATTACATATTACATTTTTAAAAAGGTTGATTTGGCTTATCTAATAAACAGGTAAAGTATTATATATTGAAATATGAATTGAAAAACGATAAACAAACTGAATAAATAGATTATATTAATGCAATTATTTAAAAAATTTTAATTGTAATTAACTAATCAAAAATGAAATTTTATCACATATACTTGCTACTCAACCTTTTGAGACGTAGGTAAATTAATTAATGAATTAGTGTCCCTTTGTAATTAAATAAGTTTCAAATAAAATAATATGAAAATTACTGCAAATTTAATGACAACTAACTTTTTTTCAAAATTATACCTTTCTTTTAATGACAGATATTGTTTGAAATTACATATAATATTAATTTAAATTTTTCCAATTACAATTATTTGTAATTAAAAGGTATGAATTATAAATTTCAATTAAGTGTAGTGGAATACGAATTCAATTACATAGTGCAATTTATTACACGTTCCCAAATTTGATTGAAAGTTGGAAATAAAATCGTGTAGGCATTATTAGTGTCTAAAACTAATACGACCTCTCTTGGAAAAGAAAGGTTATTACTATTAGTTAGTTATTAGGGAACTTATTAAAATGACATTTATTTTAAATAACAAAATTCATTATTTTTAAAAATGTGTCAAAATAAAGTGCATAATCCTATATTATTAAAAATTAATTGTTAATTATAATTATCATTATATTTGTATCATAATATTCTTAAAATTACCTATTTATAATTACATATTACATTTTTAAAAGATTGATTTGGCTTATCTAATAAACAGGTAAAGTATTATATATTGAAATATGAATTGAAAAACGATAAACAACAAACTGAATAAATAGATATATTAATGCAATTATTTAAAAATTTTTAATTGTAATTAACTAATCAAAAATTAAGTTTTATCACATGTAATTACTTCTCCACCTTTTAAGACGTAACCTAAAGAAAATTTTCTAAATTCTTTTAAAATTTATAAGAAATTTTCAAAAAATTTGAAAAAAAAATACGCTCACATAATTCGACTCATAATCGTCAGTTCATATATCCGTCATTCAGTTTGTACGGGTGCTTGCAAATACACCGTTTGAAATAAAGCAATAAAATTTTAACAACGGTTGGTTTTTAATAAATAAACTATTTTTTCGACAGCCCTACCCGTTATATAGTTACAGTCCCCCTCCCTCAAGTTCAATAAAACCCTATATTTAAATTTTTATAATGCAATTTCTATGAAATAACTTCAATCTGCAAACGCCAAAAGACAGCGTCTTCCATAAAGCTTTATAAATATGTATTGAATAACTATAATATAGTGTTGCCATATGGTGTTTGATAATTTACTGCAATTTACCGTATCTTACTGCTTCATTTTGAAAATCTTATCTTTCAAAAGGTTTAAGTTAAAAACTTAATATTTGGTATATATATTAGTCAAAAAAGTTGAACCCTTGGAAAAATATTTTGTATGCAACGTTGTTTAGAAGCTGGAAGTAATCAAAATCTGAAAAAAGATAATTTTACATTAGGCTTGCCAATAGCTTAGAAATATAATCTCAATAACAAAAATTAGAATCACTGTTGGTAATTAAGTTTTTTTTAAAGAAAAATTAAAAAAGGCATTGCATTTTATTTCTTGTTAATTGTTGATATTGTACAATATCCAATAATTAAATAGTATGTTTAGGTACTAATAAAATATAAAGTCATTGAATTTAAAGTATGTACATACCTATAATATAATTAAAATCAATTGTTTCTCCTTTTTATTTTTAAATTGATTTTTTTTTTTTATTTTATTATAACTCTTCAGATTTAATTACGGAAATATCAATATTTTTAATTGAATTTAATTAACAGTTACATATTAAAAATTATTTTATTATAAATAGCTACTTAATAATTAGTTATATAAAATAATTTATAATTTTTAAAGAATTTAAAAATTTAATTATTAATTAATTTTTTATTTTTAAATTAATGATTTACAAATCACTTTCATTTAAATAAAACCAGTTTATATATAAAAATTTAATAACACATTTGTCATTAATTTATTAGATTAAATTTTTGTGTCTGTATTTTTATGATCTTAACTGTAGATGAGATGAGAAAAAATGAGACAAAAAAAAAATCAAAATAAAAAAGAGAAAAAACATAATATTAAAAAAAAAAAATAACCGCTTTATCATCGCTAATTTGTTAATGTAGAAAAAATTAGCATGAATATTCTAACAAAAAAATCAAAGATTTATTTAAAAAAAAAAAAAAAAAAAAAAAAAAAAATATGAAAAAGAATATATTCTTTGGGTAAATATTTGGATATACTTTTACTATTAAGTTTATTCACTCTTCATAAAATGTTTATGTGAGAATTTCAATAAATCTTTAAAAATAAATTAAAATAATAATAATAAAAAAAAAAAAATAAATAAAAATATTTGTTTAAATGGATTAAAAGAAGAGGTAACACATTCAAGTTCAGTCAATAGACAATTGTAGACAAAAGTCACTTTTCAAGGTTTTGATTAATAGTTATATGCTTATATTCTTCAACTTGAATTTTTTTTTTAATCGATTTTTAAAATAATAAATAAAGTTTTAATTTAATTTAATATTTAATTTATATAAATTTCATTATGTTTGATGCAACAAACACATTTATATATTAATGTACATTATACTGTATAACAGTTCGTACTTTCAACTGAGTATATTCCGTCAGTACGAACTGTAATACAGGTACGTATATCTGACCAATTGCGTAGTGGTAAAGACGTCGCTTTTCATGTGAAAGGTCTCGGGTTCAAAACCCAGTCAGATCATTTCAAATAAAAGAATATCGTAAAATTGTATAATTATATCGTAATATAAAATAAGATTTAATAAAAATATATAAATAATTCTTGTGTAAGATAATAGATGGCGCAACAAAATTAATATTAGTGTATTCATAATCCTATAAAATAGCTACAGCCGATTAATCAACGGCTTAGTTAATATAACGATTAAAGAAACTTAAGCCTAGTCTAAATATACTAAGCGAATGCCCTATACTTTTTAAGGGAGTGGAAAAGTAAAAAACAAAAGAAACAGTATTAAATTCATATATCCGTATAGGTTGAATTACTTTTATATGGCAATACTTGTGCTCGATTAACACGTCATAACGTCAGAATGTTAGTTCACTTCTCAGCTTCAGAATTTTAATGTAAGGGAAGGCACTTTATTAGCTTTGGTACGGTATTTGAAATCCCTAAAAGGAAATAAGCTAGATATGTAAATATATTATATATATTTTTCATCAATGTGACCTCCTGAGTCAATTTGGCGATGTCCGTCCTTCCTTTCGCACAATAAGTCAAAAATGAAGGATGCTATCTTGATGAAATTTATACTGTAGATTACTAATAACAAAAGGAAGGCAGGAATTGCAAATGGGCGAAATCGGATAATCGAGTTCGGATTATGGAAGCTTCCGATCAAGCATTTCCCATTGGCTTCGAAAATATCTCTGAAACAAATAAATATAGGGCCTTCCAATTCGATAAACCTATAGGTTCAAAATTAAAGGTGTTGAAGCAGTGATGATTTTTCAATTAATTGGGAACCATTAATATGAGGTTTTTGATCAACTGAATATCCTAAATGTTCAAAAAAACAAAACAAGTATTTTTCGTTATAAGACTTACATGTCCCCTTGTCGACTCTATAGTTTAAGTCAAATTACCCTACAAGTCCTCATAAGTTTTTTTACCTCACAGATTTATCCCAGTTATTCCATACGTCACATAAACTACTAAAACAAAACAAGGTTTAAGTAATTTATCACCTTTAAATTTTGGATTTTGGTGCTAATAAAATTTTTTAATTACTACGAATTTTGGATAGAACTATTAAAAATAAACAATTAATTTTATTAGAAACACGTGAAGTTGTTAGTATCTTTCTAAACTTTTGGACTTTATGACAAATGAGGTATTCATTTTTTAATAAAAAAGAACAATTTTTAAAATTCTTTAAAAAAATAGTTAAAAAAAGAATAATTAAAAAAATTTTTATTAAAAATAAAAAACAATTATCTCAAAACTTGTTTAAAATTTTAAAAATAAATTAATCAAATCATGATTATGAAAAATTATTATATAATTATTGTAACCGGATATTGTCTTTGATAAGTTTTAAAAAAACTTCCTATTTCTTTTAATCACGATATTTAATTATTATTTAAAGGAAAGTTAGTTACAAAATGTTTTACAAAGTACTTTTTATAAAATTAATGGTGAGTAAATTGATAGAAATTTGAAACAATTTTTTATCTTCAAATTCCCGCCAAAATTCACATTTGTCTTTGGTCTCTAATTTGTCTTTGAGTTAAAGGATTTATAAAAATCAAGAAGAAACAATTTACGTCTTTTTCAACAAGTAGTACTTTCTTTATGGCACTTCATTGAATATTCTTAAGAGTATATTTTCTAAAAATTTGTATTTCAAGGCCTGTAAAATTCTGTTGGGCAATTAATACTTAAAAATACAATTTCTTGACCGTATTTATTATTATTAGAAAATATAATAACAAGCAAAACTTTAGTTTCTTGAATTATTAATTTTTAAATTGATCTAACATTTGATTACTCATTATGTAGTCTGTAACTATTACACAAAATTAACAAGTAATGAAAAAAACCAAAGATTTTTAAAAAGCCATATTTGTAAAGTGTAATAATATTTAATATAAGTTTTAAGGTAAAGAGTTTATTTAAGAATAAATTTATATTAGTTTTTTAGAACTTTTGTAGGAAATTTATTAAATGTATTAGGGTGCGGTTATGTTGAAGCTACGATAAGTGATAAGAGCACAGATAAGAGCATAGCGTAGCAAAAATAAATATTGTTTATTGATGATGAAAGAGATGACAATATAAACAATTCTATTTAAATCATGCATATAGTTATATTATCGACGCTCTTATCACTTATCGCAGGTCCAACATAAACGTATCCTTAGAAAAATTATAAAAAAAAACAAGAGACACTTTCTTTAATTTTTAGAAAACACTTTATAATTAAGAAAACCTTATAGCACATCGTTAAAATAGAATGAATCGTTTATTTTTTTATTTATTACTTCAAAAAAATTTTAACAGATATTCAAGTTACAGCTGTTCAAAAATTAAAAGTTCCGGAACGGAGGGCCATAGGTATTAAAAGAAGATCTAGATTTAACTCCAGTCAAATTTAAGTTTCTACTTTAAATCGCTCGGAAGATTTAAAGATCAAGAATTTTGCAAAAATTAAGTTTCGGATTTAAGGTAAACTTAAGTACCATTTGGCAACTCTATACATTTGTGTTATATATACATAAATATTAATTAGGCTGGTTACCCGTTTTCAGATTGGAAGTACATCGTATTAAACTATTGTTTCAGCTGATCAATGGCATTGTCGTAAAGACGCCGCCTTTCATTTGAAAAGTCTCGGGTTAAAACCCCGGTCATATCATATCTAATTAAAAAATATCGTAAAATTGTATAATTATATCGTAATATAAGATAGATTTAATATTATTAAATGTATAAATAACTCTTGTGTAATATAATAGATGGCGCACAAAATTACAATTTATGTATTCATAATATTATGCAAAACTAAAGCCGAGTAATCAATGGCTTAGTGAATATAACGATTAAAGAAACTGAAGCCCAGTCAAATAATAGACTTGGTGAATGCCGTATACGCCTTAAAGGTAACTCCGAAATCGATGAAGCTATAGAGCTACAGTTAAAAAGTCTTTTCTTTATTTTAAATGGTGTAAAAGTATTGTAAACACACGTAACAAATGGGCAGACGGACTGATTAATTGAAACTCTGTTGGTACATTTGTTTTAAAATTCTTTAATTGTAAAAATATGTTTCCACTTTATCTAATTATCTAATATGCATTTGTAATATTTCTCAGAAAAAAATTAGTTTATTTTTAAAGGGAAATCCAACATATGTAGGTACATACAACATACATATATAAAAATACTAAATAATTACATTACGTGTAAAAACTATCAACACAATATGCAAAAAAAAAAAAATGCATTTTTAAATTCTCGCATCTCATCATTTAATTATTTGCACAGGAAATCTGAAATCAAGGTTGTACAAATAATTTATATGTACCTTATCTACGTAGACATTTTTTAGATTTCAATATTCTATTCTACTTTTACGCATGTAATTTTTATTGTAGGAACCAGGAACCTCTATTCATAAATATTCTTCATTATCTGCTTTATGACTACAATTATTTATTTTATTCAAGAGATTAAGAGTTCAAAATACATACATATGCATATAATAACAATTACTCTTTAATAGTAAATATACATACATAAATAATTGAAGGTACATAAATATAAAATTCAACATTAAAATTATCATAATCCTGCAGTTATGCAATTTAATTATTTAATTTAATATTGGAATTTAATATATAAATATGATTTCTTTATGATTGGAATTTACAAAGCCATTGATCATTGATGATATATCCATAGTCCATAGTTCATACTTAAAGGAAATATACAGGGTGTTTCCTATAATT
Organism: Dolichopus griseipennis; assembly: GCA_963082915.1. NCBI lineage: Eukaryota > Metazoa > Arthropoda > Insecta > Diptera > Dolichopodidae > Dolichopus > Dolichopus griseipennis. The sequence goes on along the minus strand of OY720444.1, from coordinate 74,402,014 downwards.
GAATTTACTCCTATGTAACATTGCATATATGGACTTATGTATGAATAGTAGATTTTTTTTGGATATGAAGACAGAACTTCTCATAAAATCTTCCAGTTTCTTCTAACATACGGTTTTTCTAGTTCTTTTCCAAGATATATAAGAACTTAAACTAAGATTTAATATAGTTATGATTAACTAGTGTATGAAAATTCGGTAAAATTAAAATTTACGATTCCTTAGTATTTTAGAATTCTGACCAGCTTGTGTTTTTTCAACGGATGGTTTTATAGAACCGTTTGCTATTGCATATCCAAAGAAAGTTACTTTTCTTCTTAAAAACTGGCCTTTTACCCATTTAATTCGAAGTCCATTCTTAAATCCTACTTTTAAAACTAACTTAAGTTTTTCGAGCCCTTCTTTTTCATTTATGGACGGTATGATGAAACCGTCCATATATATACAATCACAAGTTCCGCTCTCATATAATTCTTGTAGTGCTCGACAAATAAATCGACAAAAACCAGCCAGGACATTTGGAAATTTCGAATGGAACGTAAAAGAATTTATACTGGCCATTTGGAACAACAACCGAAGTGTACTTTATAAAATCGTTGACCATAGGGGCATGGAAAAATCCATTCTTTAGGTTGAAAGTCGTGAAAACATTCTAGTTAAAGAAATATGTTCTTCTAAAATTATATATAAAATCTGAAAATATTAACAATTCCGATTTATTAAAATGTTTAATTGCTTCATACATGTTCTAGTTAAAGTTTTAAATTTTCTAGAAGATGATTTTTTAGATTTTCTAACGAAACTAATAAAATTTCTCTATAAATGATCTAAAAACAGAGTTAATACTTAAATGATCTAGAAACAGAGGTGGATACTATACTGTACTATACTAACTTCCCTTGAGTCTACATACTTTGAGTACTAGAAGACTATCAGCTTAGCCCTCATACAAGCAAACCTTTATCTACAAATAAGTATTTATACAAAGGAAGTCGAAAATATAGTAATGAATTTACATAGAAAACACCCTGTATAAAGTAATCATTATACATTCCCTTGAGTCTCCGTACTTTGGATACCAGAAAACTTTGAACTTAGCCTTCATACAAAAAAAAAATAAATCTAGAAATAAGTATTTATACAAAGGAAGTCGAAACTATAGAAAACACCCTGTATAAACATAAAGTAATTATTATTTAAAAAAAAAAAAGTGGTTATTACTTATTGGTTTTTATGAAAACAAAAATCAAACTTGTTTTTTTAAGAATTTAAGAATTCTATTCTAAGAACATTAATTATAATTAAATAAAAAATATGATGAAGATTTAAGTTTTAAGCATCTCTTCTATACTTCAATTAAAATATTTTGTTATTAAAAAAAAATTAATGACTCCATGAAGTAAAAACAAATAAAAAACCAAAACAACAAAATATACAAAAAAAAAAATGATAATAAAGTTACTCATTATTTTACCATTACTCATTATTTAAAACTTTTATATTTCACCGCTGTTTTGTACTTTAGATTTTTTTGTTTATTTTAACTCCAAATATATAATATATATATATAAATATGTACATCGGTGTATATTTTATTTTGTATATTGCATATATTTCCGTAATAACTTTTTATTTAAGTATTTGTACCTATATATAGTTTGTAACTTACATATACCATTCCATTACCATTTCTATTATTTTTGTCAATAACATTTGTACCGCGTCAATAATTTTTCAAAATTGTCGTTATTTTTTTAAAAATTTAATTGTTTTTTTTTATTTTTTGGTAAATGCAAGTTCAAGGTGATTAATTTTTAAAACATAATAAAATAAGTAAATAACATATTATTATTACAATTTTTATTCAAGATATGTGATAAGTGTTTATTGTAAAGGTCAATTTTTTAAATAAAACTCAAAAAAAATTTTAGTCTATGGTCTAAAGAAGCTGGTGTATGAATGGGGAAGGGGATAGAAATTATTAAAAATACTACTTTAGTACTTGGGTACTTTTTTTTTATCAAAAAATATAAAATAATTTATAATATATAGTATTATATATAATAATATTATTAATAATCATAGATTACCTCATTAAAAATCAAAGATCAGATAGTTAACATGCGATGCCAGTTGAATATTGTACTGATAATAATTGAACTTTTAAGTACATTAAGTATTTTAAACTGAAATTATAATTTTGAAAAATAATGTTATGTTACTGCAGTAATCGAATTTCCATTCCTAAAATTTAACTAAAGCATTAAAAAAATATAGATATACGCTTCTCAAAATTTGTCGTTTTAAAAATGCGTCAACGTCTCAAATTGATCGTATTGATCTAATTTCTTTTAAATTGGAACTATTTAATAAAAATTTACCTTAGAGTATAAAAAATTTAAAACTATATATGTACATATTAGATAAGGTTTTGTAATGCAATAATTGCAAAGTTGTTGACTGCGTAAGGTTGTTAAATACTACATGTGTACATTTATGTCTTCTTTCAGGAGCAAGTCGAAATAAAAGAATTCCCAGCAAGACAATTAATAATATAATAAACCAAATATGTAAGTAAAATTGCCTAATGTTCCAATTTTTTGGTTATTAGATTTTCAGACTCTTATTTAATAATTATATTATCGTTCTTGGTAGGGTTTAAAACTGGTAGGGTTTAAGACTTTGTTAAAAAGAAGGCTTGAGGCTTACATTGGACAGAAATAAAATAATAAGAGGGAATTTTAATATTTGTCACATATTGCAACATAAATTAAAAAATAAAATTTAATTTTGTAGTACAACAGTGATATTTGAAATGTTATTGCTGTATAAAAAGGAATAATAATTGTTATTAAACATAAATTATAGTAATTAGATGCTAATGAGCTATATAAATTATCAACAGTAATTAAAAAGTTAATTAAATATTAAAATAAAGTTAATTTAAAAATTATAGATTTTAAAATTGATAAATTTACTTTGTTTTTACTTTTGTGCAAAATAGAAATAAAGTATATATGACATTGTATTAATAAGTAATAACTATTTTTAGTCTGACTGAATAGTTTAGAGAACTACTAATACTAATTAGAGATCATTTTGATAGAACATCAAAATTCCAGAAAATGCTTTATATCTCATACATTGAGGAACGCATTCAAAAAGACTTTGTTAACGGGCTTTTAAAGCACATAAAAATACATAATGATTTTTTATAGTAGGTCAAATTAGGTTAAAATAGGCTAAGATAGGCTAAGTTTGTATTTTTATATAAAGAATAAAATTTCAAAAAATTAAAACTTTGCATTTTTTCTCAATTATTAAATAAGGTATACATACATATTTTAAGAAAACAAAACAAATATAAAATTATATTAATATATTGATATATTAATCAACATGCAACGTATATTTCTTAATTTTAAACTTTAACATGGTAGGCATTTTACATACAACTTTGTAATAGGTTAATTAAAATATAAATTTGTGTAATAACGTACACAAAGGTTTTAGATTATGAACAAAAGGTTGTAGATTAAAAACCTCAATAAAAACGCGTTTTTTTTTTTTGTTTTTATAGAGGTGTAAGTTTAAAATCGTTTGGACCAATTTGTTTTTTTTTTAATTTTAAGTTGTCATTAAATTCTTAATCAGTAAACTTTTTAATTAAAAAGAAAATGTTTTATATAAAATTTCAAACTAAAATGCTGGAGTAAATAATTATTTTTAAACTCGTGTTTCAATATCTTAAATTAATGACCCTTTTATTACATGTTAGAGCTCCAATTTTATTTATCGCATTAGGTAACCTTGAAATTTAATGATTCATTCCAAGCTTTTTAATTCTTGTTTTAAAGTTGATCACAAAATATATGACACATAAATAAAACATAAAATTAAAAAATATTTTAAAGTTTTGTACATACTTATATTTTTTAAATTTAATTTTAATATATACTTTATAAATATAGTAAAACCATTTATTTTCAAGGAATTACAGAAATTTTTGTAATGAATATAACAATCGTGACAGAAAAACCTATTTTATTTATAATGAATTATTCATTAGACAATTAATTTGCGGTTTTCATTGTAAAACAGTATGAATATAATTCGTAATATTCAGATTACAAAATTTTTAATTTAAATTTTTTTTAGTTCCTAGTAAAGTGAACCTTCTATACTAAAAATTGATCGATTTATCTTTTATATATAGATTTTTAAATAGTAATTATTTGTTAAGAAATTACTAACTCCTTTTTTCTTTCAAATTTTTAAAAATTGTATTTTTGAGCACTAGTTAAGTAATAGAATCTTTGGCAATTTTTATCCTTCGTTTGGGACTTTTATTTTCAGCTGTAACATTATTTTTTATCCAATACAATTAAAAGAATAATATTTTATTATAATAATTTTTATATTATGAAAACAAATTTTATTATGTACTACATAAAATGCAAAAAAATAAGAAAATTTAATGAATTAAATTTTGAAAGTATTAAACACGTAACATAATTTTATGCCTTATTTGTGTCAGATAACACTCTTACTATTGAACCAACACCACTTTTACTAAAGGTTTTTTCATGCCATTGTAATAATTGACCACTTGAACCTTCTGATGGTTTTTCAAATCCTCGATAAATGTATTTCATTAATACATCCAATAAATTATGTTGCTCTAATAGACTAATTGCTGAATCCATTTGAGAATATTTAATAGAAAGTAAGACTTTTAAACATACATTTAATGCATGATCCTGAAAAAAAAAAAAATAGAATTAAAATTTTTTTGCATAAAATAACACTGTAAGAATTCAACCTTAATTTGCTGATTTTTACAATCCAAAGGTGCATTTTGTAAAACATTTAATAATGCTTCATTATATTTTCCTTGACTAAGTAAACCCATTATTTCATTCTCATCCGGTCCCTTTTTACCAGAATCTGTTTCGTCTTCTAATATGAAATTATTTTCGTTATATTGATCAACATCAATTTTTCTAAATGTTGAACTAGAAGTATTTTTGGCCATTTTATTTGGATTATTATTTCAGCAGATAAACTTTAAAGTATTTAAATTTTAGATAATTTAATTTTTTAAAAACGCCCTGCCCACGATATGTCTTATCTTGTTTTTATTGACTTAAAATATATTTTAATATACTTTTTAATGAACTTTTTAAGACACTTTAAATATTTGGCAATAATTTATGTTAAAGTTTAACAAGTATTAATTAATTATTTTTGATTATTATTCACATTTATTATACATTTATTATACAAAAATAGGAATGTATATTTTCTAAAAATCAAGAATGTCTCATACTTGGATTTTTTTTAATTTTTTATAATTTATAAATGTCAAATGTCAAAAATATGGGAAATTATAAACGTTTAAAAAATTGTAATTGTCAAATATTGGTAGTCAACAAATTTTGACATTTTGTTCTACTTTTTCAATTTATTTATCATTATATGTATATTTTTATTATTTTGTTTACATTTTTTTAATCAAATTAATTTGAAAATTATAATTTATTGGATAAAACCCAAAAACAAAATGAAGTTAAAAATTTTACAATAAAAAAACCAATTCGCTTATAAAATATCCCTGTTACTGTGTTTTATTTTGAAGCGAATGTGATTGTCATTTTAATTTGTCATTTGTAAGTTGTCACTGTCATATTTAATTTATTAATCATATCAAATAAAAAGGCAAATAAAAGATAATTGAAATTGATAAATAGTGGAGGATTGTATAAATAAATTTGTAAAGAAGTTATTTTTATTTATTTTTTTACATTCTTGAAGTACGATATTATAATCATAATTGTTGAATAACTCTTTTGTATCAAAGGCTGTTGAAATACCAAGACTTCACCTGTAATTTTATAACTTGTTAAAGCTAAAAAGAAAAACAACCAGTGAAAGTGAAAAAAAATCAAAAAACTGATAGTGAATTTTTTTTTATTGAAGCAAAAGTACAAATCCGGAACAAAGTCAATTATACAAAAAAAAAAAATGGATGACGAAACAAAACGTATGTGCAAAAGTCTTATAGAGTGGTTTAAAGTCTTGAATATACCAGCACCTCATTCCAAAATCGAAGATTTGAGTGATGGAGTTGCTTTTGCACAAGTTTTAAATCAAATTGCTGTAGAAACATTTACAGGTCTAATGTCATTATATTCATTGAAAAACAAAATTTTAATTATTTCTTTCATTTTAGATTCATGGTTATCAAAGATTAAAGTGGTAACTGGTACAAATTGGAGATTAAAAATGAGTAATTTAAGAAAAGTCATTGAAGGTCTTTATGATTACTATTCGGATATTTTAAATTTGAATTTAAATGAATTTTCACGACCTGATGCTATGAAAATCGCTGAGAATTGTGATATTATTGAGATTGGAAGATTGTTGCAATTAATTTTAGGATGTGCTGTAAATTGTTCTGATAAACAAACTTATATAACACAAATAATGGAATTAGAAGAATCTTTACAACAAACGATTATGAAGGCTTTACAAGATTTAGAGTCAGCGTGGCAAGGACCGTCAAATTCACGTAGTTCCTTAAGTATAATAAACTTTGATACGAAAATTCTTATAGAAGAAAGAGATTCTTATGCCCAAAAATGTTATGAAGCCGAGAAGAAGGTGAACTTTTTGTAGACTGTTTAAGAAAATTATTTCAATTTTTCATTAATTTCAGATTAAATTACTTCTTGATGAAAAACAAAATATGCAAAATGAGGTAGCGAGATTACAAAATGAGATTGAAAAATTAGAAAATCCAACAACAATCGGTGATGATGGTGTATCACTAGGTCCTGTTCAAGTAGGTTCCATTCGTTTCAACGATCTTCGAAAAAATTTGGACAGATTGAAAGAAGAACTTTTACAATCTGAAACAGCACGAGAAGATATTAAAATAAAATCAATACAACAAGAACAAGAGATTAAAACTTTAAAGCAAAAACTGGAAGATTATGTGGTAAGTTGCAGGTCTGACAAAACAATGAATGTAAAATACAAATAGAATGGTAATTTCAGCATAATAATATGGAGATATCACAATTAAAAGACGAGTTAGATGTTCTTCGTGAATCTAATGATAAACTCAAAGCATGTGAAATTCAAATAACAACATATAAAAAGAAATTAGAAGATCATAACGATCTGAAAAAACAAATTAAAATGTTGGAGGAAAGGAATGCAGAATATTTACAACAGAATGCACAATATGAAGAAGATTCAAAGAAATTGATTAGTATGAAAGGACAAGTCGAATTATTTAGGAAAGAAGTAAGTATTCACTTGTAAATGAAACATAAAATAAAAATTCTTTTATTTCATTTAGATTCAAGAATTGCACACAAAATTGGATAGTGAGATGAGCAAGAATGTTCAATTAGAATTTGAAAATAAAAATTTGGAAAGTTCATTAACTTCCTTACAAAGAGCTAAAGAAACTTTAACTGCCGAAAGGGATGCCTTGCGTGAGAATATGGATGAAATGAGAATAAATAGGGGTCCTGGCTTTGGTAAACAAGAAATTTTATATTTTTAGAATATATAAAAATTTGTTATAGTTTTAGACAATAGTGTTTCAAAGGAATTACAAACTCCAGAATTAACACAAAAAATTCAGTCGTTGGAAGCTGAAAATAAAGCTTTACGTGAAGGCCAAGGTGGACAAACTGCTTTAGCGGTATTTTATCATGTATTTGATCATGATTGAACTTTTATTTATTTTTTTTAATTAATTTCAGCAATTACTAAACGAAGCTAACAAAAGAAATGAAAATTTAAGAGAACAATTGAAAAACTCCAACGAACGTATATTATTATTAACTCAAAATGAAAAAATAAAAAAATATGCAGTTGATGATATAAAAGATAAAGTGAGAACACCAGACGATGTAACCAATTTACAAAGTGAAATTAATCAATTGAAAAATATTATTTTAAATAAAGATCAAGAGATTTTAGCAATTGAAACACGTTATCGCAAATGTGTTGAAAGAGCAAAAGAAATTATTAAGAATATGGATCCTCGAATTTCAAATGGTAATAAAGGTTTTTAAATGATAGAAAAATTTATAGTAATATTTTGGTTCTGATTTTTTTTCTTTAGCACTCGAAAGTAATTTTGAAAAATCTGATGAAGAAAAGCCTCGAATGAGTGAAATGGAAGAAAAGTTAATTGCATCAGCATTTTACAGGTTTGTTTTTTTTTTTAAAAATTATTGTAATCATATTTTTAATTACATAAAAAAATACAATACATTAAATATATATAAACTTTTAGGTTTGGTGTAAATGCTCAAGCAGAAGCTTTAGAAGCTAAACTAGCAATGTTAATGGGACAAGGTTATAGCTTTTTATCTCGTCATAGGCAATTAACTCCAAGAAAATCAAATCAATTATAATTTTAATTAAATAACTAATAACGTTATTCTAGAAATAAGAAAAATAGTATATTGTTCGTTTTATGACAAAAACAATCACAAGTTTGAAGTAATTTATATTTAAGGAAAGCAATTTTTTTTTTTTTTTTTTTAAATTATAACATTATTCATAATCGTTTATAAAATCTTGTTTAATTTGTTGTTCAAATTTTATTTTTCAGTATTAAAATATAAAATATGTTTTTTATTTTACTCAAATTGACAATTTTTATTTAAAAAGAAAAAAAGTAAGAGAAAAAGAAATTTCTTGTCCCAACATTCTTCACATATATAGTCATAAAACAATTCATCGTATCTTCAAAATACAATCTGAAAAGCTACCAACTTAATTCTAAATATTTCAGTTTGAGGTGCAAACTTAGAGTTTATTTAACAAATGCAACTATTTTTCCCCATATAAAACAACTCATTTCAGTATTAGAATATAATTAGTGAGTGAGTGACTTCGATTTTAAAAATTTTTGCAATTTACAAAATATACGATATCTGTTGTTAAAAAGAAAGAAATCAAAATATTGTTTTGAAATTGAGATAACTACATTTTATTTTAAAATGAATGTGTGTAAGAGAGATCCCACCACAATGAAGAAAAAGGAAGTTTTCAATATATTAGGGAATCAGATATTGTAGAAACTTATATAAATCAAATTATGTATATTGTTAACAAAATTTCACAATAAAATAGTTAAGCAAGAATGAAAGTATCTAGTATCTACATATAAAAACTAAAAATTGAAGTTAAGTCTCTTTTACTCCAAATGAAATAGACAAACAATTTTATTACATATCTACAATTTATTTCTATTTTTCATACCTAGTTGGATTGAACAAAAAATGTAAATTTGTAATATCCTTTGGCCTCCTTCACTCTACTAATGAAATAGATTGGGTTTATAAAATGCAAAATGCAATGCAAACCAACATTTTATTTTCATTCATAAAATATTAAAATCGTTTCTCAATTCTTCATTCTTTAAATTCAAAAATAAATAAAAAACTATCTTGCTCTTTTTTTTTTGTATAAACAAAACTAAAGTTAAAAGAATTAAGTAATTTTCTATTCTAGAACTTACTCATTTTTCTTTATTTCTCTTTTATTCTATACTTATAATTTAAAAGCACCTACACTACACTGTACTGTACAAATCATGTATTAATTATTACATCATATAAATTATTTAACATAACTATACTGTTATACAGTACAGAATTCCTAATGAAATACATAATCTTTCAATTTTGCTTCTACTTCTACCTATGATGTATGCATTAAAATTTGAAAACAAATTTTACTTTACATTCATTCTATAGTCTATTTTCCATTCTTTTTTTTTAAACATAACATAACATATATTTAAACATAAGCTGTAGTAGCTAAGCTTTACACTTCTACACCAGTTTAAAATGTTATCTGTTATTTACAAAATATTAGCATTTAACAATTTCGGAAGACGAGAATGTGTAACTGTAAAGTACTTAAATTACATTACATTACAGTAATAATGTTATACATGCAAATTAAATGCAAATAAGAATTTGTTTTTTGTATAAATAAAATAAAGAGAGTTACCGTAGTTAGTGAGAGAATATTTGATTTTTATTTTTATATCCAAATTTTTATATGAAAAAAAAAAATAACCTGTTACAGAAATGATTTCATTTGTGTGTAAGTAAATACGTCAATTTTATTTATTAGGTAGAAAAAAATACAGAATAACAGAATAAGCAGTACTCACTACTGAGTACAGTAGACGTAAATAAATGTTAAAAAAAAATAAATGTTAAATACTTTCAACTACAGTCTGACTCAATTGTTTTTGTTTTTGTAATTTTATTAATAAAACGTCAATTTCTATACAAAATTTTAAATTATCAAACAACAACAATTTTAAGAAGCTTGTGATAATTTTTTTTTCATTTTTATTTTTTTTTTTCTTTTATTTTAACAATCGTCAGTCGTCACTTAATTTTTTTTAATATAAAATAATGTACGACAAAATATAAATAAAGAAATTCCCCAAAAAAAAAAAAACCAATGACTAGACAACGACTTTTTTAAATAAATATTTTTTTTTTTCATATTGAGTTTGTTCATATAGCACTTACCTAGTGCAATGTTGCCGAGTTTAATAGTATCAGGCAATCAGAGATATTAATACGTAAATATACAAAAATTTATTGTGAGTCGTATTGCAATTAAGAATTTTTGAGTGAAAAATACAATACATTTGAAAAATAAAAATTTTTTCAACTTTTTGTGACGTTTTTCTTATTTATTTTCTCCACCTTCATATTTTTTATGAATGAATTTGAAACTTTTTGAATTTGTATTGTATGTGAATTTTAAAAGAAGAAATGAATAAGAAAGAAGTTGAAAAAAAGAGAGATAGACAATATAAAAGGAGAAATTTACAAAAATAAAATGTTTACAAATACAAATACAATACCAAATGGAATCATATGTATTTTGTTATGTTGATTAAATTTATACATCTTTACTCTTTAAAAAATTTTAATTGGAAGAGAGAGAGATGAAAAATATGAAAATAACAAAATAGGAAATATGTATATTAAAATACAAAAACAAAATCAACATAAAATTCCATATGACATTTCTGTAATCTATAGACTGGCATTAACATATTTTAAGCGCCAAACAATTTTATTACTATACATTACTCTTTTTCCACTACTACACAATTGGAATTTGGAATATTTATGCTTAATTTTTTATTTTTGCGATTTTTTTACTTTTTTAATAAAATTTTTTGTTTTTGATTTTTTTTGAAAAAAACAAAAAAAAAATCAAAACATAATTTATTTAAAAGCGGAAAATACAAATTTTCAATCAAAACAATTTGCTTATATATTATTATGGTATCTCATTAGAAGAGCGTCTTTCTTGTATCATGGTTAGTTTAAAAAAAAATAAAAAAAAACAAAGTACGCGCAATGTTGCCCACCGCTGTGCTGTTTGCCGTCTGATTTAATGTTGTTTAACTTTTCTACAATAATTTTGATATTTTGTCAGTAAAAACCATATGGATGGAGGTATATTGTGTATCTTGCTTTGTTTGGGGTGCTTTTTATATATGGATACAGTATTCTTGTAATGACAACAAGTTTATTGGGAAGTTTAAATATAAAGTTGCTATGAAATATTTCTATATTTTGTACGTTTTTAAAAAAAACTTAGATACCACATGTTTAACCATTATAAGATACATTTACATTTTACATTACAGTTTTGTTCATTATACATTTTCTTGCCAATTTTAAATGAATGTTTATAAAATAAAGTTGGCAACTTATTTTAATTTTTTTTTTTAGACATTTCTTTAGACTTAAAAAAAAACAAAAACTGTGTTAAGTGGCGATTAAAAATTCTGCGACCTTAATTAATTGGACCAAAAGTAAATTGTATGTAAAGTTAAAAAAAAATTAAAAAAAAAAAAAAAGTGTTTACGTGGTGGTGTTACAGAGATCTTGGAATACGTTTTATAAACTTTGTTTATAACTAACTGTTAAAAACAAAAGAAATCTTGTGTGTCAAGTTTGTGGAAAAATGACGTCAATTGATAAAAACAATGGGACGATTGTGACCAGGCGCCCTTAAAACTAAAATCAGAAAGAATGAAATTAAATGAAATTTTTCTGTAGCCATTGTGTTTATTTTGTGTTTTTTTTTTATACACTTTTTTTTTTGTATATACATATTGTGTATACAAAAAGTTCATTTTTTGTACCCAACAAATTTAATTTTATTAAAAAAAATTTTAAAAAAATTCCCCTACTGGATTAAATATATATATTCATTGCATACTAAGTTATGTACATTAAAGTACATATACGTTTTTTTAAATGATTAAATTTTTTTTTAAATGCATCCTTATTTCATAGATTAGTGAATCTATAGTAATGAGGGACTTATATATAACAGTATTTTATATATATGTATATATGCCTTGTATCGATGCATTCAGAATTATTTAAGAAACTGCACAAGATCTTATGCACGTTATTATATAATTGCATGTTTGTCTGTTGAAAAACTTTTTTTAAAAATCTTCATTGCAGTTATGCATGCAGCAAATGCAATGAAAATTGAATACTGACTATTGGAGTTTTATTTTTTTAAAGTAAATTTAACTGAATTGTAGAATTTTTATTATATGTATTATAATTTTAATAGAGGTAGATAGAAACTTAAAAACGACATCATAGTTAATAAATAATCGAAATATGAAAACTAAACTTTAAATTTAAAAAAAATTGTCCACGATAACACACAACAGCAGAGAAATAATTAATATAAAAGCAACAAACAAGAAGTCCATTTTTTTTACGTGCTGCCGCTGCTGCACATCGTTACCGATATTTTTAATAGGGGTTCATAAAACCCTTTTTTTCAACACACTGTACACATACAAAAAAAAAAAGCAGCAGCATTTTTGTAGTATGATTAAAAAAAATGATAGTGAAAAATTTAAAGGAATGCTACTACTGCTAATATATTTAATGTATGTACTAAACTAATATTAACCGATATGCATATATATATATATATACATATGCAATAAAAAATGTAAGTAAAAAAATGTTGCAATAAAAAGTCCCAAAACAAAATTAAAAAAAAAAAAAAAAAAACCAAAACCACACTGTACATTTTAGGACAAACAAATAAAAAACTTTAAAACTAAACAAATGTTTAAAAATCCGTAACTGTACTAAGTTTTTAGCAGGATTACAGAAGATATAAAAATATAATTAAATTTTTTTTTTTCAAAATAAATTTTTTATATTTTTAGAAGCTTTAAAAAAAAAATGGAAACGAATTTTTTTTGTAATAAATAAAAATGTGAAATGTGTGAAAACAAAAGAAATAAAAAAAAAACGTAAAACGAAAGCGGCGAAAAGGCGAAATACTAGAGAAATAAAAATAAAAATAACATTTTATTTTGTTAAAGCAATATCTGAGTACTTGGTAAGTAGTATATGATAAAACAAATGGCTAAAAAAATTAAATTAAGAAAAAAAAAAGTTTTTGACGCTGTCCAGTTTTCTTTTTTTTTGTTTATTGAAAATTAAATATTTTGTAATCAAGGAAAAGACCACCTATTGTTTTTTTTTAGTACACATGTTTCTTAGTAAGTACCCAATGCAGAATAAAAATGTTCAGAATTATAACAGCGCTAATTACGCTAATCTATGAGATGTTGACGCCTTGCGGTACGCCTAAAATGTCACTTTATACAGCTTATATAAAAGCTGTAATTTAATAATTAAGTGAAAATTCTCGCTGATTCCATGAATTCAGAATTCAGATCAAATTAAATTACATGTAAGAACATATGTATGTAGGTATATACATTCGAAGGAATGAGTATTGAGTACTCGTGGATTTTAAGTATTCGAATTCGGAGTCAATTTAAATTTTGAAAAACTGAACGTAAAAAAAGAGAGACTCATTTATGTAAAAAGAATGCAATCTTAGAGCAAATCTTGCATCATAAATTCTTTTTATGAGATACCAACTGGTGCTTCAATCTTTTGACCTATGCATCTGTGCATACAAATTGATTAATTATAAATGTTTAGACTTAAACTTAATTTCCATAGGTAACTTAAATAATACCTATATTCCCTTTGATGATTTCAAAATTAACTAATATTAAACTATTAAATTACTTTGAATTCTTTCAATTTTCTTCATAAAAATAAAAATTATAAAAAAATATAAACGTCTCCAACCAATTTAAGGCAAAATTCAGAAAATAAAAAAAATTTCATTAGATTTGGCAACATTTAATCGAAAAATAAAATATAATACTGATTTTAAATATTAGGATTTCAGTTTCCTACAAAATAAATAGAAAAAGCTTCTAAAAAATTTTTTGAAAAAAAAAAAAAATATTTATTAGAGCGCCAAATATTCGTCATTCATTCAATTTAGTAGATACATATATTCATTATTCCACTATTCATTCTGATTTAATATTAAACAATAAACAGTGATGCGATAAAAATTATTTATCCCCTTCCACCTGTAAAATGATTCGTTTTTCCATTATGCTTTTTAAATATTTTGTTGGTTGCAGAAAATAAAATAGGTACCTAATAAATAAATATCACATTTATTCACATCATCAATATTGTATAGCGTAATGGGAACAAACATTGACCTACTAAATTTTTCATCAATTCAATGAAAATTGGTAATTTTATTTAGTAATCACGAAATAAGTTTAAAAACCTAAAATATGCCTCTAAATTCCTTAAAATTGAGTTTAAATTCTTTTAATTAATATGAAATGTTGTAAGATTTTAAATTGTATTTCGAAGTACCTACTATTTTTTTTTTGACTTGGTTGAAAAGCTTAAGTTTCCCTTATTTTTTTGGCACTCACAGATTTTAACTGTACTTAGAAAATTTTACGTATGAGTACAAAATTAAAACAGGTTCGAATAGAATTGAATGGAAATTTTAAATTTTTAGAAAATAGAATTAAAATTTTTTAAACCATCATATGATATATTATTATGATAAACAGTCTATAATGGTTTAGATAGGTTTATGAATGTAAACCATTACGATATATATTCTTAAAACAACAAAAAGTTTTATATTTTACACTTTTTAAAATGTTAATCAAAAAATATCCATATAACAGTACTTTTATCTTCAATTCTTTTTTTCTATATTTTTTGGGTAAACCTAATTAAAGATTTTAACATTTTGAGGTAAACCATTTTAATTTAATATTATTAACTTGTAAAATTGAAATGTATACATCTGACCGATAGCTCTCTGTGGTAAGGTGGCTGTCTTTTCAATCGAAAAGTCTCGGGTTCAAATCCTGGTCTGATAATTTCTAATAAAAAAATATATTGTATATTATTATAATTTAATGTCAAATAGACAAAGGATTAATATTATCATTCAATATTTAGTATTGATTTTTGTATACATATATATATCCATGTATTTTACACATTTATCAATATTAAAAATATTTAGTGCTTTATCCACTCTATATTTAATTGAAACAACCTGTACTTTTGAAATGTACCTATAATATATCACTTTAAAATTCTTTTGTCATTTTAACCATTTTTACCGTTATTTTATCATTTTTTACCGTTATTTTATCATTTTTTACTGTTATTTTATCATTTATGCAAATATATGAGTGGTAAATACATAAATAAACTATTTTAAAATTAATTTATTTTCAAATACAACATTCATTCATGTTATTCTAATTGAAATTTGAGTGAACGTAATTTGCAAAGCATAGCGTGTGCGTCACAGGTATACGAAACTAAAATTTTTTATTAAATTTTTATTAAGAACACCCCATACAAACTATTATTCACTATAAATTATAAATTTAAAAGTTTAATCAATAATCATCAATATTCATTAAGAGTAGATCCTCACATCTAACAAGAGGAACCAAAATTAGAATATTCAATTCCTGTGTGAAATCAATCTTACTATATGGGAGCGAAACTTGGTTTCAACAAACAGTCAACCACCAACAAGCTGCAAACTTTCGTGAACAAATGCCTAAGAACCATAGTTAAAATCTTCTGGCCTAGGCGAATCAGCAACACAGACCTCTGGCCTCTCACGAAACAAGAACCAATTGCACTTCAAATAAAGAAAAAGAAACGGAAGTGGATAGAACATACACTCCGAAAGGCACCACACACAATTGCTCGCCAAGCATTAGAGTGGAACCCACAGGGAAAAAGGAAAGTAGGAAGACCACTAATGTCATGGAGGAGAACAATATCCAAAGAAATAGAAGAAAGTGGTAAGACTTGGGCAGAGATAAAACAAATGGCCCAAAATAGAGTACGAAGGAGAAGCTATGTGGAAGCCCTATGCTCCCCAAGGGAGTAAAATAAGGAAAAAAAAAAAAAAAAAAATCCATTAAGAGTGCCAATAAATGCTACATTTACTTTACAAAAAAAAAAAACGTTTTGAAAAAAATTTTGAGAAAATAAGAAGGAGTCTGTCTGACAGAAGAAGTTGTTTTTACTTTTTGTTTTCATTAAAATTAGAAAATCGTTGTTTTATTATTTGAATAGGAAACTAGAGATTGATAGAAGCAAAAAAGTCAGATTTTTTTTATTATTATTATATACATATTTATACTTAATTTGTATTAATTTCTTTTTTTGATTTAAAAAAAAAAAGTTAAAATTCAATTGTATAATAAATAAAAATTTGGGAGGAAAAAAAAAACAATTTTATTTCTTATTCTCTGATTCTCTTAATTTTTTATTTTAAAAAGCACAAAAAACTTATCATTTCTGTTGTATTGTATTGTATGTTGTAGTTGTATGTAATCTCAAATCTGTTGACTATATAATTAATGACTTATTTAATAAAAGTAATTCACAAAATAACCGAACTGTCAATCAAAATAAAAATATAAAAAAAAAAAAATAACATCATAATATTAATATAACATAACATTAAAAAAAAGTTTATTTATGAAAATTTGTTTTTTTACTTATTGAGAATAATTTGTTTCCTGTGCTCTTATTAAGCTTGAGATCTACATGTTGTATTGTGCAAGTTTGTTTTTTTTTTAACGAAAATTTATGTTTTTTTTTTCATACTTATTTTAATTTATTTGGGAACTTTTTTTTTGTTGAAAATAAACTTTTTTTAATTTTGTTGAAAAAGTTGAAATAAAATTTTCTCACAGTTGAAAGTTGTAGTGCTTTTTTTATTTTATTTAATTTTGCCATATCAACAAATGTCAGTGCACCTGTCATTTAGAACCGGCAATCAGCGAATTTACAAAAAAAAATAAATATGATGAAATTTTTCATAAAATTTTTATATTTTACATTTCCCATTAAAAATATTTTTAAACAACATGTGATTTTGTGAAAAATAACATTAGTTAATATTTTTTCTTGAACAAATTAATAGAATATTTGTCCAAACAAGTGTTTGTTGTATAAAATTAAATAAAATAAAAACTATATGTTTGCTGTGAAACTATAGGTATATATGTACATATGTTTGCATAAGTAATAATAATATGTGAGATAAGTGTTGTTTTTGTAATATGTACTATAAAAATAATATACAGTTAATTTAGATTGAAATTATTAGAACGAGGGGTTGAGTCAGTGTCGAGTGAAATGTGTAAATAAAGTGTAAATTAAATAAATAATAATTGTAGATAGATGTCAAATAAATTTAAATTTGGTTTCAGGTGAACTGACTCTTGTTATCTTTTTTAATCTATAGGTATAAGGTAATTATGTTGTCCGATTACATACGTATGTATACAATGGAAATTGTTGTTCAATTGTAGTACATTATATACAATAACTACTATATTATCAGATATTATTTATTTTAGAACTTAGGTTAGTATGTATATATGTAAATAGATAGGTATGTACTGTATACTTAGTATAAATTTGTATATACATACATATGTACATATATGTATCGTTGTGCTTTTAATACCTATGTATAAATAAAATAGGCTGAAAAACTTAAAAAAAAAAAAAACATTTAAATTTAATTTTATGAAAACCACTATTGTGAATGGAACAAACATTATGACATTTTCTATTATGTTAATTATAAATAAAATGTCAAATAGAAATAAAATAACATTTTCACTAATTTTCTTTGATATTTTTAAGAGAAGTCAATAAAAATGTTTTATTTTTTTTTCAACACAAAAATTAAAGAGAAAAAAAAAGACTTTGTAGTTTATAAAAAAGTGCTTAAATTTCATTAGTGTAAGTATTAGGATTACAGTTATTCTTAGAACGTAAACTTGTCAAGTTTTTCTATTCTTATAAAAATAAATAATATGACAACTTTCTGAGATATGATAATAGGTAGGAATGTATTTTAAGAAAAATAATACCTAGGTATTAGATTAGGTACCTATCTTTTTCTATCTATTTAATGAACTGGAAATAATTTGTTAGTACCTACCTATCTACTACTTATGTACTTAACTAACTGTGTAACATTTTGACATTATAGTCAAATTATTTAGAAGTGTTCAACTTCAAACACAATCAACAAAAATCCAAAATTCAATAGAAACAATTTTAAGAAAATAAAATATTAAAAAAATTAAAAATATAAAAATGATAAAGTAGCAAAACAGGTGGCATTTTATATTTTCCAGGTTCACATACTGTTAAAAAAGCAAAAGTAGCAACAATTACATGCCTACATACTTTCATACTTGAGAAAAAAAAAATACAAAATTTTCTTTATTAATCTGGTGGTTTTGTGTGATTTTACATAGGTAGTATCAGTAGTATAAAGCAATTTAATTTATAAAGTTTAAACAAACTTGATATAAACAAAATAAACTATGAATCTCTATTACTTTTTAAAACATTTTGTTTTCGTTTCCATTTTTTTTTTCATTTTAATTTTTTTGCAAAACAAAAAAAAAAAAACTTTCCATACAATAAATAAATAAATTGTTTGAAAACTTTTGCTCTTTAATAAACCATGTTAGTTTCCCATTAAATAACTATTTTTTCATGGAAATTTATTAATTATAGGTATAAATATTTCATATCGGGCCGCAAGGCCTAGGTGTAAGGGAGACTTGCTTTCCAGAAAATCAAATTAAAAAATATATTTAAGACAATTCACATCAAATAATTTTAATGAAACTTTTAAGTTTATCATTAGCCTGCATTTAATTTTAGCCATTGTATCAATATTTTTGATTGAAGTTTAACGTGCTAAAAATCGTTTGCGTGGCTTTTCTAACCAAAACAGTCCAGGGACAAAATCATATTAAATTTTATATACTGTAAAATGAAATGGAACTTCAATTACTTAAAATTACAATTTTTTTTTTACTGGCACCTCTACGTGCTAACTGTTCACTGTTATAGGCTAAACAGGCCTGACAGGGGGAAATAATATTCTTTTTAGAACTGATCAAATGAATTCCACATACAATTTACATGAGATAGTAATACGCCTTAAAACAAGTAGAAATGTTTGAGGTTTTCAATTGATCTATTTTTTTTATATTGTAATATTTTTGTGTTTGAGTTATATGGTATTCTATATCTGTGAGTTATACTGTTTAATTGAATTATTTGTTTATATTGTTATATACATACATATTAATGTATTTTTTATTAAAGATATATAAATATTAATTATTGATTAATTTGAATCCAATGGCGAATGGTAACTGAGTCAAATCAAAAACAGGATAAAAGTTTTTTCACTTTCACTGGGATTCGAACCTGGGTCTTACACATGAAAGGTCGAAGTCGTCGTTGAATCTTATGTACAAATCAACATTTCAGATAAGATAAGATTTTTAATTACTCATTCCTTTTTAAATATTATTCAAAATGTTGTTCAAAATATTAAAAATATGTAAATATTTTTGGGCCTTTGATTGAAAATAAAATGGGTATTATCCGATAGTACCTACCTACCTATTAAGTATTTATGTATTTATTTTATTACCCAATAATTGATTTTCTTATCTACATTTTTACTATAAGTACATAGTACATATGTATATAATAAAAGTTCCCCATGAATCATTTTAAATTCCAAAATAATTTTAAAAATTACAGTTTTATAACTTTTCCTAGATTCAATTGACATAATTTCTCATTCGCTCTCGGCTCTACACTCTTAATAAAATCGTCTCCTTTTAATTTTCAAATAAAAGACAATCACTGTTAAGTGCTTAGTTCTAAATTCCAATTCAATCGTTATGGAACATGGAGTGAGAGACATTCGTTTTAAACATTTGTATGGTATCTCATAAAAATAATTCTACGTAGAGAAAAGATGATTTTGTTGTGCTGCTCTGCTGCTGCTAAAGAGATCACAAAAAAAAAAAAAACAAATGTCTGGCTTCTGGCACAAAAAAAAATGTGTAGAAGCACGCTGTTGTACCAAGGCGCGCGTCAAGTCATAGGCTAACAGGAAAAATAACACGCAAATTATAAAATTTTCGAAATTCTTTTTAAAAAGCGAGAACAATTTTTTTTTTTACTTTTATACAAACAAAGTTTTACGTTTTAGTTTTATTTTGTTTTGTTTTTATTATTTTTCTCTCTTTCTTTCTAACATTTTATTTTATTGAATGTATAATGAAAGAATGAATGAATAAATAAAAAATAGAGATTTTATTTTGTATAAACAAACACATAGACAATTTTAGAATCCAATTGGAAATAGAATGAATACCAACATAATTTGATTTTACTCTTTACAAAATAACATTAGGCAAAAAAATAGAGCAAATAAACTTTACCAACTGACTAGCGAAGCGTCTACTACTACAAGCACACTACTAAAAAGAAGCAGAAGTTTGTATTGTATTGTACTCTGGTGGGAAAGTAAATAATGAGAGTATTTTTAAGAGAAGGAAAGGAAGAAAGGAACAGAGAAGAAATATGGAATTTAAGGAATTTTTTTATTTAAAAATGTGGAAAATTAAATGTGTGTATGTATGCAATTGTTCGGTTTGTTTATATCCACTGTTAAGTGTTAAATGTTAACTAAGTATTAATAATTTTGTATAAATTATATTATGATCTCTCACGTGTTGGTTGCCTCTTCAGTATTGAGTATATAATTTATAACATATTATTATTTATTATATTTACATTTTACACTGTAGACTAGAATGTAACTTGTAGAACTAAACTAAATGTAATTAATAACAATAATTATAAGGGGCTTGTTGGGTTTATTTTATATTTAATTGTGAAGAAAAATGCGGGAATGAAAATTTAAGCATAGATAAAAAGATTGCAAAATCATATTCTTATTGGAAAAAATGGAAATATGTAATAAATTATAAGAATTAAATATCATTTATCATATTTTTATATTGGTTACGTTTTATGTTAACATTAACACTGTAAACTGTTATGTTATGATTAAAAACTTTATGAAATTAGTTTATATAAAATTTAGTTAGGTAATAAAATAAAATAAAAAAAAAAACCTGTAACAATAAAAGTTTTATAAAATTTTAAAGAATTTTCAGCAGAAATTCCATAATAATTATGGAAAGGAAGAATTTTTTAAATACTTACATCGTGATTCAACTGTTAAAATAAGAGAATCAATGACATAGGATACAGCACAGGTAGTTGATTATTATATGATTCATATTATTATGCATTTAAGAAAAACCGAATTACCTTATTTAACCTTGAAAAACCTAGAAAGATTAATTTTTTTTAGAAATTTTCATATAATTGTAATTGGGTAGATCCAGTAAAAAAATATTTTTAACATACATTCCTATTTCCTGCACAACATTTTAAATATTTTATTAATCTGTCAAGTGGCAATTAAAAAATAAAATGCACACAACAAAATATTAATTAATTACCTACCTACGTACTATAAAAATATTTTTGAAAATTCAATTTAAAGTAATTTTAAACAAAAAATGATTATCATATTACCAGGCTATAATAAATTTACAAGTGCTCGTATATATTAAACAATATTGCAGAAAAGGGGTAAGTTGTAAGAAGGGTTGAAAGTTGAAACAAATGTAAAACAATATCTATGTTGAGGTGAAGGTGTAGTATCTTACCAACAGTTGCCAAGAAACGATGAGTTTTAAAACGAATATCATTGAATGTTCTAGACTAGAATTACTATAATATTTACACATATGCAAAAATAATATCGTAAAATGTTCGTTTTCCATCTACTTATAAAATCGTTAGAACTTTGTATCTTTTTTTTTACTCTCAAGTCTCAAGTCTCGAGTCTCAACTCTCAAATATCATTTATAAATTACTCTACAATTTTCTATTGTTAAATTATTAAACCCTAATCTAATTGGTTACAAAAAAAAATTAAAGGGTGAAAGAATTTATGAGTATTATAAAGTATCAAAAGATTACCAGAATTTGGAAAGAAAAATTATTGAAAAAAAGGAAACTGTATAGGTAAGTAAAGTATAAGGGAGAAAAATTTCATCCCTTGTGTAAAAGCCCTTTTAACAGAAGGTTCAATTTTTTAACATCTTTTATATCATTTCACAAAAATAATTTAATATTAAATTGTTCCTTCTGGTATTTATTTTGCACTCAATCAATCAGTACATATACATAGGTATACAATTTAAAATAATTTAAACTTAGAAAATAGGAAAATATATTGTATTTATTTATTTATTTGTAGAAAGTCCGGCACCATGTACAATGTGATTAGTTGTAAGATTTTCAAGAATGCCTTTTTTTTTGAGACGTGGCAATTGGAGTGCAGGGCAGAAATACTATTTCGTAATTTATATAAGTAATATTTCCTTGATTAATAAGGCATGCTTATCCACTGTATCGCCGTGGTCATATTTAAAATAGATTACCTCTAAACAAATTTAACATAGATCACCTCTAAATGAATTCAAAATATGTAGTAAATTACCTATAATTTTTTAGGAGTACTGATAAAGAATCACCAAAAGATGCTGTAGGAAAGAAGAAATTCCAATATTCATCTGTTAATATCAGGGACTTTAATAACTTAGAAACTCTTCTATTGTACGGCAGAGAATGGTATATCAGGATCTATTGCACCAATTAGTTCTTACTAATCAAGTAATATAGATTTTTTGATAAGAAGGTATATAAGTAGGTTTACTAATCAAAACCTTTATTGGGTTACGCATTACAAAATAAACTTATAAAAAAATTATTATTTGATTATCGGTTTACTGATAAGTGATTTGTGCAATAGAATGCAGAATCTTTTAGTAATCAATACACTTGAATTTTATCAATTCATAAGTGGGGCAAAATCAGTAGGATAACAAGTATTACATAATGAGAATATCAGCGGCTCATTTACAACTATGACTGGTGTTCAACAAGATTACGCCCTTTCTATTCGCCATCGTACTACATGATATCATTAAAGAAATTAGTTGCACTGAAAGAGACATAAATTGGTCAGATGTTTAAAATCCAGGAGACCTTGACTTCGCAGATGGCATCTATCTACTCTACTCCTCAACAACCAAGAAGATGCTCAGTCCAATTTGAACCCACCTGCAGCGAATAGTGCGAAACAGTGGATTAGAAATAAACATCAAAAAAACCAAAGTAATATAAATACACCTTCCAAAAAGTAATACAATAAAGTGAAATGGCCTCAACATAGAATGTACAACTAACTTCTGCTAACTAACAAGAGGAAGACCCAGGAAATGGAAAATGGAAAAGAACAGTGCTTGATGAAATAAAAAGATGTGAGATCTACTGGAATGAAATTGAAGAAACAACAAGAAACAAAGAATTGTATTGAATGAAAAGAATTGAATGTAGACTTTAAGTTGAAGTCCTATGCCCCATAGTGGAGTAACAGGAAAATTAAGCAGTACAAAAATATGAAAGATCTTTTCAAATCCTTTATAGTACAGTACCCATGTAGTTAAAATCAATGATAAACTTATCTAAAATACTAAACTAAAAACAAAAAAAATTAGTCATTTTAATTTTTTTTGGAATTAAAAGTTTGATTTTCTAAACATCTCTATTTACTTAGTAAATAATTAAATACTATATAATCATTAATCATTATTATATCATTCATTTAATCGTACAGGTGAATCTATAACAAAGATAAATAATAAATATTAAATAAAAAGTCTGTCAAAAAACGTGTTTTTTTCTAATGTTTACTGTTGAATCATTCGATGACATGAAAACATGATGATCTGAATTGAATACAATTGGTTGTTTTTTGTAGATTTAAGAAACAATTTATGTATGAGAAATTTAATATTTTTATTGCATAATACATTATGATTATACATAAGCATATGTATTATAGAAAATAATAAGAAATAATGAGATGCTGCCACGCTTGATTATTTTTTTAAGAATCCCAAAGTATGGATATCCACTGCTAACACCCATTTATTTGACCTTGTTATTAAAAGGATTTGAAATTTTTTTTTTGATTAATGAATTTTTATCAAATCTTTGGAAATTTATTGCACATTTAAACAATTGTGTATTAATTTATTCTTAAAATCATCAAATAACGGTTTAAATATCGTTTGTATATATACATTTAATGTTTTCAAAAGCAAACAAATATTTTCTTTTTTTTTTTCAAATTAAAAAATTCTGATATAATATTAAATATATAAGATGATGGTGCACATGTACGTACATCATGTGCTTGTACACATGGTATAAATATTATGGAATAAAATATTTACAGGTAATCACAGTCTAATACGATTCTAATACTTATTTGGATACGAGAACTTTTAGGTTTTATAATATATAATATATATCATATTAAAGATATTCATTTGGGTCACTAGGGCTAAAAGTTCCAGAATCAAAAGTTTCCAGGAGTCATGGAAGTCATAATTTCCCGAGACTTTTGGATTAAATTCCGATTCATAAGCCCTTAAGAAATTTATGACTCCGAAAGTTTAGTCATATCGAAACTCATTCAAATAATCCTAAAAATTTTTTACGTAGAATAGTTACTTTTGAATAGTCCCTTTTGAAAAAGGACTTCGTGAAATCTAAGGACTCTTTTATAACATAAATTTGTAATTGGTGGATTATGTATATCTTGTTAGAATATAGATTCTTCTGTATACAAATATTGTGACAGTACTGCTAAACTGTAAATATTGAGTATGCAGCAAGTTTCAATTACCTTGACAGAAACGTTACTATAAGCAGTAATTACTATAAGTGGTAAGTAGCTTAATATAAGCGGAGGAGCTGATAAATATATTAAAATCCATAGGAAGTTTGCAAAAATGGCGTTCGGGAAACTTTAGGCAATCTGGAGCACACAATCACCATGATTAAAAAAAAACCACAAAAACAAGTATTTACGAAACATGTGACTACGCAAGTGGAACATGGCTCCTCAAACACCTCACAAAAAACAAGCTTTAAGTATTTGAAAATAAATTCCTATGGATAATACATAATATAAGATGGCTTAGAAGGATAACGAATGAGGAACTATTATCATCTCAAGGCAAGAAACTATACTCTGTCAAATACGAAGAAAAAAATTGAGATGGAAAGGCCATACACTTCGAATACCCATAAAAAACATTGCGCGTCTAATGCTTGATTAAAACCCCCAGGAAAATTGAGATGTGGGTAGACCAAAATTAACTTGGAGAAGATCAGTTATAAAGGTAATTCAAAACTCTGGAAAAACATGGGTAGAAATCAAGCCACTGGCCTACAAAAGAGTACGATATAGAAGCTTTGTGGAAGCTCTAAGCTCCTTTATTTCGGAAACAGAAAGTAAAAACTACTAAATTGCATTGGAATCTTAAATTTTTAAGAAATTATAAATTACTTCATCCTTATCATTACTTCATCCTTCCAAACTTAGAGCAACTGTCTTGTGAAAGTCATTTTAACTGTACATTATTCATAATATTTTTCCTAATAAAATTTTCATCATCATATATTGGGCATCGAGTTTTCTTTGTGTATTTTTTTTTTTTTTTCTAATATCCACCACACCTGACACCACCCGTTTTATACATTACTTTACAAAAATTGAATTGTTTTATTGTTTTTTTTAAATTATACACTTGAGTCAAATTTAAATTTGTTTTTTTTTTATTATACAAAAGGAAAGGAATGACTGACTATCTGTATTATACCATATAGAAATAATGTTAGAAATAAAAAAATGTTAGGTAAAAAAAAAAGAAACAGGTAATATGTGTATAATGTTAGGTAAAACAGGTGAGGAGAATCATATATACATACATATATATGTAATAACTAATAACTTTATATGAATCATGTGAATAAAAAAAAAAAAAAAAAAAACTCTGCCACTTTATTCAAACATATGAATATGTATTTGAACACATGTACTTACGTGTGGTTTCAATATATTATGTATATTATTATGTTCCTTTTTATTTGATTCTATTTTTTATTTTTTTTTTATTTATTTTTATTGCAATAGGTTCCTGCTTTTGTCTGTTGCTTCTTTTGTTTTTATTCAATACTGTATATAAATTTTTATACCCGTATGACTATATAGTCAAAGGGTATAATAAATTTGCCATTACGTTTGTGACGCAAAGAAGGAGGGGGGGTAGATATAGACTCGTGTGTATGGATCGGATTAGAATCGAAAAATAAATCGATTTAGCTATGTATGTCCGTCCGTCCGTCCGTCCGTCCGCACGATAACTCAAAAACTAAAGGAGCTAGGATCTTGAAATTTTCACAAATTCGTTTTTTTTTGCAATAGCCGTCATAGCTATTTAAATCCAGCCATTTTTGTCCATGGGTTCGGGTAGCTGCTATACAACTTCTTTTTTTGTATGAGCATTACTCTGTACCTATTACAGCCGCGTGTCTGAAATTTTGCCAAAAGTAGTTTAGTTTTATGGTCAAAGCTTTTGCACAATTTGGTTGGTCTGCTGCAGTGGGTTCGAGTAGCTGCCATACAACTTCTTATTTTATATGAGCATTAATCTCCACTTAAAGAAGCTGGGTGTTTGAAATTTTACCAAAAGTAATTAACCTGATGATATAATGTATATGCCATACGGGTATCCCAGAGTTGACACAGTCTACTCTACTACACTCTTCCTCGTTTTTTTTAAAAGTAAGAGAAAGACAGACTATATAATATATTACAATATATGTAAAAGTAAATAAAGTGTATGCCAAAAAATATATATATATATATAGGAATATTATAGGAATATTATATATTACATATTACATACATTTTTTTTTTTTAAATAATTCTCTAGGCATATGTGAAATCCACCTGATAAAATGAAAAGCACGTGCTATTATGTCTGCCAGGTTTTAACCTATTAAAATTAATGAAAATATATACATAATACACATATATACATATATATATATACATAATATATTTATAGTAGATATTGCTGGTGGTTTAAAGTGTAACTGGTTGAATGGTTGAATGATTGGTTTGTTGGTTAGTTTGCTTCTGGTTTTTATTTTTTTGATGAACCTTTATACTATATAGAGGGAAATTATATATGTATATATGTATGTATATATAATTGTGCTATGGTATTTGTTTTTACATTTTTTTTTTAAACCATTTCATATATCTGAAAATTTGTTAACGGAGAAAATATGTAGAGTAAAGATAAAAAGATAAGAAAAATGAAGAAAAAAAAAAAAAAAACAAGGTGTATGTTAAATTAACATATGTCAGATACATTATATACCTACTTAAAAAAAATAAAATACAATATGTAATAATATCTACTAATAAGTTTTGAGCACAGGTAAATTGCATTAATAGATGTTTAATAATTGTTTTAGATGGGGATTGAGATGCATGTTTAAAAGAAATTATTTGCGTTTTTTTCGGTTTTTTTTTTGGTTTTTTTTTTTTTTTTAGAGTGAGTGTTTGTTGTTGTTGTTTTTTTTTTTTAATTCATTAATTGATAATATTAACTGTTAAATTTTAAAACCAAATGATTGTTTAAAAATGACTTCAATAATGACAGTTATACAGATGGTTCTTTTTTTTTTGTTTTTTATAAAAATTAGAATTATATTGAGGGGCTTTTAGTTTTGTTGGACTTATGTTGTTTTTACAATTTTTTTTAGGGAAATTATTGTTTTGTAGGTACATATATCTTAAGAGAATGTTTAACATAGGCAAATTTTACTCTATTATATATAAGTTAATTATGTATAAAAATTCGATTTAAATAAGTATCTAATATTTTTCTTTAAAAACTTATAGCCTACCTATCTACAATGAACGCTTTCGTTTCGCTCTCTACACGTAGCTATCTGTCAAACTTAGTTAAATGTATTGAATTATATTAGAATAGACGCAGTCCTGTCGCAGCCATTAAAAAATATATATTATATTTAAGCTTAATGTCAAATAATATTTAAAAAGGTCTTAAATTTAAATATAGTTTATACCAATTTATTAGTTTTTGGATACACCAATTATTTGAACCCAATGGCTAATGGTAGTTGAATTGAATATGGGTCCCTCTAACGAAACTACGGTACTTTAACCAATACGTTATATTGCTGACATATGGAAAATATGAAAACAGATAAAGTGTTTTTTTTTTAAACTCAAGTTGAATAATTTTCGAAATGAGGATTGTTGTGATTGTTGATTTCCGATGTTAAGGATTGTGTACAATAGATTCACTTTCGCATCAACATATTTAAACAAGGCTTACATATTTTTGGATTAACCAATGTAATTACAATCATTAATATATATAGGTAACTAATTGGAAAATTGTTTTGCGAAAGACCATTAATCATTATTTGTATTACACTCTTTATAAAGGTAATATCTCTATGAAGGTACTATCTTGAGAAGGATCTCTTCAGATAAGAATTACTGAATTATCGATTTTGAACTAACTATCACATGTATTTATAGATTGGATGAACGAATTTTTAAATTTATGATGTTAAGAACTGGCAATTGATGGATATTATAAGAGATATGAGATATTATAATTTAATCAAACTGATGGTTCCAAGCATTATTTTATTAATATATTTGTCTAGAATGAGGTGTAACAAACGCATTCAATTAAATGTGTTTTGTTGGATGTGTTTAATTATAAAAATATAAAATATTAATGTTTTGTTCGCTGTGTTTTATTTTAGAAAATTATCATAAGCAGGCCAAAAAATATTTTATTTAATTTTTATAAAAAAAAAAAAAACAAAAAATATAAAATAAAAAAAAGTTTATTTTGATTTTAAATTAATTTAGATGTTTATGAATTTTTTTATTTCATTTTAAAAAATCACAGAACATTTTCCGGAAATTTTAAATAAATAGTAAAGCATTTTGGTATTAAAAATCGAGACTATGCTTCAAAGGATAACTTTTATAGTAAGTCTTCATTACTTTCAGTGGAAATCTGAATTGAAGGTAATGGCACAATGTACGCTTTGGTGCTTTGCTTGCTTTGATTTGACAATCAAATAAACCAAGCAAAGTTATCAAAGCAATTTCAAATGCTCTTTGAAATGTAGTCTATAAAATTTACTTTTTTGGCTTAATTTCAATTTTAGAATTAAAAAAAAATATTTCTTATATTTTTGTTTAAGATTTTGAAATCCCTTTAATATCGCTTTAAATTATATTTTCTGTATATATATATATATATATATATTTTAAACAAAAATTGATTTAAAATAGTGGAACTGCAGTAGTGCCGTTCCCAAACTCCCCGCTAAACAAACTACAGAAACTCTGATTGTGATTTGTGAAAACGACTAAAATATTTTTATAATTATAATTATATACGAATATTGTTCTAAGGAGAAGAAAACTGTCGTACACATTTTTTTCTGTTAAAAAATTATATTGAATTTTACTTTCATGAAAAAGATTTCATGATCTCATGATATTTGTATATGAAAATACGTATTTATTTTTTAAAATTGAATTTAAATGCATTTAAAAAATAAAAATTAAAAAAAAATTGCCTTGGATAAGGTGAACACAATCTACGCCTTTTAGTTTAAAATGTAAGAAGCCTTAACGCCATATAAACTAAGTTTTAAAAAATATCAGACAATATTATATACAAAAAATTCCCTTTTTCTTTACTGCATTATTTTAAAAAGTACAAATTATAAATTATTCAGAAATTTCAAAAACTAATGTTTTTAAAAATAAAATCTAATTTAAAATAATGAAATCCGTCATTCTATGGCGGGCCAACAACTAGTATTGAAATAAAGGTTATCATAATTTAAAATTTATTTTGGAAAATTAACCTTGAAAATTTGTTTATTTAATTAAACTCCAACATATTATATACATATATGTAATAGATAAATTACCTTATAATAATTTACAATACTTAAATAATAGTTATACAATTTATAAAATTTAATACATGTATTTAACTTCAAATTTAATTATCGGTGCGGATGTTATGAAATTTTCCTAAGGCTCATGCATAATGTGTCTTAAATCACTATTGGTTTTAGTTTGTTTAAATTAAAAAAAACTTTTTAATAAATACATATTTTTAGATTTAACATTGGACAATAGTTTATAAGATATATTAGAGAATTATACTGGTATTGTATTATGTAACAGTTTTATAATTTATATTGATACCCATTGGGAATATATTTTTGAAAAAATGTTGTATAAATTCATACTTGTTAACCGTTAGGACTTATAATAGGCTTTCTAAAAATATTTATTGAAAAGACTTGTTTTGTTAAACATGTTCAATAAACGGAAGTCACTTTTGTTTAGGCTGGAATTTAAATTCCTTTTTTATTTGCAGTTACCAAACTTTTATAAGAATACAAGTATCTAGTTTTGGTTGTCCACTTAACAATTTAAATTCAGATTATTAAAGGTGGAAAAAAGTCGGAGTATTAGTCGGTACATTTCAATTTTCGACTCCGCAGCCCTGGTGCATTGCATATTCGGAAATTTAGAAACAAAAAATTTAACTGCACTGATGACTGAATGCAACGTATAATAGATTATAACAAAATAAGTACATATAATTTATCAAATCTTAACTTTTAACCAGTTCTAATAAAAAATCGGGTCTTTTATAAAAGAAATAAAATATTGTACCCGGAATAAGTTAAATGCATTTTGGAAAATAAAAATATTAAAGCTGTTTGCATAAAACATAACGAAACCCAACATACAATTATTTAAACATGGGATAGTACTGGGTCTTATAACATGCATAAACGTCTTAGATTTTCAATAGACACAATTCTATTTTTGTTAATACCTATTGTAATAATTTTATATTTTAGTTATATGGTATTCTATATCTGTGAGTTATATTATTCAATTAAATTGTTTGTTTATATTTCGCATTTGTTTATCTTCTTACATTAATGTTTTTCTTATTAAAGATATTTAATTATTAATTACATTAGTTTAAAAGCAATGGCGAATGGTAGCTGAGTTGAGTCGAAAACCAGAAAAGTTTTTTTACTTTTACTGGGATTCGAACTCGAACCAAGGTCGGCTCTCTAACCACTGTGCTACCCAGCCGATTATCGCTTTTCTAATTTAAATATTCAATAATTTATATAATTGCCTAAGAGTTTAACTATATAATATATACATATATACTCGTATTTACATCAATTAAAAAGTATTACTTATTTTAGAAAAACTTTTTCGAATGTCCCTCAAAAATCTAAACACCATATGGAAAAAATTAATTTAACCATGTTTTTTTTTTCTTTTATGATTTTCATTATGTAAATTAACTTAATAAGTTTAATTTTAATTTATCTATTTAAATTTTTTTTATTAGATTTAACGTTATCTGTTAACGTTTTCATTAATATGCAAAAAAAAATTAAAAAACAAAACAAATTTGCCTTTACAAGCATCTATAGCATATCTTTGAATAGCAAAAAAACCATTTGTGGTAATTACCATAACCACCATAATAATTACTATAATCATTACTTTACCCTTACGTTACTACATACTAAATCATCCAAAGCATCTATACAATAGTACCTATCCAAGTACATATATTATATATATTTCTTGTTTCATTCATTCAATTCATAATTTTTAAGGTGTGAAGAAGTGAAAATGTGTTGAAAATTAAAATTACAAAATAAAAAAATAAAAATAAAAAAAAGACGTTAATGTTTCATCACTGTAATATTAAATTTGATTTTATATGCGCTCTTCGACTATTAAAACAAAAAAAAATATTCAACAAAATATACAACAAACAGCCACAATAATATGGTTTCTATCTATGAAAAAGAAAGGAACAGATGATAATTGAATTAAAGATAAAGATAAGAAAAATATGATGCTGCTAGAACTGTCAGTCACCGTCATCATTGAAGAGTTTACACAGACAGAAAATAACAAGAACAAGTAAAACAGAGAAAATTATCTGAAGTGGATGCTCCTAATGGATTAGCATAAAAGTTATTTCTTGAATTAAATAATTTTTTTTGTATTTTTTTTTTTTTCATTATTTTTTGTTTTATAATTTAAATAAGTATGTCTGTCTGTATGTACATAAATAATCAAACAA
Organism: Dolichopus griseipennis; assembly: GCA_963082915.1. Lineage (NCBI taxonomy): Eukaryota > Metazoa > Arthropoda > Insecta > Diptera > Dolichopodidae > Dolichopus > Dolichopus griseipennis. The sequence continues at coordinate 74,369,454 of OY720444.1, read as the reverse complement.
GAAGGACAAGGATTTACTTTTAAGTGATTATTATATATGTGTATTTAATTGATAGGATGGTATGTACATACATATTTTATTATTTAAAAATTTGTGTCCGGAAAATTATGTCCTGCTATACCTTTACAATTTACATTATATTAAAGTTTTCTAACTTACATTAGCTCAAGATACTAATTTCCTTAATAGAAAGCAATGGTAACTATGGTAACTGTATGGAAATAAATAATTGTTTTAATCAATGGGTTATATATTCTAAAAGGGATGTGTTGATACTACAATAATGGTGTACATTCACAAATACACATGTTCAAATTATATATCATATATAAAATAATTCTAAACCTATAAAAATAGAATTGTATCATATAAGAAACCTAAGGCATTCACCAAAGGGGCGATTAGAAAGCTTGTTGTTTGAAATTTCTTAAATAGAGAGTTTGATTTTTGTAGTTCGGAACTTAATGATTTCCGAGATTTTAAGAAACCAGATTTTAATTTTCGAAATTTAAAAATAAACAAGATTTAAAAAAAACAATATTACGAGATTTTCATTTCCGAGATTTAAAAAACCAAAATATTGCATCCGACCAATTCACCAAGTCAATTACACTAATTTTCAGTTTTGTTAATCATTATTTTCACCTGGCCGTTGATTACTTGACTGTATCTACTGCAGAAACTTGGCTAGTTAATAAGAAAGAAACATATAAACTACAAGTATTTGTAAACAAGTGCCTCCGGATTATAAGCAGAGTATACTGGCCAAGAAGAATACGAAATGAAGATCTATGGGAAGCTACCGGTCAAGAACCTATCGAACTAGAAATTAAGAAACGAAAATATAGGTGGATAGGTTACATTCTTAGAAGACCCCCAGGCTGCATAGCCACGCAAGTCCTGGAATGGAACCCTCAAGGAAAGAGAAATGTTGGTAGACCTAGAAATACATGGCGTAGAACAGTAGAGCGAGAAATAACAGAACTAAATAAAACATGGTCTCAAATTAAAGTCATAGCACTAAATAGAAACAGATGGAAAGATTTGTGGAAGCCCTATGCTCCCAAAGGGAGTAGAAAGGAGAAAAAAAAAATCTGCTGAAGATAATGAAAAATAAATGTTACATTTTGTGCGCCAATTAAAATTTTACACAACAATTGTATATATACATTTTTATATATTTCTAAAGGTCTATTACGATATATACAATTTTACGATATTTTTCTTTTAGATCTAATCTGACCGGGTTTTGAACTCAGAACCTTCAGCTCGAAAGGTTTTCAACTCCACTACTACGGTATTGGTGTAATAATGTCTCATGTAGCTGTGTAAAAGTATCTGGATAACATTGAGAAGATTAATTTTTATTAATTAATAATAGAAGAATCCGGTAGACTTAAGATAGAATTTCATTTACAAAATTTTATAAAAGCTAAAAAATAAGATACATTTTTCACAGATGTATAGTTATATCTATTACCTTCCAGTATAGCGGCAAATGTACATAGGACTCATTTGGTTATGTATAATTATCATATACAGGATTGAATTGAACACGATTAAAATTTACAGAATAAAAATTTCTATTTACATTCATGTATGTACATACTTAATTATATATATATGTTCACATCACTTTACATTATTGTATAGAATTTTATAAGACCGACTCTTTATATTAGGTACTAATTACTTTTAAAGACACCAGATGTTTTTAGCTTTTTTAAACGGCATTGTATAGTGAAGGCGATATATTTAACGACAATTTGTTTAATTAATTTAATTGTGTAATAAAATAAATTAAAAATGAAAATAAGAAGAAGTAGAAGTAGAAAAAAAAAAAAAATTATAAAACATTAATGAAAGGAATAAAAAATAAATGAATTTGAAGGAAAAATTGTTGGAAAATAAAAAAATGAAAATTATTAAATCAAAAAAACAAAAAGAAAAAGTAGAAAAGACACAAGTGCTTTTTTTAGAAAATTAAAATGAAAAATTTATGAAATAATTATTGCTTTGCAAATTAGATAAAAATATAATAAGATATAATATTAAAAGTAAAGTATCTTATATTTATTAAGTTAAAAAAATTCTATATTATTTGTTAAGTGTTGTGATACCTTTTGAATTTTATTATTTTGTTAAGCATTTTCTTGACACGTGATCTGATTTATAATTGTAAAGTGTTCATTAAATTTAATTATATATCAATCCAAATGTGACTAATGTATTTTTATACTTGAAGATATATCTAATTTTGCATAATATGATTATTCTATACTTGAATTTAAATTAAATTTCGTGTACTAAAGAACTTGAAGATGAAGTATCAAAAGCTGAGTGCAGAATCTACTAATATTGTGAAGTTGAAATTTATGAATTGCATCCCTTGTAGAGCATGTAATTTTTAACTTTATAAGTCCTAGAACTATCTCATGATGATGAAATTGTATGTGGAATTCATTAGGATAAATTCTAATAACACAAATGACCCTTGTTCCAAAATTTACCTATGGTATATAGACAGGTTAATTAGCCTAACAGTTGAACACCCAGCTCTTTAAAAAAGAACGCATAAAATAACAGTAAAAAAAACTATATTTTTATCTATTGAATGACAGGCACTCATGAACAATTAAAAACTTAAAAGATTAATAAATTTATTAATTAACCAGATACAATAATTATATACCAATAAATTTATTGAGGCAAATTGATTAAATTAGTATCAATAAAACAGTTTTGTAACCATTGGGGGTCACTGTTAATTAATTGGCGCAAAAATTTTTGTAGCAGTAAATTAGATAATTCTTCAAAACGCTGCGCGGTGTGTCAAATAATATTGTTATTAAATGACATTCATATTTTGTATATGTTTAATATGCAAAATTAATTAAAAATATATTAATAGCACATCACGCTCAAACGACTCTTAATTATTTACTTAAAATTTTTTCGAAATTATTATTCTTATTATACTTATTATATAACTAATAATTATTGCTCAAATCAAAATATCTAAACGTACTTCAGTTTTTAATGACATTAAAGTTGTACAACTTGCCCATACACGATACTACTTAAGATGCAAATCAGAGACTCCGCCCACAAAAATCAAAATTTTTTTGATTTTGATTTATAACGAACTTTTTAAATTTCAAAATTATTGTCCAAAACACGATACAACTTCTCAAGTCTGCGGACATGTTGTACAAATATGTTCGACGTGTATGGGCAGCATTAGATACAATAATGATTACATGCCATCGACTATAGCAAGTTAAAAATTATATAACAGCAGTATAATAACTTTTTATGAATTTTATGAAACAACTCCTTTAGTCTGCTGCCATGTTGTACAACCATGTTAAACGTGTACGGACAGCATTAGATAAAATAAGGATTAGATATCATCGACTATTGCAAGTTAAAAATTATATTAGAGCACTCTTATAGCTTCTTATGAATTTTGTAACCGTTGTCAGACTAATGGTGAGGTTAATACGACAGCAAAAAAATATCCCTATTATTGCACTAAAAAAATTATTAAGAAAAAGTTTAAACGAAGGGTGAAATTAATTTAGTACAAAAAAAAAAGGTAAATTTAATTTTACCAGTTTATTATGTAATAAGAGTTCAGTTTATTATGCAATAATATTCAGAATACCTTGATTTATAATTTTGTATTACATATATTTATTTTAGTAAATTAGAACAAAATATATATATATACGAGTATATATATATTTTTTAATTTATTTTTAAAAACACTAACAAAATCATTGCAAATAATTGTGTCATGTGTTTAACACCCACATCAGGATGTGAAATTGGAAACTTTTATCAGATTAAAATTATTATTTAAAAACATTTTTCTTTAAATTGATAATAAAATGCAATATTTCAAAATCTAACAATCGAAATAAGATTTTACAAATTAAAACGGAAGATTTATTAATTTCAAAACTATATAAAATAATATATTTTTGTCAAATTAAAAATAAATATATTTAAATTTTTTTTTTTTTTTCAAAATCTTATAAAACCATCAGTTTTTTTTATATCTTTTATATTTTTTTTTAAATTTAATGGTTTTTTCATTTTCAAAATTTTTAAATTAGAATATTATTAAAAAAACACAAAATAATAATTTTAAAATCCCATTTAATAGAATAATTTTCAAAAAAAAATTTGTATTTATTTTATATATATGTATATAGATCATTTCCTCTGACAAATTACGGTCATTATAACTTATTTTAGCAATAATTAATTTTAGATATAGCAAAATTATCTTAAGATATTTTTGTTTTTTATTTTTTTTTTGAATTTTCTAAAAAGACACAAAAAGGCACACCACTTAATCTTTTTTTTTTTTTATTGGTTGGTTGTGTTTTTTTTTACTTAATCTTTTTAACCATATGGCTGGCCTATAATAATTTTTTCTAATAAATTTTGTTGAATTTTTTTTTATATATATATTTTTGTTTTTTGGTGTTTTATTGTTTTTTAAGTTTTTTTTTTTTTTAAAAAAAGTTATCTAAACATTTAAAAAAAAAACAACAACAAATATTTATTGTAGTCACGTATTTTTGATGAAAACTGCGAAAATTCTTATTTTCATTTTTGTCGATTTTCAACGTAATTAATTCAGGAAAATATAAATTTTTTATTTAACAACAGCAACAGCAACAACAACAGCAAATTAGAAATACAAGTAATTAAAAAACTAAGGCCTTTTAAAAAGGCTTATTTTCAAAATTAAACAATGTTAGATAATAAGTTTTGGGAAAAGAGTATACTAATTTATCAGTGGTGAATTGATTAGGACGTCAGCCTTTCAACCGAAGGTTCTAGGGTTCGAACTTGCTGGAATATCTAGTTTATATTAATTAATACCATAATATAAGTAGTTAATACCGTATTACCATAATATAAAATATATACTTGCCACAACTGAAAAGGGAAGGCTACTGAATCAATCACTTACCACATTGTATGTAATAAATAAATATAAATATAAATAATAAATATAATAAATAAATAAAGTATAGGTATTGTTTAGAAAGGGGCATATTCTTCAATTGTAAGAATACAAACTTTTATAGTTAAAAGAAAAGCTCACAACACATTTTGAAATAAAATGCTGGAGCTCTATTTTTTAACAAGGTCAAGAATGCTCATGTGTTTTAAATTAAAATTGCAAATATTCATTTTTTTGACTTTCTACCCGCTTTTGAACGGAAGGCTGTAATAAAAATACTCAAAATTACTTTTTAAGATCTAAATTCATTTAAAATTTCTAGATTTTAACTAAAACCGTTTAAAAGATGTAAGAGGTCAAGAAATTTTCAAAAACTGAGTCTCGAATAACGGCAAATAAAAGTATATACCTATAGGAACTCAATTTATTTGTAATACATAGCTATAAATTTTATAAAACCAACTATCGTTTGGTTTTTTCAGATCGAAAATATTTCTAATAGAAATTTAGTTATGCTAATTTAAATATAAGGTTTTTTTCGGACTTTGAGAGGCTATAGCTCTGTAGCGGGAATGAGATTACAGAATAAACTTCTTCTAATACATAATTTTTTTTTAAGATATTTTTATATTTTTATCTGTGGCTAAAATTGCATTCCTTTATTTCAAATGGTCTAAAAGTTTTATAAACACAAGGGCGGACGGAAGATCGGACAGAGTGGACCTATATATAAGTACATTTGTGTCAAAGTTTTTTGAAAATGTTCTATCGAGTATTTGTTTTTAATTAATTTTCCTTCTTAAATATAAGAGGAAATTAGTACTAAGTATCTAAAGTAGTACTAAATTCTTATGAAAGAGGACACTAAAAAACTGTTTATAAATTTATAGCCACATATATCTCATATGTTACTCGTCGTAAATGTTATATTATATGTTGGGGAAAAATCTTATGAAAATAATTTAGAGGTGTGAAAATTTCATTTAGAGAAAAATGAAAAAAAAAACATTTATAAATAAATCAGATGGAAATTATTTAGAGAGAAAGAAAAAAAAAAAAAAATAGAAAAGTATTTTAAGGAAACAATAAAATATTTTTAATTTTAATAAACAAAGGAAAAAATTAGTCAAAAATGTATGAAAAAAAAAAATTTATTTTGATCGGAAAATTTATTGCACAGGTTTTTAAGTTATTTATTTATATTTTTTTTTTTTAATTTTTTGTTGAGAAGAAATTAAATAGGCATCTAATTGTGGGGTTGGTTAAAAAATTTAATTTTTTTATTTTATTTGTTTATTAAAATTGTTTTGTTAAATATTTATGTGAAATTTTGGGAAAATTGCTAAATTTTACTTCTTATTTAACAAATAAAAAAAATATTTTCGATGTATGTTCTATATACGATTTAGTAGAATTGAAGGTGTTAATTAAGTCCATTAAGTTTTTAAAGATACGAGACCAAGATTGTATAGTTTTGAATTTATGCAGGTATTTTAGCAATATTAGTGAAAGTTTAACTGTAAATTAAAACTGAAATTACAAAAACTCAGCTAAATACAAATTTTTTAATCAAACTTTCTTCTACATTAATTGCATGAAAATTGATGTATCGATCGTCATTTGCTTCTTAAAAACGGATATTATAATTTTCATCTTAAACAGATGCTTAGTAACCTTTGTTAAAATTGTAGTACAGTTTTGTTCTGAAAAAGTATTGAATCAAGTGGTATACTAATAAAATAAATAATATTGCCTAGACAAACTTCTGATTAAACCTTATACAGGGTGGCACAAAACGACCGATATGGTTTGAATGTTTAATAACTTTTTTATTTAATGGCTAATTATTATTATTTTTTTTTTGTTATACAGTATATTAAGTATATTTAGCTTAAGTAGAAAAATTATATCTCGAAATTGGTTACCATTTTCGGCTTCGCCCATTCGTGCTCTTTCCAGTACATTTTCCATAACTTCTCGTAATTTTTTATCGCTGTTCTGTTGTGTACTGTTACATTTCCAATTCCCCAGGTTTTCTTCACAAAATTTTGAAATAAAAATAGAAAATATAAATAAATTTAAAAAGTTATTAAACATTTAAACCAGATCAGTCGTTTTGCGCCACCCTGAATAACATGTAGAAACATCTTAGATTTTTTATATTTTTCATAACTTTTCGTAATTTTTGATCGCTGTTCTGTTGTGTACTGTTCCATTTCCAATTCCCCAAGTTTTCTTCACAAAATTCTAAAATAAAAATAAAAAAAATAAATAAATTTAAAAAGTTATTAAACATTCAAACCATATCGGTCGTTTTCCGCCACCTAGTAGTAAGTGTTAACTTAGTAAAATTGATATATCCTAGAAGTTTCATTGTTTTCACTAATTTATTTAAAAAATATATATAGGTATCTGACCAAAACATTAGTGGTAAAGGGCCTCTTTTCAATCGAAAAGTCTTGGGTTCAAATCCTGGTCTAATCATATCTAATAAAAATATATAGTGTATATTAAAATAATTTAATAAGAAGCCCAAATGCCAAATAGGCAAAAGATTAATATTATCAGGCAATATTTCTATATTATCTGGTACTACAAATAAATAAAAAAAAAAAAATAAGACTACATAATATAATATATAACTCCAACTGCATACTAACTAATTTCAGTTAATTTTTTAGTTGTTAAGTCAAGTTTATTTCATCTCGGTGCAAACATATTATAGAGGTAAGAGTATCAGAGCCATTTGATAGCCACATGTAGCATCCATCAATAGATTTAATCTAAAAATAAAATAGATAGAATTATTAATTTATATATTAAAATTTTTGAAAAATAATTATAATTATCATGAAGAAAAATATTATCTGTCTTTAAAGTGTCGAAAGAGAATTGTAGTAAGGTAGTAATCTTCTTGAGCTCTAAGTAAAAAATATTTGTACAAAAAATCTTTAACTGTAAGCTGATTTTAAAAGATGGTTTCTTACGATCAAATTTTATTTCTTACAGTTCTTCCTATTAAATTTTTAATATAAAATTTAAATTTAATTTTATTTGTATATACAAATATTATTAGTACCTATTTAATAAATTAAATATATTTGACATTTTATTTATAGTTTAGCAAGTGTATAATATTTTGACTTTTCAAGTGTCAAATGGTATGGCATTTTAACCTTTTACATCAAATATATACCCTAAAAAATAAAAAGATTTACTCCATTCAGATCTACTGTATTCTCAGAAAATAATTAAATTAAAAAAAATTTAAATTACAAATCAAATAAAATGTCAGCTGGCATCTTGACTAATTTATTTTGATAAAAAAAAAAAAATCATCCGAATAACATTGTCAGATCCTGGGATCATCAAGAATACCCATATATTTTACTGAATTTATACATACTTAACAATATAATGAACAGATTTTTAATTTTTTTTTTTTAATTTTTATGAAGTGTTTGTTGGTTGGTTGCATCATTTAAACAATATTACATACAACAATACACAACACATCGCAACATTGTAAATTTGTTTTTCGTTTTAATTTTCATAATTTTTTTTTGACAAAAATCTATTTAATTATCAAAATAGAACTAAAAAATCGGATTTTTTTGAGTTTATATTTTGCTGTTTAGGATTTACAGTTTCATTTTCATTTTTTTTTTGATTTTTTAATTTTGTTTTTTTTTCTCGGATGATCCGAGTTGACACTAAAAAAACCAAAAATTCTAAGTTGTGTGTAGGCGAATGTTTTGTGACACTTTTTTAACATTTTCACTTTCGTTTTTCGTTTTTTGTGTTTTGTTGTTGTTGTTGTTGTTGTTGTTTTTTAATTTGTTGATGTTAAATTTTGAAGTTTAAAAGGCCAATTGAAAGCAAATTATACTATTTTATGATGACATTTTCATATTATAAATATATAAATATATATATTTGTTTGTTACATATGTATATAGATATATTTTATATATATATTTAATTTTTGAAATTTAAATCTATTTTCGTGTTCGTTTTTATTATCTTGTCAAAAAAAGAATGCATAAATATAACATGAAACAAATTAGTGTTCTTTCTACCTTGTGATGAATTCTATTTTTTTTTTTGAAATTTTTTGAAACAAAATGAAAGTTAGGTAATTAATTATTTTGTAAAAACAAAAAGATACAAATAACGCGAACAGGAAATTTGAAATCTTTTTTGAAAATTTAGAACAGATAGGTATTTTTTTTTTAAATTTTAATATTGATCACTGATCACTAAATGCTTACTTTAAACATTTTTAATTATGATTAAAATATTTAGATTTTAAATATCCAGATTACTTCGAGATTAAATTAAATCAAAAGTATATAAATTCTAAATAACCTTCAATAGCTTAGCTAATAGATTTGTTTTTGTTTTGGACAAAATAGAACACATTTAAATTGTATAGAATTTTAAAAGATTAAAATTCTTTTATAGCACGAGCCATGAATTTAAAAATGTGGGTTAGATTAGTCGTAAATTTTCAGAAAGTTTTCATTTAATTATGGTGCATTCAAAGGTAAAGTTGAGTTATACTGAAGTTAAAAATTTGTCTTTATAAATTCTAATGTAATATAAAATTTTAAAGATTTTTAATTCTTTTTAAAGTTAAATAAAGGAAATGGCACTAAATATTTTTATTAATTAGAAATGATCTTAATGAATTTCATGTATAATTAACACATGAGATAATACTAGGCCTTATAACATGTAGGAACGTATGCAATTCTATTTGTTAAATATTTAATAAATTTGTAAATCATTAAATAAAAAATAAAATATATATAATATAAAAAATCAAAAGGTAACAAAGCTTTTATGGCAGCTAAAAAACTATTTTATAATAAAAACTTTAGTAAAAGAGTTAAAATAATTTTTTACCAAACATTAATTACGCCAAAACTTGTATATGGTGCACCAATATGGTACAACATTAGTGCAAGCTTAATGGAAACATTACGGAAATTCGAAAAAAAGTGTATAAGTGTTTGTACCAATATAAACAGGAAGTCCGAATCCAACTACAAGCATTTTTACTCCAATAAATACTTGCACAAGGAAGCTAAGATCATTAGAATAGACAATTTTATAATAAAATTAGTCAGAAATCACTAGGAAAGAGCACAAAATACTCCAGAAAATGATTTAATATCACATATATTCGACCACAATATGGAGTACATTAGAAAGACCTTGCTCAGATGCTTTATAGCCCCTGAGCATTTTATCTTTCTGGAGAAAAATGGATATTTTCAAGACGATAATCATGTCCCCCTATTATACCATAATAGACGGGCTACATGCAAAGTCATAGAATATAATTCGGGCGATATAAACGGAGAACATCTGAGATACGATATGTCAATACCAGACATAGACAAATTACTAAAAAGAAATTATTGGTGGTTGGAAAACGCTTAAGATTAGTTCAAAATAAAAAAAAAAAAATAAAAAAAGCATTAGCATTAAGTATTTGATAAAATTTGTTTTTAATTAGGTTAGGTTATTTAAGTTAGGTTAAGTTTTAATTAAAAAATGTATAGTTATTGGTTTTTAGGTTCCCTAGTTATGTGTTAAGTATAAAAGCAAGAAAACCGTTTTTGTAAATATTTCTAGCCAATAAAATTTTGGTGAGTGAACTGGTTTGCACACAATTGGATACTTAATTCATACAATCACAAATAGAATTGAATATACCATAAATTGTAGCCGTTTAACATAAAATTAATATACCCATATCCAGTTGTGGATATTGGAATCAGAAGAAGATGATATTAATTTAGTTTTTATTAAAGATACAGAATTATTTAATTTTTGTTATGCCATTTATTTGACCTAATGGCTAATGGTAATTGAATCGAATTGGAAATTAAATAGAAGTTATTTCATTTTTTACTGGGATTTGAATTCGAACCGAATCCGGATCAAAAGATGCGTCGTCACTTTAAGCAATGTGTCCCCAACACTGTTAATCAAATCCGCATCGAATCCAGATCAAAAGAAATTTCTTCACTCTAACCACTGTGTCTACAACACTGTTAATATTATTTATTAAAGAACAAAAGTCTTATCTGTAAGAATTAGGAATCACTTAATAACCTACAAACTTGCTGATATTAAATTATAAAATTTACCACTCCAATTGAAATCAAATTATAAAAGGACTTTTGCTGTTCTATGATTTTTAAAATTTCTATTGCGTTTAGAGAGTGAGTTAAGTTGTAAGTTTTCAAAATTTTCAGGTTTCTGAAAGAGATCTCAAGAGCTAAGTAATTTATATTTTTAAATTCAATCATTAAACATTTTCTTCCTTAAATATTATTTCTTTTTAGAATAACATAACATCAATTATACTTATCAATCACTATAAATATGCACATGTATATAAATTTTTAATTTAAATATTTTCTTTTAACTTGTGAAGCATGTGTTATTTTAAACTTAGTTCAAACTTCCAATAAAAAAAAATATACTTACCATGAATTTTTCATTTAAAAACTTAAATATAGTTATAGATACAAAAATTTGATCTTTTAATTTTGTTTTTTTTTAATTTTTTTTAATTTTTTTAATTCAAAGTATATTTTCCGCCTCTACAATTTATGTACATATATATATATATATATATAATATTCACGAAAAAAAAGGGTTGTAGAAAATAAAATATTAAATATACATATACATTTTACATTATATAATATATATATATATGTATATATATAATATATACAAAAATATATTATATTGCAGTCCAGAATAAAAATTACAAATAAGAACAAAACAGAAGCATAAAATAAACTTTAATTTGAAACATTAATAAATTTAGCTTTTGGCAATATTTTTATATATATACAATCTATATATATTTTTTTTTTTAAATTTAATCTTTTTATTTTTATAAATTTTTTTTTTATACTTTTTGAAGCTAAAGTTCTATCATCAATATGGGTCCATTCCAAAACTATTGCACCATAAATTTTTAAAAAAAAATTTTTTTTTTTTTTTTTTTGAACCCATGAGTATACAGAGATAAATTCTTGCATATGTTTTTTTTTGCTTTTTTAACACCCCCGGGTTAAATCGAATAATTTTGTTTTCATTTTATATGTATATATATATATAATGTAAGAGTATATTTATCTGTTTAATTTGCCAAATTCCAATTTGAAAATTGGTGTATGGTGAGTGTGGGAAAGTGCTCCTGGAATATACAAAAAAAAAATAAAAAAAAAAAAACCAAAATCACTGTAACAAATTATTAAACTGATTTAATATGAAAAACAATCTGTTTAGTTATACTCTAGGATATAAATTAAGAAAATTTTTAATGTATATTGCATACATATATTAAGATCATAATTAAAAATTCAGATCAGTTTTCAGGGGGGAACTTGGAAACTAATCAATCAATCATTTTCTGAAATTTATTAAAAAAAAAAAACCAAAAACTTTGATTTTATAAATTTTTATAGTAGCTTAATTGGAATATACTTTTTTTTTTTTTTTTTCTTTATTCAAACTTAAATTACTAAAAATTATATAATTTAATTTAAATTTTTTTAGACAATATCTTAGAGATTAATTTAAGAGTATATATACGAGTATTGTTTTGCCAATATCAACGCCATCTCTTAGATTTATCACTGACTTTTCAGACAACCATCGTATATAATAACAGAATTTCAATTCAGTTACGTGTATTTTAAATAGAAAATTAAGTTTATAATACATAACAGATGATGTTGCATTTTTTTTGTAATAGAAGACATATTGATTTCAGCCAATTTATATCATAGTTAATTTAGAAGGAATGTGTAAGTGCATCATCATCATCATTTACCTATCAGACAAGGAATAAAATTTATAAATCCGATTATAATATTAATAGTATTAAAAAATTTTAAAAATCAAATGTTTTTGTTAAATATTAATTGCATTATATAAAAACTTCTGTTGTGCATTCGTGAAATAAAATTTTTTAATATTAAGTTTGTTGCGCTGTTTCGTTTTTTTTTTTTTTTTTAAACATATGCAGTATATGCAGTATGCGCATCATTTATTTAAAAAAAATTGCGTGCTTTAAAATTGTTTTTATCTTGAAGCGAAGTAATTTGTATATATATATATATATATATATATAAAACTGAATTACATTTTTTTTTCAATACTTATTTATAGGCTTATCTAATGAAAGTTTTTAAAAATTCTGTTGTATTCTTCGGTGATTATCTTCTACAGACTTTCATTAAATGCAATAATCTTTGATATTTATATATATATATGTATATATGTACCGCATGTTTGTTATTTTTTATTTTCCAATTTTTAAAAGTAAAATATTTCAATTTGTAAAGTTCAAAAACTTCAATTCTGACTAAAATATAAGTACAAAAATATTCAAATCTGAGGTAAAAGTACCCCTTTGTGTTATCGTTTTTATTATTTTGTTAGAGTCCTTAAGGCTATCACGACCATTTGATTTTATTTTAATAAGATTTAGAACTAATTTGTTGCATCCTTTTTTTTCCCCTTTGTTTTTTTTTTGATTTTTTGATTTTTAATAAAATTTTTTCAAATTTTGAAAATTTGCATAAAATTGAAAGAACGAAATATTTTTTTGAAACAACAAGTAATTAAGTTTGTCAGAGAGGAAAGATACGTTAATTATTCGGAGTAATAAATTTTGTAAATATTATTGTACAAGAATTTTTATTTTTAATTTTCATATAGTGGTGTGTTCAGGTGTATTAAATGCTGTTTAATGATAAGTTTTTATTATAATTAATTCAGTGTAATTTGCGTTTAAATGATAATTATATAAAAGTTTAAAGTATAGTTTAAATTGTTTAACAGACATGCCACTGTATCCTTCATCTTTCCGCTTATTTCCAACACTATTATTGTAATTTGATAGAATCACGAGAAAGTTATTTGTATGTAATTTGTAACATAGGCTCTTTAGAATGCATTTATAGCACTTTTAGAAAAGGCTTTTGCAAAAAATCATTGATTGATGATTCTTTCTATGTTTGATAATTCATTGGTAATTCTTCTTATACATTGGGATTTGGAGCTGCGTTTTAATAACAACTGAAGATTCTACGATGTTGCAAAGAATTTTTGGGATATAAATTTTTCAAAAAAATGAGGCTATAGTTAAACCCCGTCCGTTTTTGGACGTTCATCCGTGTGATTACAAAACTTTTTTATGAAAAAACTCATCCCATTGAAGATCATTTTTGTGTTGCCCCACTCTTTACGGAGCTGCAGTCTTTCAAAAGTCCGGAAAAGCCCTATATTTAATTTGTTATAACAAAAGTTCTGTTAAGTACCATTAGGTATATTTTCATTCTGGAAACGCCGAACGATAGCTGTTCTTATAAGCTTAATTTTTTTTTTGGTAAGTTCGATTAAGGTCAGTGGAAATCTTACGGTGGAAAAGCGCAACCACGTTTGACTTTAACACGCTTAAAACACCAGCTATGTTTTAAAATATTAAAACAAGTCTTAGAGCCTAACCTTGAATTTTGCGCTAACTGTTTATTAATTTTAATTTTTTTTAATTAAAGTTTAGTAATTTATCGCTAATTCGATAGACGTTGTTCTTTTAAGCCTTCTTTTGATATTGAAGAAAGTAGGAGTTTTGACCCTTCTATGTATATGTGATCTACGTGCCTGGGAGCACTCACCATGTTACTTAGCAACCTGTTTTTAATTTTTGGACCAGGTTTTCGTTTCGCAAAGTTTCAAAGTTATGTGCCGTACAACTAAATAGACTTAATTATTTAGTTATATAACAAGATTTTGTACCCTATTGGAAATCTAGATTTTCGATCTAAAAGCTAATACATTATTCTAAATATTAGTATTCTAATTCTATTTTTTCCTTTTTGCATGCTCTTTCCATTTTAGCTATAGACATTTAATGTCATTCCTTGGTATATTTTGCCTTGATTTCATGAGGATGGGATGATACCCCATTTAATTTTACGGCTGGGTGATTTTGAATAAGTTTATTTGTAAAATTTACTTGCACTGACTTTAGTTTATTTAATTTAATTTTCCATCTTTTGGTCCAAAGATATAATTTATCACTAGCTTTTTATAGTTAATTTGTAGCTTCGCTAATTGATCCTACTTCCATTATTGCAGTACATCAACAAAAGTAGCCACATTTCCTTAAATATATTATTAGCTTATTAAATTATATATATAAATAACACAAATTTTTAGTGTTGCCATACTTTAAATAAAATCTACAATTAAAACAAACTTGTGATTCACTTGACAATTATTTTAACAAATTTTAAGAGAATAAATGAATTACTTTAAAATTTTACAATTATATAATTTTAAATGAACCTAGTTTATAATAAAAAAAAAACCCAAAACATTAATTATCAAAAATACTTTGGATAATATTGCCTGCATATATTATTTAAATTTAACTTTCAGACTCATATTTCATTGTTCTTGTCTTTTACAAAATAAAAAGCAAAAAACCAAAATAAATAATATAATTATATGAAAAGAAATATTATAATTGGTTGATTTAATTAAAGCTATTTAAAATTAAAATAAAAAGTGTATATATGAATATAATATAATATTTTAAATTTAATTGCAAGACAATGTACCAGCATTGTTTAACTTATAATTTTAAATAATAAAACATTTAAGAATTGTCAAAAAATAATGGGAACTAAATTTAAAATATATTCAATTCATAATAATTATAATGACACGAGTGAATAAGAAAGAAAGAGTATACAATGTACCAATTCAATTGTGTCTAGTAGAGGACCAAAAAAGAACTCACAAAATTAAAAGAACAATATGTATAGAATTTTAAGATCATTTTTCTATAAAAATTTCATTTTAATTTGAGTTATTTCTTCATTTTTATTTTCAATGTGTTCTTAAATTGTATGTGAAATTATTCTTTTTGATTTTTAAAAGTGAAAATATTTTAAACTAATTACGAAATAAAACATCACATTTGATTTAATATAATCATAAATTGTTTTAGGTTCAAAACTCTCATATATTCCATTTTGTTTTCATTTTCTTTTGAACATGAGGTTTTTCTTAAATAAAAATATTCGATCTATTTTTACTTTCCAAGAAAAAACTGGATAAGGAATTCATTGAAGGGGTACATTATATATATAATTTCTAATTAGTTTTCACTTACATTGTTTTGCAAACAATTATATTTAAATGTAATTAAACTGATTAATGATGGCGACCTCAGTGGCACAGTGGCTAAGCATATGATTTATAAATCTGAGGAAGTGTGATGCGTTAAAGGTATTTTGCTGACTTCTTTTACGTTTTAAGATGAAATACGAAACCAATATAATCCGTAAAATTTTAAAGCTTTAACATCAAATATGCAGACGACAGACAAGTTCTGAGAGCGGATAATCTAATAATCCTACAACATAGTCAAAAAAGTAAACGATCATATATTAAATTTTCCCCTTGTATTCATATTTTTCAAAAACGAAATACTTGATCGTAAGTTGAAGAACACTAGGATTAAAATTGACAATGCTTGAATAGAGTGAGTGAGCTCTTTTAAATATTTTGAATACTGGTTGAAAAAAGTTCGTATTGTGAAGAAATCAGTTGACGCAAAGGAATTGCAAGAGGCGCTATTTTAAAATACAAAAAAGATACAGATAAATAAATTTCAATCTTTATTTACGATTTCCTAGTTTTCACTTTCCTACGCCGTTGAAATATGGAACTTTAAAACTAAGAATATTTCATGTTTGAGCATGTTTTGAGCACTGATCATGTCTTGAATGGGGCCATTGTAAGAAAAACGGAAAACGTCCTTATTATATTGTATTATATCTATTATTATATTATAATAGAATTCAAATCATAGAAAGTAGATTTGCTATCTGCGCAACATAAGAAATAAGATAGGCATTTAAAATATTCGCAATCGAATTCAAACTGCAGCTGACAGAGACACTTATGAAGATATTGCAGCAATATGACGGCCAACATCCAAAATTGAAAATGAAGAAGAACCATTTGCTAATTAAATAATTACAGTACTGTTATTTAATTTTTCAATTTCTCAAAACATGAACCGAAATGATGAGACTAATTATTAATAAATATTTTCTTTTTTATTTAACAACTAAAGGTTTTCAACAGAAGTGATAATAACAACAAATTTAAATGTCAATGTTTATTTAAAATCGTTGGGAAATCGTTCAGGCTTTTTTAACTTGATTTGTGTGATCTCAATCAAATTCTTCAATTCCTAAAACCTCAAAATTTTGGAAGGGTAGGTGAGGTTAGATCCTCAAGAATGCCAATAATCTTTGCCTAGTAAAAATCTAGAAGGACTTAAAAATTTCCCATTTTTATAAACCAGTAACTTAGTCACAAGTGCATATATTTCCAGAATTAAACTCAATATGAAACACTATAGAATTTTGAAAATGTGCTTTTTTGAAAACGCTGGTTTTTTTTTCACCCATACTTCTTATTGTATGAAATGACAGCTCTACAGTTTCAATTTTTTAAATGTTTAAATTTAAATGTCTCATTTAGGTATTTGATTAAGGCATACAGAATATTTTTGTTCTTCGATCATATTTTACTAAGGCTCCTTATATTTGATAAAAATGACTGTTATTGATTTCTTTAGGTTGGATTGAAGAATAATAATTTTTTTCACATGTAGACTTTAAATTAATTAATTTCTTTTTTAATTTGCAATAATTAACCTGTTTCATGCAATTTGTGTACAAAATGACACGATTTTCAATTTTTTTTTTTATTTTCTTTAATTAAAAATACTTTTCTTGAACTCAATTTTAAATGCCCTATTCGCCCCCAAAAAAAAAAAAAACAAATTTAAGAGTAATGATGACTATATGACAACGGTGTTAACTAAAAAAATAAAAAATATATAATATAAAAAAATATACTTATTTTGTGAACAAAATTAATGACAAATAATAAATATATTTTCATGGTGACGATTTGACTTGATTAACCAAAGCACGCCCATTCAAAAATATAAATTTTTTTTTATTTAATTCTTTTATTATTATTTTTATTTTTTTTTATTTTTTTCTTAATTTTTTTTTTCGCTCATCCCAGTAGTAAAGAAATCGCACATCTGTCACATCAGTTGTATTTGTATTTATGTCATTTTATTCTCTGTGAAATGTCTAGCCATTACGTATTTTATTTACATATGTATATACATATATATATATAAATATTTTAAACTCATGTCTCATATATGCTTGTATAGATAATTCAGATTAAAGTGACTTAAAAAACAGAAGAAGTGATAAAAAAAAACAAAAAAAAATCAAGGAACGATAATTTAAGTGACAAAATAAAAAAATGCTGACCGCCAACACAATGGTTTCAGGAAAAACCAAGCAAATAAATGAAAACAAAAAAATTAAAAGAAAAATTTTGACAGATTGATTTTCTTATGAAGTCAAAATTTTGAATACCACCTTATATCCGAAAGATTGCGGGATGAACTGTTTTTTTTTTTTGTGAGTTTAAAAATCGTTTATAAATTTTTTGTATTTTTTGAATTTAAATCGAGTTGGTTTTTTTTTTTTTTTTATTTTATATTTTTAATTGAAAATGAAAATGAAATTAAGAAGTATTTATGAGATCCATTAAGCTAAATTTATTAGCATGGTCACAAGTGCTTGAATTTTTATTGTTTGAAAACAATTATTTATATTTATTTGGTCTACTATATGGATGAGAACAGGAAATTCAGATTTAATTACTTTAATTTTTGAAAAGTCCAATAAGTGGGATTTATTAAATGGCATTTTTTCTATAATCCCAAATAATTTGTTTTTTTTTTTTTAAAAAATTATTTTCTGGATTAAAAAAAATAATATTTTGTGTTAAATATTACATTTTTCTTGTAATATTTGTTGAATAATGTTTTTTTTAAGAATTTTGTCAAAGCAAAAGGTATATAATATTTTTCTTAATATACAAATTAATTACAAATTACAACTGACGCACCTTGAAATTATTTAAAAATATTACAGACTTTCAAGAAGTTTGAACTAATAACCTTTCTTTTATGGGGTTTTACATTGTATTTTATTTTTATATTTCATTTTTGGTTTAGTGGAGACGCAAAGTGACGTTTGCATTGGAGAGGCTATTTTTGATAGATTGAGTGCAGATATACTTGACTAGATTACAACAAGATTGAGATCAATGTTTTACAGATATTTTCGTCAAAAAATCATCTATAAGCTATGTAAAGTTTTTAAAAGATAAAATTTATATAAGCAATTTTTTCATGGATCAAAATTTTCGATAAATAATCTAATAAGCCTGTCTATACCATAAATACATGTTGGAACAGGGAGTCATATTATATACGTGTTATCAGAATTTATCTTAGTGAATTCCACATACAATTTAAACATGAGATAGTACTAGGTCTTATAACAAGTATTAACATCTTAGATTTTCAATAGATACAATTCTATTTTTGTTTATATTGTAATATTTTGTATTTGAATTATATGGTATTCTATATCTGTGAGTTATATTATTCAATTAAATTATTTCTTTATATTTTGCATTTGTGTATATTGTTGTATTATTGTATTGTTGTATTAATGTACTTTTTATTAACGATATATAATTATTAATTATTGATTAATTATTCATTAATTTGAACCTAATGGCGAATGGTAGCTGAGTCCAGTCGAAAACCAGAAAAGTTTTTTTACTTTCACTAGGATTTAAATCCGGGCTTTCCACATGAAAGGTTGACATTTAATCACTCAGCCAGGCCACCCAGCCAGGATCTATCCACAAATCTATTTCACAAAATATACCATTTATATTTCCTCAGCATTTAAATCAAAGAAAGTTCTAAAACTATTTGAAAATAATTTTTCAACTGAACATATTTCAATAAAATTAAAATTTATTGTGAAGTAGTTCCCTAATATTATTCTTCAGTAACCAAAACACAAAAAACTTCAATTCTGTATATTTATGTAGTGTTATTCAATCCTTTCCATAAAATGAAAACTTTAATAAAATAAATAAATATAAAAAATTCTTTAACATATACATATATATTGAAAACTCTTGAATGTATAGTGTGAAATCACAACAGAATTTAAGTGTTACCTATATAAAGTCAAAATCATCTTCAATAAAAATCTTAACGATTTACCTGTTTAAAAAAATGCATTTGTTTTCATCATTATATTATCTAACAAAATATAACAATAAAAATCTTAACTTTGAGTTCAGAAAAAAGAAGATTGGAAAAAGAAAAAAATGAAATTTTTGTTTGTTAACTGGCGCCAGTTGTCAACAGGGGGCATAAGGGGAATATAGCAAGTGTTTTCATATTAATGTATATAAAAATAGTTGAACCTGCTTACTCTAATCAAATATTTTATTATATTTATCGGAATTTTACTAATTTTGTTCCAAACGGATGCCTCCTTAGAATAAAAAGGAATGTGAAGCGCCATGTAAGAAAACTGCTTTTACTATAATGAGCTTTGAATTTATCAATTCATACATTGGATATTTTTTTTTAACTCAGAACAAGCACAGAGGACACTCAGAGCGGTCGGCGTAAAAAACTACACGATTGAGAATAGAGTAAATGTAACATTTATGGGGCCTCGGTGAGTAAGTGGGTAAGCATTTGTTATTACAAACCGAGGGTTCAAATCCCGTACGGGTCGTGAATTTTTTTAATTGCAAAAGAAAAATTGTTGAAAAATAATTCTTCTTTTCAAATCTCCTTGGTGACCAAACATAATTTAAAAATATACAAATAAATAATATAAATAAAATATATAATATAACTTATAAATTGATAAAAAATATTGAAAGTGGGTTTAAAACGAGTCGCAAGGCCTACGTGTTAGTATAGCACATGCTTTCCACCATATCAAAACAACAAAGTAACATTTTTATTTTAAACTTTGTTTGTTCTTCTTGGAGCTATAAAATGCCAAAATGTAGTTGTCAATTTTTAATGGTAAGCTCCGCCGTTCTTCAGTTCTAAAATTATTTCTCTGATTTAACCCTTCTTGTAGAACCCCTAAGAAGTTTTTGAATATATTATGTTTTTCATTTATTATTTTTTAGGGAATTATAAACGTTACAGTGTTTTTTAGATCACTTCACCAATTTAGCGTTGAAAACTATTTGAAGACACCTGAAATATCACATTTCTTTTAGGTTAACTTAAATGGCTATGAAACGGGTCACATTATTATTTCTTTTTTCAAAAATATACAGTTTTAAAAATTTTTCAAATGAAAACCAAAAAAAAGGAAACAAAAGGAAATTAAAAAAGAAGAAAATAAGAAAATAAGAAAAAAAAAATAACGATAGCGCAACAAAATCTTTTGATGTTGTTATTGAAAAATTGTTGGTGGTGATGGTAAAATGGTTAAACGACGGTAAGTTGTTGGCATTCAATATAAAAATTAAAAATAAAAAAATCCACCAGCATAAATATATATGTATTTTTTTTTTTTGAAGAATAATTAATGGTATGATTGCTTCAGTTTGTCTGTTCAGGTGTTCATTTAGTGTTGTTTCATTAGAAAATTAAATTTTTAGAATAATTGACAAGGGTTAAGTACATACTATATAAAGAATAACTGGCTTTAGGTTGATTAGCATTTTCAGGGTCATTTGATTTTGGAATTACTTTATAGTGATTAAAAAAACTGCTGCAAAACTTTTAAATGTTTACAGTATCTAATGATTTTTATAAAAATAATTTATTTCTGACAATCAATTTTGTGTAGAATAATTGATTAACTTAATAAAATTTTATTTGTTATTCTTTTAAAACGAATATTTATGTATGTTATTTAAAAAAATAACACGTTTTATGGTGTTCTACCAACTTCTAGTTAATGGTGATACAATTAAAATATTTTAACTTTGTTAACAAAGTGAACTGGTCTATAGGTATCTCATAATTTCATTTAAAAAAATCGTAATAAAAATCAGAAAAAGGGTATATTTTTATTATAATTTAAGCAAAAGTTGGAAAGAAGTAATATGCCTTATGCTTTAAGCTTTCTTCCTTAGAGATAATGTGTCTGCTGTTGTTTTTTCTAAAAGCGATATAAATTGGATACTTTTCTTAAAAAAATTTAAAATGGTTTGATGAAGGTTTGAAATTTTTAAAAAAGTTGGATGAAAGTTAAAAATTTTATAATTTTACAGTTAGGTGGTATTAAGAACCATCCAGAATCCAGAATAGTTTTACATTAAAAATATGGTTGCAAATCATAATTATTCTTTGAGATTTTTAGCTTGTTCAAGCAATTCCTCGCTTGATTTGAGTCGTCCCTCATTTCGAAACTTTTGCTCGTAACTTATTTTTCTAGCACTTGTTCAATCGTGTTTTCCAGGTTATTTTTTCCCCAATCCTTGTTGTATATGAGTGCCGTCCCTCATTCAAGAATGTTTGCTCTTATCCTTTGTTTGTATTACAATTATAGATGGAGCTAGATGCGAGTTTTATTCCTCTTTTACTCCTAAAGTTTTTGTTTGATACAAAATTGTCAAATTGTGCGGTTACTATTTAGGAAATCTTCTTCCACATACAAAGTGATAATGTATTGAAGCATGTCTTTCCAAAAATCCAACCTTAACGCCGTAATACAAGTTTAGCAGCTCAATCTCATTCATATACTGCAGGGGTTTTGCGGACTAGAACTCTGAAATAAAGGAACTCTTGTATAAATCGCACCTCCGAATGCTGGAACATTACCGCCATGTTTGTTTCCCGTTACTTATGATTTAGAAAAATCAAACCTTCTAGGTTTCTCATTCAACCCTTTATGGACATTTACATCACTTCGGTACTGTATAGCCATTATATTGTGCAAGCGGGTTGGGTGCTAATTCCAACATTTTGGTTAATGGGAAAGGTTTTTTTAGTGAGTAAAAATCTCACACTTCCGAGGGTTTATTATTTATTCAATGTGCCCCCTTTGAAATTTTCGTTTCTAAGGAAAAAAAGTTATATTACTTATTTTATTTAATATGCCATTCTCTTAACCACTACGCCACCGATCCTTTCAATTAGCAATAAAATATGTTTCAAATTCCAATTATTAACAAAAAATTTAAATTCATTATTTATAAATCACAGATAATAATATTAAAAAAAAAAATGTTTTTATGAATAAATTCCATTGTATTAAATGATTAAAATTAAAAATTTGAGATACCATAAAAAAATAGTTGATGCCCTTGTAAAATATTGTAGTTGAAAGTTTAATTTAATATATTATAATAGGTCATGGTTTATTACAAATATACATTGGCGCATGCGTACATAAAGATTAAAGAATCAGTAGAACATTTTATGTTTTAAAATTATGATGATTGGATTGTGGATTTTGTTCTTTTTGTTTTGTTTAAATCATGATCATCATCAACATCATCATCATGTAGGTTGAAGACTAGATATATAATATTCTATATTTTTATTTTATAGAGTGTTCTTTAACCACATCCACCATGGAAAAATATGTATATATATATTTACATATATATAGGTTAGATGAGGTTTGCTTGTTAATAACAATAATGATATAAAATATTTTTTAATTTTCTTCATTTCTTATTGTTTTTTTTAAATAAATAATTTAAAAAACAAACTTGTAGATTACTTTTTAGGTTCAGTTCTTAAGTATTATTAAAAAAATGTGTAGAACAAACCAGGTAGGTACTTATAGAAAAATTAAAGGTCTTTAGGTTATGATCGCAAAAAAAAAACCAAAGTGATTAAATTCTGATCTTTCTGATGAGATATTGCAAGGTCAACAAAATATTAAAAATAGTGTCTGATTAAATTTTTAAGGTACAGGATTTGCTATATGGATATTAAAAATATTTGTAATATTGTAAATTTACTAATCTTCTAAAAAATGAGGATTGAAGGAATGATGTATGAGATTAAATAGGCAGATTTTGAAATATTTTATTGTTCAAACAGGTTTGCACAGTTTTTTTTTAATGTAGAAAGAAGTAGGTGTTGATCTTTTTCAATCTTGATAAAAACATAATTGCATCGAGAAGGACTTAAGTGCACAATTTAATATAGTTTAATATTTTTTAAGAATAATTTTGTTTAAAAGATTTTAAAACTTTTTATTTTAAAGAATCAATCTATTGAATCAATATTATACTGATTTGAAAAATCATTTTCTTAAACATCTAGCCATATTTATATCATGGTTAGTAATTTATTATTGGAATGTTGTATTCAAACATTGTTGTTCTTAAATAGTTCTGATGTTCAAAATTCACCTATCTAGTTGATTCTGCCATAATTTTAAGTTACGTAGATTAATAGGTTTGGTTTTAAAAAATTTGACATTATTTAATATATAATAATATGAAACTGGCCAGCAAAACTGTTTCATTTTGTAAGAACAATTGTTCAATTAACGATCTTCACTGCATAGATCCTAGCGTCCTAGTCGATCGACCAGGTAGTTAGATCTAAAAAATGACTTATACCTTTTATGAAGGTGTAATTAGCAAAAGTAAAAATAGGGAACTCTGTTAGAGTACAAAATAGAATTAAAATTCTAAATTAGTTTGGAATTAAGAAATTGCCTTCCTGTGTCTCTTCATGAAATATTAATATCTATAGAATTTTAACGAAGGTTCAAAGGTAAATCAAAATTAGAGTATTGAAGAAAAATAAAACAACTGAAGATAACAATAACCGTATGATAAATGGTTTTCCTTTTTTTCCAAGACTTATAATATAGCTATAAATTTTTTGACATAAACATATTGGAAGAAAATCCACCTGTGTATATCCTGTGTATATCCTGGCGCCCAAATAATTCCTGTTTTATTTTTCTTTTTTGCAAAAAAAAAAAACTATTGTTATTCATCTTCATGGGTTATTATTGCTTTATCTTTTTGTTTCCTTCTTCGATAGTTTTTAACATTTTAATTTTTCTCTTTTTTATTATTTCTTTCTCTTTCTATTCCATTTCTATTTTGTTTTTATTGCTTCAATTGTTTTTGATTTTGTGTAAAAAAGGCTGAAATTATTCTTTTGTGTATATATAAAAGATATAGTTTTCATATTTATAAACGTCATGGGACTATTAGGTGCCATTTTACGGGTTATATTTGAAAACAAAAGAAATTTCTGTAAATGAATTGTAAATGATATGAAAATTGTAAAAACAGGATATTTGTTTTTAACCCTGGATGGACAATGTATGACTTAACTAGGACATTACTAGGTTTTTATTGTTCGGGAGGGATTCGATTAACGTGCAATGTTTCTGTCTCCCATTTTCAGGATCTGTGATCGAATATTCTGCTTCTGCTAGTTCCTGAATGTTTTGTGGTTTGTTGATGTAAGCCCGTTCGTTCAAGAGATTCCTCAAAAAAATCAGGAGCCGTCGATTTGGGGAACCATTTGGCCAAACAAAATTAACAAAAATTTATTTGATATCATCGTATCAATCCTTACTGGAACCATACGTCACGATTATAGGGAACTAGGAGACGTAAACATTTTTTTTACATGATTTGGTATACTGCCTACGAGACGGTTTCTAGATGCTCAGTTTCATTTTGGAAATAATATGGTTTAAAAAGTCTACTAGCCATAATTCCATACCAAATAGTGCATCTGGGAGGGTGTAATTCTTGATCATGCACTGCTCTCAAAACAAAAATAGAATTGTGTCTATTGAAAATTTAAGACGTTTCTACATGTTAAAAGATCTAGTACTATCTGATGTTCAAATTGAATGTGGAATTCATTAAGATCAATTCTAATAACACGAATATAATATGACCCCCTGTTCCAACATGTACCTATGGTATAAACAGACTTATAGCCTAACAGTTGAATAGGTTGCCCTAAAAAAAAAATGGTTCATTGTACCAAACGTAATCAATATTTATCTAGACTCTGTTAAAATAATAATTTGCACTCCAAGGTTAATATTTAAGAGAGTGAATAAGACAAAAAACTATAAGAAAAGATGTGAAATGAACAGAAGAAATAAATAGAAAATAGTAATAATAACTTTCGTTTGACTGTTATTAGAAGCTATTGTTGTTGTAGTTATTGTTGCTTATGCTATGAGTTGGTGGTGATTCTACGAGGATTTTTTTTTTCTTTTTGTTTTTTTTTTAGCTTATCTTTGCAACCCTAAATATCTATTATAACTGGCACAAACATATGACTAATCCTTTTTTTTTTTCTTTTTTCTGCTTTTTTTTTTATTTAAGAAATTGGTTTATAACCATTATTCCACAGTTCAGTTCCAATATCCTGATATAGTTGGCGTTAATAGTGAATATTTCTTTATAAAGTCAATCATCACCATAATATTTATAACTTTGTGTAGTTTTGCTTTTTGTTTTTGGTTTGGTTTTTTTTGTTTTTTTGGAAGCATAGACACAGAAGAAAAGACCAACGAATGGATGAAAATGAAAGAAGATGAAATAAAAAGTTAAAGAAAAACAAAAAGAAAATAAAAAAAAAAATTTTGCGATAAAAAAAAAACAAAAGAAAAAAGAAAGTATACTGGCGCCGGAATCACTGTAGGTGTTTGGAAAAAAAAGCAGTTTGAAGAGGAAAAAATATATGGAAAAAAAAATTTATGATTTTATTTTGATTCTTGAATTCCTCCTTTGCATTAAACATACATATTACATACATATATACATATATATACACATAACATTTAAAAATTTTATATTTTGTTATTGTATTATTCACAAGTTGGTTCTCGAATTGTTCTGATTTAAAAGAAGTACAAGTAAGTTATAAAAATGTTTATAACAAAGTAATATTGACATTTGGCTTTGTTTTGTAAAAAGAAAAGGACAAAAAATAAAAAAAAACAGGAATTTTGGGTTGAAATTGATTTTTTGTTTTATTTGGTATTTGAAAAAGTTTGTAACTGTAACTGTTATAAATTATAATATAATTGCAAATGTCAAACGAATTTTATTTTTATTTAAATGCAATGCAGCTCAAGATGTTTAAAATATGGTTATTATTTTATTAATATTGGTTTTAATTTATTAAATTGTTGATTCCATAATGTATAATTAAAAAAAAATTATTTTTTAAATTATATTAGAAAGAAGTTATCAAATAGAAATACCAAAATATTCTAAAGAGACTTTGAAATATTCAATATATTTTGGATTTAATTTGGTAATTATATTTCAGAAGAAATTATAATAGGTAGGTTTTTTTTTTTTTCCCCTTATTATTCCCCTAGGATACATAGGGCTTCCACATAGCCTCTCCAAATGTGACTATTTAGCGATAGTCTCTTTATTTCTGACCAGATTTTTCCCAAAAGGTCATATTCTCGCTGGACTGATTTCCTCCAGGTTATTCTTGGTCTTTCCATATTTCTTCTGCCCTGTGGGTTCCAATCAAGGGCTTGGCGTGTCACTGATGTTATTGACCGCCTTTGAATGTGACCAATCCACTTCCATTTCTTCTTTCTGATTTGGATAAATATCGGCTCTTGTTTTGGCATCAGCCAAAGCTCTTTATTTATTATTCGCCTGATCCAGAATATGCGACATATTATTCGTAAACATTTATTCACAAAGACTTGTATTTTTCAGCTTTTGCTATTTGGTGTTCTATGTCACTGTTTGCACCACTATCTTTCGTTATTATGTCTCCCAAGTATTTAAATTCTGCTACCTCTTGGCTTGTGTTTTTTATTGTTTATAGTAGGTACTTACTGACTCAGAATTACCGATATGAAATATAAGGTTTTTTGCCTACTATTATAGAAAATTATAATACACCAATTGAAAATGTTGAAAGTTTCGAATATTTAAGCGACAAAAAGCATTGAATCATAGTTCGGCTATGAATACATGGAGATGGAAATGAAGTTTTCATATACAAAATGCTCCGAAAATTCCGCCAGACCTTTGATCCAAACTTATTCTAATAACAAGTACAAATAGAAATAACAAGTCGAGTGTTCATATAGCCGAGGCTTGTACTCACATCACTACTATGAAGGAAAGACTTACTGGATGTCTTCTGTTTCATTGATCAGTTGTAAAAAAAAATAACAAGCAGTCGTATATGGCAATAAATCAAGTAACCTTAGGATTATATATATTATTGATTTATATATAGGTGCATTTTTGAGAAAACTAAAGCGTTAGTACATTATTAATTTAAATAGCAACTTATTATTTAAAATAAGATGAAAATGATCCTTTGATGAGTTGTAAAAAACAATAGGCAGTCTTGTCCGAAAATGGGTCAGGTAATCTTAGGATTATATATATTATTGATTTTTATATAGGTGCATTTTTGAGTAAACTAAAGTGTTAGTACATTATTAATTTAAATAACAAGTTGTTAGGCTTTGGAAAATTATTTTCAGTGTTTAGTAAATTACTTTCAAGATCTATATAAAATTCTTCTATAAATTTTTAAAGTTATTAAAATACGATATTAAATAAATAATCAAATATCAATCCTAGAAAAAATGATTGGCCAAATTAACATATGTATGTCTATTCTACACCTTTAACCGGTAAAATTGATGTGGGTTTTGTTTTTTAAATTATTAATACTTAAATGTTTTCTTATTATTGATACTTAAATTGTTCTATTTAAAATAGATTTATTATTTTGTTGTTGTTATTATTAAATATTGTTTACTTAAAATCAAAATATGTTTCTTTTTTCAAAAATAGAATATTTTATTTTTAAATTTTAATGAATTTTTAAAAATAAAAAATTAAAAACATTTCCTTAAAAAAAACATCAGAGAAACAATTCGCATGTGCCAGTAGGTATATAATTAAATTTATTAAATGATAGAGTGCATTCATTGTTTTTTTACTAATTAAAATCTCTAATCAAAAATTATGTTTTTTAATTAAAAATCAATAAAACTGTTCAGAAGTTATTCAAAATATAAACAAGAGTCGAAGATTATCGTAAATTTGTTTACATCTTAGTAGTCGCAATAGTCAGCTGATGATTATTAATTGAGCTCTGTTGGTAAGAGCACTAACCTAAAATTGTTGTTTACTTCGATGCACATGATTGCATAATATAGCTTTGTTAGCACTCTAAAAATACTAATAGCTAAAGTTGTTAACTATAATAGTTAGGGTTGTAAGTTCAATTCCGTGATTTGTTTGTCCATGAAATTTTTAAAAAAATTTTTTAATTAGAAATATATATTTTGTAAATATATCAATCACATCTTTAATACCTTATTAAATAATACAGGGTGTCTGACCATTTAAAGTTACTGAGAAATCACTTCATGGTGACATTTAACAACTAATAAGTGAGAAGCCGATCATAGGAGAAATAGTGGTAAAGTGGTGAAGTGGGTAAGCACATGTGTTATTAATCGAGAGAGTACGAAAGAGAAAGAATATAACTGTAAAATTTATATTCTTTGGTGAATCTCCTTGGTGATCAAATATTTTGCTTTAATACTATTTACATAAATTAATAAAAATCATTTCTTCCTACCAAATCTGAAAAATAAAGAATTGCTTCACCTCTTATCTTATGCTTTGTGATAACAGTAATTGGCTGCCTCTAAATAAATAAATATTAAATAAAAATTTTTAAGTTGAAAAACTTTTAAAATCATTTTAAATAAAATTCCCATATTATACCGGTACAAAGAATTTTTTTTTTAAAACATGTCCCGTACAAGTAATCAATGTTTACGCTGTTATCTCGGAAACTATTAAAAATATACCCCCCATTAAGAAATATTTTACACTTGTTCTGTATGCCTTATCAATTTCGCCCCTTGTGACCTTCGGAAGTCCAACACCCTGTTTACTAATATTAAATTATATATATATATATGTATATTAATAAAGTTTCTGCTATTCTTCAGAAAAATATAAATAATATTAAAATACGGTAAACAGTTGCAATTGTGAGAAAAAATCTCAATTGATAAAAATAAATTGAAAATAATAAATTATTATATATATATATATATATATATACATTTTGTAATTTGCAGTTTTGTTTTTTTTTTTTTTGAAACCAACATATTATTTAATTAATTATAAATATATACATATATATGTTTGAATATGTATAATATATACATTACATATTACTCTATAGTATATAATACTGAATTTTCATTTGTTTTGAAATTGTTTTAAAATGCAAAATATAAAATAAATGAAATTTTTATTATCACTAAAATAAAAAAAAAAAAAAAACACAATAACAAAAACAAAAAAAAATTTTTTTTTCTAATTAACTATAATTGAAAACATCTGTTAAACTGTTAAAAATTTTTTTTTTAAGTAATTCTCACATCTGTTATTAACACTATTATTAAAATACACTACGATTACAGAGAATAAAAAAAAAAAAAACAAAATATTCTCAAAATAAAAAGTAATAAAAAATAATGAAAACAGATATTTTTGTGAAAATATTTCATTTTGTTTTTGTACTTTATTTTTTGTTTGTTTTTATTTTTTTAATTATTGAAGTATGCATAATTAAAAATAATTTTTTTTTTTATTGAGTTGAAGTGTATATAGGGTGAATTTATTCCGCGGAAAAAACAGTGGATTTTGTTTTTTTTTAAATGTATTTGCAGTCTAGATGAATAATTCATAATTCAACTATATTCAGTTCATCAATATAATTACTCTATATAGAGTTAATTAACGGGAGTTTTATTAGCATAGTACAAATGTTTTTTGGTACAAATGTTTATGAATTTTAAAAAAAAATTTCTTCTTCGTTTATAATGCATCGATCAAGATATGATAGATATAGAGTATAAAAATATGGATCGGAACAGCACTGATTTAGTTATGTGGGTGTGTTCGTAAGTCAGTTATCACAGTAATTCAAAATCTAAAAGATCTAGAGTTTTGAAATTTCTGTAAAGTATCTTTGGCTTGAATTTGTAGGGAATGTTTTTGATTAAAATTAAATCAAGGTTATGTCTAGTTGCCATACAAATTTTTAGAACCAATTTGTATATCTTCAAAACTATTAATTGGCACTGGGAGGTTAAAAATTAAACCAAGTAAGAAATAAAATATCCGACCGATAACGTAGTGGTTAGGTCGTCGGCCTTTCAATCGAAGTGTCTTAGGTTCAAACCTACATCAGATTATATCTAATAAAATAATATAATTTATAATTTATATCATTATACCTTATATCATAATATAAAATGTACACCTGTCCCACCTGAAAAGGAAAGGTATATTGGATCACTTATTACATTGTATGTAGTAGGGGATTGATTGTATTAAATAAATAAAGAAATTTTAAATGGAACAAGCATACCTGTGAAGATTCAAAATATTTGGACTTAATTTTTTATCTATTTGCCATATAAATTTTAGGACCACAACTATCTTCAGAACCAATTACACTACGAAGTTGAAATTTTTAAAATATCTCGAGGCAAAAGCTAAGTGTAACTGCCATAGAAATTGCTGAAACCACTGTACATATGTTTGAAATTAATACGACAAAGAAGTTGATAATTTAAGCCCGTATGTAATTAATTATGAAAAGCAGTTTTACGAAGGTTTAAATTATTAGATTCCTATTTTTGGCAAGTTGTCATACAAAGTTCTTAAGCCAATAGGTGTAAATCTAATCAGGCTAAGTGGTTAGAATTGAGAATAGGCCACTAAAGTATTAAAATTTTTATATTATTCGATCCAACTATTGTGCCAAAGGCCCGCACTTTTTAGTCCCGCCTATTTTTATTGCTTAATTTAAAAACTCAGAATTTTTATTAGAATCATGTGATTAGTTAACAACAGTGCGACGTTATGATGGATTTCCGATAACGCTGCGTTCCCTGATAAAATAATTACAAATTTTAATCAAACTGTTTAGAAAAAAAAGGGTAAAAGAAAGAGAGAGAAATAAATTTCACTCTTTTATTTGTTTTCAATATTTTACCAATCAATTTATATAAAAATAAATATGTAGGTACAATGTACTTGAATGTTCAATTAAAACTCACAATTTTTTAATTTTGTTAATGTATTATTTCAATTTTCAATCCCTTTTTATTTATTTTTTTTTTTTTTTTTTTGTAATAAACCAAAATAAAATCAAAGAGCAAAATATATTCATCATTCATTTAAAAATCTATAAATTATCTTAGATTTTTTGGTATAAAATTGAAAATAGAAAATGACTTTGAGTTGTTTAGCTCATTGAACTCCCAATGTAGCTGCATTTAATTGACTAATTCATAAACAAGTATAAGAAAATTAAAAAAAAAATAAAAAAAAAAATTGATTTTCATCTTTAGCTCTATTGAAGTGTTTTTTTTTAACTTAAGATTGGATTTATTACAAATTTCATATCATAATATACGAGTACATATGTAAATTTATCTATCAGATGCGGGAAAACATCTGTACTTATAGTGTGATTTTAATTATTATATTATATTATTTTTTTTTTGTTCTTCTGTTAAATTTTTTAATGGAAATGAATTTTTTTTTTTTTTTTTTTCTTTTAGAATTTTCAATCTGGGGGTTTTATTCCTGTATATTATGCAGTTTGTATATGCATGTATATTTATAAAAGATTTTCTTTATATTTAAATTAAAATCAATAGAAGTGATGAAAACAATTGAAAACTATTCATGTGCATATGTATATATATTATATATGTATGTATAATTAAATGCATTAGATTATTTTTCGAACCAGCACTTTTATTAATTTAACAGTACAGATTTTATGCACAAATTTATAATTTATAACATTTTGTAACATAAAAGGGCACTGATAAGAAACCATTTAAATTAAATGTCAAATTGATTTTTGATTTAATGTATTTAGTTTGCTTTTTTAATCACACTATACAGATGTTTGAATTTTAGATAATCTTGAACTATTATGTACTTAATTAATTTTACAAGTTTATTTTTGTGTGCATTACGTAATTTACAACTGATTATTATTAAGATAATAGATTTAGATTTTTGTAAAATTATTACTTACTGATATTGTATATTTTAAATCAATTAATTTATTTTTTATCTTTTGTTAATTGAAGGCATTGAATTACAAGAATTTAAGGCATTGTGAGAAATATATTTCAGTTTTATTCAAATATTATTTGAAATTAATATATTTATAGAATGTTGGTTTAATTAAAATTAATTTATACTTTTAAGCATGTGGTCTGGTATCTATTTGTATAAGAGCTGAGAGAATTTAAGGAGAAAACAGTTTCGATTGTACAGTAATTTTATTGATATTGGCACCAATAAAGTATAATTAATATTTTTTAAGTTCTAGTACTAATGATGGTTTTTTAGGAATTTTATTCACTAATAATGAAGATTTCAAAACAGTAATGAAGTCCGGACTATCTCCTCTAAATAATGATTGCATCTGAAGATACAATTTGGCACATCATAGAAAAGCTGAAAGATTTGGAGGATTATGCCAATGATATTAACCTACTTGCTCCAATACGTCATCAAGATATGCAATTGATAATTAATATATTAATATATTAACAAAATGTGCAGCCGCAGTTGTCTTAGAAATAAATATTGACAAAACTAAAGATTATGAGAGAGAACACCAACAACATAAGACCAATTACATTCGAAAATACATTAATTGAAGATGTAGATAAATTCAATTACCTAGGGAGTATTATTACCAAAGAAGATGGTACAAAAAAAAAATATTGATAACACATTGAGGAAAGTTCTAGAACAACATTTGGAAGAATGTGGAAAATATGGTGATCATTGAAAATTCCAAGAAAAACAAAACAAAGAATCTTCCAAGCATGAATAAAATTTGTCTTTTTATATGGCACCAACTTCCCCCATAAGGAAATTCACAAGTATCCGTGGACCTCACCGAATGGGAAAATACATAACCAAATAGACCACATATGTAATAGCAGTAGATGGAGAAGTTCAATGCTAGATATGCGAAATAAAATGGGAGCCGACATAGATAGCGACCACGAACTAATCATAAGCGACATCACATTGGAATTTTTTGTTTTTTTTTGGAATTGAGCCATGACAGGAAACAACAGTTAAATCTCCGAAACCTCCAACATCCACACACCAAAAGCAGTATGATAACCGGACAAAATGATGCAAGGAAACTCCATCAAATTGTGAACAAGCTTACCAACAAAACGAGCACAGCATCAATTCTCCAATTAAAGATAAAAATGGCACAGAAATTACTAAAGGCCGAGAACAAACTAAAAGATGGAGAGAACATTTCCAAGAAACAAGCATCACAATAAACGAAACAGAGGATTTATCACTTGCGGAAAACAATACAAACAATCTGCGCATTAGAACTTCCACACCAACTATGTCTGAGATTAAAGAAGCCATCACTAAGTTGAAAAGAAACAAAGCGGCTGGGTCTGATGGTATTCCGGCAGAAATTTTGCAAACCTGCCAAAATACCGCAGCTGAACTTCTGAGACTTCACATCATAAAGGCATCGGGAAACGAAGAGCTACCTCCATCTTGAAAAAGGGTTCAATAGTCAAGCTACTGAAAAAAAGTGACCTCAGAGATTGCAACATCATGGCGTGATATCACTCCCCTCAACACCAAAGCAGGCAAGCAGGAGCTCTGTAGACCAATCAAACACACTAAGAATCATCATCGAGCAATCGATCGAATGGCGGACTCCTCTCTACTTGCTATTCGTGGACTTTAAGAAAGCCTTCGACACTGTGAAAAGAGTTGCCATACGTTGCCTTGAAATTAACATCAGCAAAACTAAGGCGATGAAAATCAACAGCACCAACAACCAAATCATCATGCTGATAACGCAACCAGTCGAATATGTTAACCAGTTCAACTATCTCGGTAGCATAGTGACTACTGATGGTGGTGCGGAGGCAGATATGAACAACATACTTAGCAATGAAAGTGCATCATTCGGACGGTTGTATCCAGTATGGAGGAACACCCAAATCTCCAAGAAAATAAAAGTAAGGATCTTCAATGCTTGCGTAAAGAACAAAAATAAATCACTTTGAAAGTATAAGCTCAAGATTAAACTTAAAACTAACTGTAAATATAAAATTATAATAGACATTAATTTTAATATTGACATTATTATATACTGATATAAAATAAATATAAAAGTTGATCTAAAAAATAGAGTACATCTTAAAAGAGATAAACTCCATATATACAAATAAACTACATATATCTCTTTATAACTTTTGGTACAATTTTTTTTGTACATCAACACTACACTTCAACCCACACAGTTTAATTACACAAACCGCTTAAAAACATTAAAAAAAGAAATTTCACCCCTTAGTTTTATGACATTATATTTGTTTAGCATTTCAACCTCATTACTGTTATTCGTTTTAATCCAAAAAAACAACATACCTACCACCATCAAATATATTTTGCTCTTTTTTCTTAAAGTACTTGAAAATAAATCCTGCTAAAATACATTCAATCAATTTTAAAAACAAAAAAATTTGTATTCCAGCAAACATTTTCAATTTTTTTTTTATTAATTTGGCAGTACTTTTTAATGTTAATGCTTGTATTTGTATAACTAATTTTGTCATTTCATGTTTACTTGTACATGCATATATACATAATTTTGTTCCCCTCAATTTTTTGCAAAGATTTACAATGCGAAATTTCTAAAATCTATTTAATTTAATCAAAAGATATACACTTTAGAGAATAATGGTGATGCTTTATTGGGAGTACACTAAACACACCCCCATAAAATCACAATTTCTACTCTTACTTAAGTCCCTTATAAATACTACAATCTTTTAAATGCTTAATTTTGTTCTTTTACTATTTGTATATTTCATTAATTCGAATTTTAAATATAACTGTATTTTGTAAATGTTATAATATCTTATTGGGTATTTCAGTATTTGGTATGTTTGAGGTTTTTTTTATTAGTATCAAATAGCAAGGATTCAAAAAAACAAAATCCTTTCATTCATAAATTTTAAATTTCCATGTAAAATGTTTAATAGTCAAAAAATTAATTTGTTGATAGTTTTTTTTTTTAATTTTTAATTAAGACCCAAAAATATTTCTTTCTTGGAAATATGATCACCAAATAAGAACCAATTTATTCGTGGAATTTTTAATAAACCGTTATAATCAATAAAATAACCACCAAAAAATTAACCATTTCTAATTTACAGACAAAACTGCTACTATGTTAACCAAATTTCTCATAAAAAACCATCTCACCATCCGAAACCAAAAGAAAAACCCAAAAAATATATAAAAAAACTATTAATTATAATGCCAAAATTCTTAAAATACGAGTAAAACTATAAATAAAAAAAAAAAAGAAGCAAAACAAAAGATTGAAAAAAAAAAACAAAACAAATTCTCTCAGGTGAGCCTTTCTTATAGCTGTTCATGATTGGAATATTAATCAATAAAAAAAAAAAAAGATTCAAATTCCACGTAGCCTTGGGCTATAAACTAATAAACCAAAAAATAATTTTTTTTTTTTTTATTTTGATCCAATAAATTTTAAAGACAGGCGAATTAAAAAAAAAAGTGAAGCCAAACATAAAATAAAAAAAAAGAAATAAAAAAAAAAACAAAATCTTATTTGTGTAGGAATGAAAATTGATCCAAATCAGATAATTAGTTACAATCAACGTCTTTGTTAAACTTTCATCATAGCGCTGCAGGTTTTTATTTTCCCTTAAAGATTTATTTAAAAAAAAAACTACAGTTTTTTATTTTTTTTTTTCTTAAGTATCAAATTGCTAATTATATGTATATAATAATTATTTTAAATAGATATATAATATGAAATACAGTTAAGTTAGATTGGTAAATAATTTTTAATCATACACCTGTATTAAAGTGGAAGCAGTCTCCAATAATCTATACATTTTAGAGGTTTCAGTTGGTGTTATATTTAAATCACCACTGTAAGAGTTCTGAAAGTTGTTATTCAAAGATATGGTGTTAAATTCTACGCGTACAATATATGGCTTTTTTCAATAACGTTTGAAAATGTGACAGAATTCGTATGAAAAGTTTGCTTAAAATAAGAAATTAGGGAAACTTGTGATTAAATAAAGAAAAATTCGGAACAATGAAAGAAGTTAATTGTGATGTACCTTTTCTCTGCCTCTTTGTCCAGATTTGTCTCATTTTCGTTTACCATATGGTTTGTAAAAGTTTGTCGGTCCATTGAGATTTCATAAAACTTAATATACTAGATCGTCTATGGCTAAATCGCAGCCCTTTTCTTTGTACAATTAATTAAATCTTTTTATACTTCGTAACTAAAGTTTCTACATGTAAAATAAGTTGTGAGTGACTTATGATATCCTAAGTTTTCTTCTTTTCCTCGAAATTTGTCACTCAATTACACTTTTAATTCTATTTTAACGCAGTAAGATATTTACCAAGGGTTTCAAAGTTATATAGCGTTTCAGACTGAGTTTAATTTTGGGAATTTACATACATGTTGTCTAAATTACTACTTTATAAAAATGGGAATTATTTAAGGTCCTTAATGGGAAAGGTTTCGAGATTTTTAGTAAAGAAACTTGTTGTGATTCTCGAGGATCAGAGGAACCCCACCTCCGGCCCAAAATTTTGAAGTTTTAGGAATTAAATTGTGACTTCCTCTAAAATGTGGAGTTTTTCTTAGAATTTTATTAAACAACGAGGAAGAGTGTAGTAGAGTAGACTGTGTCACCTCTGGGATACCCGTATGACCGTAACATATACATTATATCATCCGGTTAATTACTTTTGGCAAAATTTCAAACATTCAGCTTTATTAGGTGTAGAGTAATGCTCATATAAAAGAAGGAGTTGTATGGCAGCAACTAGAACCTTTTGCAGTAGACCAACCAAATTTTGCAGTAACTTTGGCCATTACACTAAACTATTTTTGGCAAAATTTTAGACACCCAGCTTCATTTGGTGTAGTGTAATCCTCATATAAAAAAAGGAGTTGTATGGCAGCTACTCGAACCCTCAGCAGTAGACCAACTAAATTTTGCAGTAACTTTGGCCATTACACTAAACTATTATTTGCAAAATTTCAGACACCCAGCTTCATCAGGTGTAGTGTAAAGCTCATATAAAAGAAGGAGTTGTATGGCAGCTACTCGAACCCTCTGCAGTAGACCAACCAAATTTTGCAGTAACTTTGGCCATTATACTAAACTACTTTTGGCAAAATTTCAGACACGCAGCTTCCATAGGTATAGAGTAATGCTCATATAAAATTATAAGTTGTATGGCAGGTACTCGAACCCGTGGACCAAAATGGCTGAATTTCAAACTCGATTCCGTTTTTTGCATAAAAACGAATTTGTGAAAATTTCATAATCCTAGCTCCTTTACTTTTTGAGTTATCGTGATGACGGACGGACGGACGGACGGACGGACAGACGGACAGACGGACGGACATACATAGCTAAATCGATTTATTTTTCGATTCTGATCCGATCCATACACTTGAGTCTATATCTACCCCCCCCTCCTTCTCTGCGTCACAAACGTAATGGCAAATTTATTATACCCTTGGACTATATAGTCATACGGGTATAAAAATTGTTAAAACTAAGAGACACTTTCTTCAATTTTTACGACCCCTTTTGAATTAAAAAAAAGCCTTTGACATATGTTGAAATATAATGTCGGAGTTTTAAAATTTATATATTCTATATATAAATTCTATATATTACAAAAAAAAATTTCAATTTTCGGCTCCTTACAGATTTTAAACATAGGGCTTGACAAAAAAATTTTCTTAACCGATTCTGAAGATATAACTTTTTCCAAAATTTACGTTTCTAGTTTGAACCGTTCAGAAGATATGGTCAAAAATTTTGCAAAAATTTTGTTTTTTTTAATACCGTATGGCAACTCTATACATTGAAGCGAAATTAACCTTATAAAAGCTGCCGTCTTCTACCGTTTTCAGATTTAAAATATACTTTATAGAACTCTGGAAAAAGGTTCTTCCATGAAATTATTTTTATTTGTAATACCTACTTGTAGTTAAAATTTCTTCTCTCTATTTCAAACGGTGTAAAAGTTTTTGTAAACATACGGACAGACAAACTGACAGTCGTACTGATAGAGTGAAACTATATAGGCACATTTTTACAATTTTTTTTGAAATTGTAGGAAAATCCCCATGAATAGAACACCAATCCAATACCTTCTTTTAGAGATAACTGTTTATTAAGAAACTATTTTTAATTCTGATTATTTTTGATTCTCTAAAGTCCCGTTGCTTGTTGATAAAAGTGTTTAGAGTAAATTCTTCAAGAAAGATTTTTATTCCATAATTGTGTTGTTTAACTTTCACCAACTCTAACAATTTATTAAAGGATTGGTGACCATGATTAATGTCATTTGCTAGGATTTTCTGGTTAATTATATAACGGCATTTGATTTATACTTTGAGATATCATTAAAATATTAAAATTCCTTAATCTTGACATATTTGCACATTTTCATGCAATAAAATGACAATGACTTTCATTATACAAAAATATTTTAATATATTCAACATTATTATTTATAATAATGCACATCTATCATTATTTGTATCTATCAGATAAATATTTTTAAAAAAACTGTATGAACCATATGTGACATTTATATTTTTTGATTTCCTTAACACAATGTGCATATTCATATGAATTTTATTTTTAAATTATCCTTCTTTACAATTTTCTATTCTTGTACAATATACTAAAATTTTTTTTTTATTACATATAATATAATTTGTATATATATATATATATATATATATATATATATATAATTTTAGTATATGTAACATTTGGTTCACTTATGTTTCAATAATATTCTTGTTATCTTATAATATAAAGTACAATTTTTACTTTTAAGGTTCAAATCAGTTATTTTTATCTTTGAAATGTTGATTTAGGGGAAAAAATAGATAACATTTAATTTCAAAAAAATCAAAGAACATATGAGGATAAAACATTGATAACAGTTAGAATTAGAAGAAAATATGGAACACATATGGGAATAAGTGGACATAACAATTTATGTAAAACGAGGAAGAGTGTAGTAGAGTAGACTGTGTCAACTCTGGGATACCCGTATGACCGTAATATAAACACTATATCATCCGGTTAATTACTTTTGGCAAAATTTCAAACACACAGCTTTATTACGTGTAGTGTAATGCTCATATAACAGAAGGAGGTGTATGGCAGCTATTCGAACCCTCTGCAGTAGACCAACCAAGTTTTGCAGTAACTTTGGCCATTACACTAAACTACTTTTGGCAAAATTTCAGACACCCAACTTCAATAGGTATAGAGCAATGCTCATATAAAATAAGAAGTTGTATGGCAGATACTCAAATCCGTGGACCAAAAAGGCTGGATTTCAATAGCGATGGTGGCTATTGCCTAAAAACTAATTTGTGAAAATTCAAGCTCTTTTATTTTTTGAGTTATCGTAGTGACGGCCGGACGGACGGACATACACAGCTAAATCGATTTATTTTTCGATTCTGATCCGATCCATACACTTGAGTCTATATCTACCGCCCTGCTTCTCTGCGTCACAAACGTAAAGGCAAATTTATTATACCCTTTGATCTATAGTCATACTGGTATAAAAATATAGAAATTGTATATTAGATTGAGTTATGGATATAAATTGTAAATGTGTTTTAAGTTTTTAAGTATTTGAGGTTAAAAAGATATTTTTAGATAGAAAATAATAATATTTATTGGATTTTATTTTATGAAACCAACTTAACATGTGGTTTTGGTAAATTTCTAAGAACGCTTAAAAGTGTTTTGTATTTTTTCGGTAAATCTTATTTCATGCTGATTTTTAAGAATAGCAAGAACTGTAATTTATTATTAGTATTATTAATAATGTAACAGAATTTTTTTCCATTTTGTACAATATGTTTCTTTTATATATTTCAAAAGAGTTTTCAAGTTGTCAATGTGACTACTTGATATGACACATATAATATGAGTAATATTTTGTCATTATATAATCCAGAGGCTAATTTAGAAATTATGTTGGATTTTCTGGAAAAGAAAAGTAATTGGATTTTAATATTAAGTAATTGGCTTTAACGCA
Source organism: Dolichopus griseipennis (assembly GCA_963082915.1). Taxonomy (NCBI): domain Eukaryota; kingdom Metazoa; phylum Arthropoda; class Insecta; order Diptera; family Dolichopodidae; genus Dolichopus; species Dolichopus griseipennis. The sequence continues at coordinate 74,328,254 of OY720444.1, read as the reverse complement.
TTCATTCCAATGGTTAGATTTTACAATATATATAATATAAGTGTTTTAGGAAAACAATATGAAGGCCACCATATTAGCTTTATACAGTTTTTGTTTTGTTTTTGATTTTTTGTCGTACCTTCATTTGATTTAATGTTATATTTTTTTGCATAATGTTTCGCTGGCATGCCTTCTGTCGCCGGGTTTGAATCAGTTTACAGGAGCTATGTTCTAGAAGACACTAAAGGTGAAAACCCAATAAATGCTCTGCATGTCTCGCTTGCTTCTTTGACTTCTGCAATAAAATACATTATTTCTTATGTAATTAGACCTAAAACGAGCAAAGCGAATAATGTCTGCATAATTTGTAATTGAAAAATTTTCAATTACTCGCTTGCTTTTTACGCTTTTTGCGCTTTGACATTTAAATTTAAAATTTGTTTAAACGAAGTACACAAGTAATGTTTTTTGTCTACGTTTATAAATAAATACGTAGAAATCTATAATTGGAAATCAAAAATATTTTTTAAAAAAAATTTGAAGAATGAATTTTTTTTCGAATGTAACCTAAATGTAACATATAAAAATAAAATGTTTCGAATCTAACGAAATATTTTATTTTTATTTTTGACATAAAAAAAACCGTAAAAAAATGATTTATGAAATATGTTAAAATATCTGTTTTGAAATTTTCATTGGGTCATAGTTGCCTTGCTTGCTTTTCTGCATTGACAAAATTAATTATGCAAAGCAAGCAAAGCGTTCATTGGGTTTTCACCTTAACTGTAGGATAAGATTAAAGTTAATTTACGCGATGCTAATCACAAATTACATATCAGATCTTAGAGACAATATGTTGGAGACAAAGCCAACTGTCATAGTTATAAATTTTGGGTTGAAATCAATGCATAAAATATAAAATAGAGTTCTGCAGTAAAAATTTAACTATTTGGATTTACATTTATTTATTTATATATATTAGAGGTAGAGTTCTTATTTACGTTAATTGATGGTTTCGTGTCATTCATAATTGGGTTTGGGATACCTACTATAAGATTATTAATGCATTCAGCAACAGAGAGAGATATTGAATTTATACAATTATATTGAGAGCGTTCCATAATCTCGGTTTAGTATTTTTTTTTTTTTAAGAAAATCTCTTTTTTAATTGAAAAATCTCGCTTTTTAAGAAAATCTCTTTTTAAAAGAAAAATCTAGTTTTTAAGGATTTTTGAGTTGGATACAAAACCAGAATTATCAGCTTTATCCAAAATATAAAAAAAAGGATTTTCTAAAAACAAGATTTTCTAAAACAAGATTTTCTAAAAACGATATTTTCTAAACGACATTTTCTAAAACGAAATTTTGTGAAAACGAGATTTACTAAACTGAGATTTCAGACCCAACCCAGTTATATTTTCTTTATTCTTTGCACCATAACTCTTCTGAGTTTTCATCTCTTCTGATATTTCCTTAAAGTCGTAAAAAGTCTCATTCTCTCCATCATCTCTTAAAAATTTCTTAACTTGTTTTTATACAATGCTTATTAATTATTATTTCTTCTCTAGGTATTCTAAATTATTTTTATGGTAATCTTCTGCATTATAATCCCTTCAGAGTTTTCTAACTGGTTTGTGTTTTCATCAAATGCATGATGTTTTACATTATATAAAATAGATTCTCTTAGTTTGTAAAATTCAGGATTAACTTGTAACTTGGAACATGTTTATATCTATTATATACCATCATTACAATGACCCTCCACCAGTCTATTATTATATAACCTGCCATAATCATAACAACACATTTTTATTATCATTTCATTTTAACGATTACAACACGTCTTCAAAAGTCCAGTCAACCCTTCTTTAATTTATTTTGAAAAATAAAATCATTTGTCCACATTTTAACATTTTTTTTTCGCTTTATCTGATTGTAAATAGGCTAATGTTAAATTTAAAAACAAAAACCCTCACGTACTTTTAAGGGTATTATGTCAATTAACACAAAAATATCTTAATCCTTTTAAACAATTGCAATTTAAAAAACAGAGAAAAAACAAAACAATAAAAAATTGGCAAATGAATGAATTCAAATGTTATTGTATGATTGGTATTAATTAAGATAGCATGTCCTTTTTCAAATTGCATTTGCATTTTGAGGTTTTTTTTTTTTTGAAACAAATTTATTGTTCTTTGTCATCATATTTACACACACACACACATATATGCAAAAATATGCATCATATGTGATTACGTAAAATGATGTTAAATTTGAATGACAAGACAACATAACATCAAATTAAATTTTTTTTTTTGTTTTTTTTTTTTTTTGTAAATTTGTGAAAAGATCAAAACATGAGGGTTTTATTTATTTCAAATTTGGTGCAAAAGGACACACATTATATAAAACCAAATAGTGACAATCAAATATAAGCTAGGAATGAAAGCATTGAGGGGTTTTCAAAAAAGAACATTTTCAAAATTAAACAATGTTCTATAATAAGTTATAGGGTAAAGTAGTGTATTGAAAAATAGTTTATTATAATTTTTTGCATTTTATTATAATTTTGCAATAGTTTATTACGTGGTCCGAAATATGAACTACTCCAGTTTATAATACAAGGTAAAATAGAAGGCAAGAGAAAAATTGGTAGAAAACAAATATCGTGGCTTAGCAACATCCGAAACTGAAAGGGGTATTAACACAATAGGAAAATTCGAACAAAGCGCAAGATATAGAGAACAGTGTTCCAACACCATTGCAAATCTACAGTAACATATGATGGCTTATCATCCAGTAGTGGATTAGCAGCTCAAGAAAAAGAACTGCAAAAAAAACTTTTTGCAGGTATTCAAGTGCCAGGTTTTTAAAAATTAAAAATTTTTAACTCTTTAACCTTTTTTACAACCCTTAAACAAATGGCCATCTTAAAAAGTTGTTTCTTAAAAGATATATATATTTTTTTATATCTAATTCCCTTCAAAATTTCAAACCTTCTAGAGGACATAAGAAGTATTCAATTTTTCAAAAATTGTGTTTCGTAAAACGGTAAATTAATGTACAATATGGCAGCCCTGATTCACATTTGCGATATATATTTTTATAAAAAAAGCTAGCGTTTGACATTTTTAGATTGAAAATATTTAAATATAGGGCTTTTCTGGACTTGGTACATTTAGGTCTGTAAGGCCCATGGAAGAGTTTTCTTTTGTCAAATTTAATTTTTTTTCAACAACTTTCGTCACTATTCAAAATTTCATTTCTTTATTTCAAACGGTGTAGAAATTTTGTAAACACTTTTACGCATGGTCGAATGGTCGAACGATCGGCACGGACAGAGCAAAACTTTATAAGCTCATTTTTTTTTAAATTTTTTGGGAAATATGCTAAAAAGGACACATTCTGCTCAAAAAAAAAAAAAATTGATTGTGAGTTTGGAAAAAAAAAAAAAAAAAAAAAATTAAATGAATTGAAATTGAAAAGGGGGAAACTTTTGAAAACAAATGGGACAAATGGTATTATTTAATTTTTTTTTTTTTGTGTGCAATCCAATTTTTTTATTTGAATTTCCATTTTCAAGACATCGTCATTTATGATAAATTTTTTTTTTTTTTTTGGAAATATGAAAATGAAATATTTCGCAGTTTCTGAAGCAGCTTAAAAAAAAAAAACTTAATGAATTTGTTGTGTAAGTAAAATACTTAAAACATGTTCAATTCTTCCAAAAATTACATTAAGCAGGTGGTGGTGTGGCAATTTATTTCCTTTTGAAAACTAAAAAGGAAAAACGTTCTTAACATTCTTTCTTTTTACTTTCTTCGTCATATTAATTAGATTCTTTCATTCATTTTTAAATAGTGGAAATGGTTTTATTAGAGCATCGCAGGATTCGAAAAAATTTGTGAAATACAAAAAAAAAGGGATTCTATTCGATTCCTTTATTTTTTTGCTACATTTAATTTGTCAAGTGTTTTTTTACATTTTAGAGTTATTTATAAAAAAAAAAATGGTTTTGGTTATATTGGTTGCTGGGTGTTCATAAATGCCAGATGTTTTAAAATGGAATTTTTTTTTTTGTATATAATAGTCTTAGCGAAAGGAAGTTATTTGTATTTTGTATAATAATTGTTGAAAGCAGGAGTGTTAGTTGCCCTTTGAAATTTATAAAAGGAATGTGTTTTAAAATGGAAAAATATTAAAAAATTAAAATAAATTTCAATTTTTGAAATAGAAATATAAATTTGTATAATTTATTATACTTTTTTTTAAATATTAAGATATAATGGTTATCTTAACAAAAACAGACATTTAAATATTTATTCAACAGATATTTTGTGTCACACAATTAATAAAAAAATAAAGTCGTTAATGTGGGAAATAGTTAAATTCATGAATTTTTTTATTCTTTATGTTGTATTGTAATCAGTTTTACTGCAAGCAATTGATTTTCTATTGAATTGAACCCCAAATGGAATAATTTTAATATTTGCGCTATTGTGTGATACGTGCCATTCAAAAAAATAATGAATTTTGGACTTATGTTTGAATTTATTTTAAAGGAATACTTTCTGGCAAATGGTATAATTTTATAAAGATCTATAGTGCTTTGGAAGTTAGGCCAAACATTTATTTCAAATGTTTAAAAATTTTTTTATTACAGAACATTTATAAATTTGCGCGTATTTTTTGTCATATTTTTATAGTTCTTTTAAAACTAGTCTTAGCGAAGCCAACCAAGCCTAGTACTACGGTTTCTTTGCAAGCATTTCTGAATGGAAGGGGTTTTTTATAATTGGTGCCCGCGCTTCAATTTTAAACAACTGGTACCCTATTCTTTTAAAACTCGCCTTAACTTGCCAACCAACCAAGCCAAGCTACGAAGCTATTGGAAATTTTTATTGTTTGCTACATACTTTCCAAAAAGTGATGACAATTCTATGGGAGTTTTCTATGGGACAAATTAGTTTTTTTTTAAGTGCTAGCTGTTCAGCTGTTAAACTAATATAAGTCTGTCTATACCAAACCTACATAATGGAATGGAAGGGATATATTATATTCTTAGAAATAGAATTGTTTTAAATGAATTTATATACAACTTTAACATCAGGTAGTACCTAGGCCTTATAAAATGTAGCAACTTCTTAGATTTTATTATATATAGAATTCTATTTAGTTTTTTTTTCTTGTTATAGGGCATCCACTGGCGTCTTTCTTTGGACCCGAACGTTCGCAAACAACTTGATCTGCTCCCAAGTTTGCCCGTTTCTTGCTAGTTCAGCCATGGCTGTTCGACGCCAGGTGTTGTTGGGTCGGCCGTGACTTCTACTACCTTGAGGTTCCATTCTAGTGCCATTCTTGTTATGTTAGTTGGTGGTTTTCTCAGAGTGTGGCCTATCCAACTCTATTTTCTGCGCTTGATTTGGCTCATTACCTGTTAGCTGTCAAAAGTCCCTATTACTGATGGTGTTGGGTCAGAAAATTCTGCATATGATTCTTTCGCATTTATTCGCGAATACTTGGAGCTTTTGTCTGATGTTGTTTGTAGTCAAACAAGTTTTACTTCCATTTTTTTATATTTTATATTTTTTTATTAAAGATATAAAATTATATTTTATTAGTTATTCCATTAATTCGAACCTAATGGCGAATGGTAGTTGAGTCGAGTTGAAAACCCAAATAAAATTTTTTAAGACTCCTATAACTGAGATTCGAACCCAGGGCTATCGAACGAGAGGTCGGCATTTTTACCACTCTTCCATCCAGTCGTTAAAAAAAATCTTTTAAGTTTATAAAATCTTTTAGTTAAGAGTAACTTAAATAAACTAAAATAAACTAAAAGATTATTTTCTTTACACTTTTATCAGATTGTTTATTCAACTTCTTACAAAAGTGATTCTATCGATTCTCTTTTCGAAATAATCGAATTATAATTTACATAAAGTAAAAAAACGATTATAAACATTTGTTTGGGTTTAAATTAAGCGTATACAGAAAGATTATTTTCCTTTTAACCACACATTTTACAGTCTTAATTATTTGTTTTTTAAATGCTTTAGAAAAAAAATCAGATTTATTGTTCACACAGATTTGTGAATCCAACTTTGTCTTTACTAAGAAAAATAAATTTAAAAGAAAAAAAAAACAGGAATAGATCTAATAAAATCTCACAGTTGGATACTAAAAAAAATGATATTATATATTAAATACTTATGTATGTTGGCATATATACATTACCCATATATTTGTTAATATTTCGTCATCAATATCCTTTTGTATTATTTTTTTTTTTTTTATATTTACAATTGGTGTCCTTTTGTTACATTCAATTGATGCTATATATAATATAATATATTCAATAATCATCTGTGTACACCCATGAATCATCTCAGGATATACTTAATATATATTTGTATGCATGTTAATATTGTATATATATAGAAATGTTAAGTGTTATAGATTTGTGCGTTATTGTGTTAAAAATATCCTTGTTGTACATGACATTTAAATAAGACTTTAATTTTTATTAATATATACATTTGAGTATTTAAAATACAGTATGTGTACAGGGTGTGATAAAAATAACTGTACGGTTTTTAATTTATGTAAAATATTTAACTGTTGGGTGAATGGGATTATTCTTAAACATTTAATATTCAGAATGCACCTAAATATAAGGTTTATATTTGAATTATAAGATTATTTTTTGTATCTGTGAGTTGTATTATTCAATTAAATTATTTGTTTATATTTTGTATTTGTTTTTGCGTCAGTTAATTAAGTTAAAAATTTATTGTATCACTTTTACAGGGACTCAAATCCGGGCCTCACGAATAGAAGGTAGTATTAAACAAAGACACAATGAAACATTTTCCATATATTCTATGTAACTTAAATATTGAAAATTATTTTTGAACGACCTTGCAACTTGCGACCATAAATACTATAAATGTATTCTGGTTTCTAATGAATTCTCTATACAGCAATAAATTTTAGTAAAAAAATATTTATATATATATATATTACAAAAGTACAACACTTGTTGTGGCCATATACAATTTCGTCATCTGGAAATTACCAATGATTTTAAAATATTATGTGTAAGATATTTTATCCACCCCTATTTAATAAAAATAAATATTCAACTTCTGCGAAAATGTAACATAGTGTACAATTCCATTCAATATATATATATATATATATATATATATATATATATATAAATTTAACAAGGTTATTGTGTTGTGTTCAATATATATATACAGTACTCTTGTAATTTAAAAAATAAAATAAATAAAAACTAAAAAAATTAAAAAGGATAAGGACATTTGAAACCATTTGGAATTCAAAGCAAGTAATCAAGTAATACTGGTTTCTATTTTTTCATTTGTTATTTGATGATGCACCATTTTTAGAATAAAAAAAAATTAACAAACAGCAGCGGCGTTATACCAGAGGATTCTAAATTAAAAAAATAAATGTGTTTTAATGGAATATATATATATATATATATATATATTTTGATATATTGTACTGTACATTTCATTTGAAAGCTGTAGGCGTATATATATAATTTGATTTCAACTTTGAAATATTAATATTCTATCGTTAAAAGGACATTATTTTCAATTTGACTAAAATATGACATTAACGATTTATTAATTGTATAATGTTTATACATATGTAAATTGTTAGGGGGTTCTTGAAAATGTTATTTTGAAGGGGTGTCAAATTAATGTAACAGTGTTTTTAAAGTGTTAAAAAAATTCTTTTAAATCTTTTATATTCAATTGGGATGCGATTTAAAGAATGGAAATTAAGGAAAAACATAACTGAAGCTGAAAAGAGGGCTGTAATCATATCCCTGGCCTCGAATAGATTGCTGTGCTGTTAGAAGTAGAAAAACTTCTTCTCATTTAAAAATTAAGTTCTTTTTTAAAATTTTTGAGAAATTCTGCAATTAAATAGGAATTTTAAAATTAACAAAGTTAAAGCGTAAAGCGCTGTGAATGCATATACTCAGGTCTCGGAAGGGACGCTTTACTGTTACTAAAAAATAATACTTCTACTCACTCAAAACTTCTACTCGTTCTTTTTTAACATTTTTGGTAAATTTTCCAAATTAATTAAGGAATATTATTTTAAATTGATTTATCTGTCAATTTTTAACGGACTTATTTTTGACACCTGTTAATTTTAGTAGAGAACTGTCAAAATTTTGATAACTTTTATTATTTTAAAATAATTAAGAGATATAACTAGATTATATTGTGTTAATCAATGTTCTAGTAGATTGATTAATTATAATTTAAACATATTATACATATATAAACATATAAATATATATATATATATAGTTTGGCAAAGCATTACCATATATTGCACTTCTCATTAAATTTAATGCTCGAATAAAAAGTAATGAAAAATAAAATATCCTATGGATTTTTTATAAGAATTAAATCTAAAATAGGAGAAATGAAATAAAAAATACATTTAATTTTTTTGTTTTTTTTTTATATATATATATTTTATAATATATTGAATGCCCTGTTGAAGTGTAAAAGGCGACCAAATGGCGTCAAGGGTAATATTCAACATGCTCAACAAAGAATAAAAAACAAAAAAAAAAAAATATGAAAATGAAACTTTTGCAAACGGCTGATAAAGTTCTCACTTCACGAAATGTGGGAATATAAGGCTGAAATGTCCTATATATCTTCTACATGTTATATGCATTTATGTATAAACGTATGTGTGTGTGTATGCCCCACGCTAAATTGAAATAAAAAACCAAAAAAAAAAAAAAACATATTCACGAATGGGTTATAAGGAAAACAAAAAAAAATTTGCAGTCTATAACTTATACACAATGATCTTAAGTTTGAATAATTGAGCATAAAACTATCTTCCATTTTAGAGTTAAAGTAATACCTATATTGGAGGATAAATGCCGTTCTTAAAGTTGGTTTTGGAAATAGGATGTTTAGAAATGTTTTTATACCTTTTTATAAGAATTGACTTTCAATAATTGAAACTTAATTTTACAGTTCCAAAAAATTGCCAAATTAGTTAAAGTATAAAATAAACGATAGTTAAAGATTTGGAGAAGGCAATTGTAAGGATTCGAATGTTTCTTTAGTCGAAATTTTGTTGATGATTGCAAATAACAGATTTCAGATGACATAAACACAGATTGCATAATTCACAAAGCAAAAAATCTTTTAGCAAAAAACTTGTTTTGCAAAAAAGTTTTTGTCAAAAGGGTAGATACAAATTTTCACTTTTGAAAACATCTGTTTGAAAAATTTTCCAATAGCTTAGATTAACGTACTTAAACACTATGTAAAAAACGTTTAACCCTTATTTTGTAACTGTAGCAACGAAATTTACCGAAAAATATTTTTTTGAAAAGATGGCAACTCTCTGATTTTTTAGCCAACTATAAAGCTGCTCTAAATTTCTAGTCTTGCATATTTAAGTTTTTTAAAATAGCAGCGTAAATAATTTTACCGAAAACAATGGGGTCGCTGAATTTGATTAATAGATATTTTGTAGGGACTTAGACCTATTCTAAAGGAAATATACAATAAATGCTTCAACTCAAAGTTTTTCAACGGATAACAAGGAGGACAACAGTTGCTCATACCTACACATTCTCGATAGTTGAAAGGAGTTGTGTTGCTCAAGGAAATTCGTTTGTCATGCTCATATCTCGGATTTGCAACCATATTTAATCAAATATGTTGCTCAAGTTGACTTTAAAACGGCACTTCACTATTTTTTTAAACAGTTAAATTAATAATAATTAATTTATAGTTAAATGTTTAAAGTTTTTTAAATGGATATTTGCAAACTTCCAAAAATATTTTGTAACCATAACATCGTAACTTTAAACGTCAATTATAGTTGACGGTTAATCAACTTCAACATTGTTCTTACTGCAAAATTTTAAAAACAATAATGTATTCAATATATCGTAGAGCTGAGATTTTCTTTTTAAATACATATATATACATATATACAAACATTCATTTACTCTCTTTTGATAAAAATCGTCGGTGTACTAAAACATAAACTTAATGTATACTTACTTTAAAAAAAAACAACAATAGAAAATCAAAAATACCAAATTTTTTCATTCACATATGTACATACATACATACATTCATCTGAATATAATAGAATATAAGAAGTGAAACAAATTTTAATTCCCAACTGGATATCAACTTAATAAAAAACCAAAAAAAAAAAAAAACAAAAAATTCTTATCCATGAGCAGTCATCTTTTAATTTTGTTTTTTTTTTTTTGTTTTATTCCTCCGTGTTCAACCAAATAAACTGCATTCAATTGGTAAGGCTGTGCGTTGCGTTTACAAAGAGAGAATTCATGTTACTTTTCAATACAATTTTCGCCAGGAGATAAAAAAGAAAGAAATAAAATCTTAATAGGAATTCAAAAAAACAAAATGTGAATCAGTCATCAACAGAATTGAACATTTGCAAGGGCCGGCGCAACAACAGTTTTGCCAACAAAAATATAAAAAAAAAACAAAAAAAAATAAATAAGAAAAAAATAAGGCGAAATAAAATCAAAGAAAAATTGTTGGAAAAATATGTTGCATCAAGATAAGGTTGAATACAACAAAATACAATAAAAAAACACAAAGAAATAAATGGAAAGAAAAGAGGGGGTATGATCTCTTATGTTCTGTTCTGTTCTCCAATTTTATATGTAAAAGCTGTTTTTATAATAACAATTTTTTTCTTTTGTAATTTACAGGGTGTCTAACTAGTAGCTAAACTTTTGGTACATATTTCTTCCCATATTCCCTGGTAGTTAGAGGGTGTTAAGGAAGGTTATATGATTTTAAATTCTTAAAAGTCTTTATCTATTTTAAATGGTAGGTAGCAGAAAACGCCTTTAACTTTAATTATATAACTGTAAAAAAAATGTTTAACCCATTTGTTGTAATTAATGATTCACTTTCGAAATCAATGGTTGGGTAATAGTGTAATTAATGTATTAAATAAGTCAAAGGATCATTTTTTTTAAAACTAAAAGGAAATGAACCCTATGTCTTGGATTGCTAAATCATTTGTTGAATTGGTTGGGCAGTTAATGGGTTAAACAAGGTGGATGATAATTTTTTTTATTATAAAGAAATTCTCTGAATATAATTTTTTAACTGTGTGCAACATAAGCAATGATATCGGCTGTAAAATCCAAAAGGACAAGAGCATGTTCAGTCACTTTGCGGCGAATATTAAGAGACTCACACAAATGCCCGAAGGTACAAAACTGAGAATATTGCACGACTGCGGAAAAAACAACCTTAACACTTAAATGAAAGTGAAACCTTGTTAGTTACTAAAAACATTGCAAGGAAATTACAAGTATACATCAATAATTATTTAATTCATTATCATTTATAGCATATAATATGGCCAAATACCTCCGACACGTTGGAGAAACTAAAATCGATTGAGAAAGAGATCCGGTAGAAAAAGTCAAGTCGGATAAGACACACATTTAAGCAGCCACGAAAATGTATAGTAAAGGAAGGACAAGAATAAGTTAAAAAAGAACCTGACGTTGTAGTATCCGACCTACATCTGGAGACGAACAACATCAGACGGGCTGACCTCAATTGAAAAAACATCGCAAGGAGCGAAGATACAGTAATATTTCGATAATTCGAAACCCATATAATTCGAATGACAGTTTACAAAGCACTAACTATTATACAATCCGAATTTATTGCAGCTTGGAGATTCTATAATCCGAATTATGCTCAAAATTGCAATATATTTAATGTTTTTATGTTTTCGTATGAATATTTTTAGTAATATCAAGTTAATCCGAATAGGGGTATGCAATCAATTATTCGGATTATCGAAATATTACTGTATTTACTTTAAATAGTGTCAGATGGAGATGCCTAGTAGATAAACTACGCTCCCAAGAGATGATGTGACCATGGAAAAAAATACTTTGGGGAGATTTTACTAACCCAACTTATTTAGATTATCCTCTACTTGCTTCATTTTGTGTTACAAATTTTCACTTGCGCAACAGCTTGTACCCTAATAATGTACACATGCATAGTGAAAGAATGCTGCTACATTTATAGTATTCTAGCACCAGACGCGGCTAAGTTTTTTATTTGTTTTTTAAGTTTTCTTTATTTTGTTAATTTTCATTTTTTAAGAGTTGAGTATCACACTCATAAAAAAAAATTACAATAACAATTTTGTTTTTTCAAAAGCGGCAATAATAATAAAAAACAAAAGAAAAGTTTTTTTTTTTTTTTTTTTTTTTTTTTTGACAACGTACTCTTCAATATTTTGTTTAGGAGCTGTTTTTGGATATATTAAACTATAAGTACAATGTGTAGTTATTATATGCATCCACATGGTGGACCAAAATATATATATGTATGTGTAAAAATACAAATATACAAACATATTAATATATATAAAAATAAATATAAGAATGTGAAAGCGTGTAGAAAATCAGCAAGAGACATTTTATTTAGAGAAAGATGAAGAAAACAAAATAAAAGTAAAAAAAAAAAAAGAGTTGTAAAATGCATATTTTAAGAAAAAATAAATATAAAAAAAAAAAAAAAAAAATTGAATAGACTTAGACTATTTATAACTTAGGCAATATATCTAGATAGAGTTCAAAGATGAATTCTAAAAATTGACAATTTATACTTTGTATGCATGTATATATTTTTTTTTTTTTTTTTTTGGAAATTCATTTGGTGTGAAATGATTTTGAAGTGATTTAATAGCTTATAATCAGCATGTGTATATTTTTTGTTTTGGTTTATTTGTTTGTTATTTCAATTTTACACACTTTTGGGGGCTTGGCATTATCTAATTCAATTATTAGAAGTAAATACATTTGGAAATTAATGTTTATTTTGTAAACTCTTGTAACTTAGTGTAATTTAGGTGAAGTGGTGTATGACTTTTGATTAATTATCAAATAAAATATCAATGTAAGTTGCATTTAGCTTTTAAAAAGTATAAGTACCCTTAAGTATCAATTCATGTATATAATATCATTATCATTTCATTTATAATGTTGAATGTTATGCATATGTAAATCTTTTTCCCTTCTGAATCAGTTAACAGCTTTTGCTAAGAGTTTCTTCAAATGTGTTTCACTTTGGATGATCTGTAGCTTTTTTATTTCGGTTCTTGCCATGTTTGATATTGCTGCAACTCTGGCTTCAGATATAACAGTTTTTCGTCCCTTTTGTCTCGATCTACTGCCATTTTCTCATTCAGATTTCAACCTGATTTTATTTGACTTTGTTTTTCGTAAAATGTTATTTGCCTTTCTTCGTTATATTTTTAACTTAAGTTTGTAAGGTAAATTTTTTAAAAGTTTAATGACCTATAATATAGTTAATAATTATTCCTGAAAAAATTTTGCTGGAAAGAGGTCGAATCAAGTGATTCTCGGTTTAGATGGCAGTTAGGTGGAATTGCTTCTTGACTATTTAATGCATCTAATGTTGAGGGTATATAAACGCTACCGTTAATCAGTTATTCCTTAAATAATACTAAAAAAATATTTTTTAATTTTATAAAAAAATCATAATACTCCGTAGTATGAATTAAAGGATTTACATCCTTCAATGACATATTTGTCTGTAAAATCTTCGAAGAAATTGGATGCGCAACTTAGGCAACTATAAATATTTTACAGGGATTATAATTCTTATTTAAATACATTAAGTGCAAAAAAAATAATAACTCTTTACACGGCTTGTTAGCACTGTGGTTAGAGTGCCGACCTTTCATGCGAAGATTCGGTTTCGAATCAGAGTGAAAGCGAAAAAACTTTTCTGGTTTTCTACTCGACTCAGCTAAAATTCGCGATTGAGTTCAAATTAATGGCTTAATCAATAATTAATAATTATATATCTTTAATAAAAATTACATTAATATAACAATATAAACAAATACGAAATATAAACAAATTATTTAATTGAATAATATAACTCCCAGACATAGAATACCATATAAATCAAATACAAAATTATTACAATATAAACAAAAGTAGAATTGTATCTATTGAAAATCTAAGACGTTTCTACATGTTATGAAGCCTTTGTACTATTTAAAGTTTAAATTGTATGTGGAAATTCATTAAAATCAATTTTAATTACACGAATACAATATGACCACCTGTTCCAACATGTAGCTATGGAAAAGACAGCCTTATTAGCATAACAATTGAACATTTCGTGCTTAAAACTGCTGAATCTAAATTCAAATGAACTAAATCCAACACTCTTATTAGTTAGTTAAAATAAAAAAAAAAAAAAACAGAATTAAAATAATAATATTATTAAATTAGTCATCCCATATGTGCGAAAGCAACTACTGAAACACTGATTAAGGATATGAATATCAGTCCTTGTTTTCATTACAGTAAAATATAACATTGTTGTCTTTGGATCGTTACATTTTTCCACATAAAGTGTTTTATTTTTTTTTTTTTCTGATTTTCCTTATTTTTTGTTTCATTTTTAGATTTTTGAATTTTTTTTTGGTTTTTCTTATTTTTATGTTTGTTTGTTTTTGTATAAAAAGAACTTATTATGGTGCGCCGCAATTTTCTTATTTTCTACTGAATTTATTTTTTTTTTTTTGTATTTTTCTTATTATTATTTCTTTTTACGTTGGCGACACTATCCAAAAAAGGACGCCAAATGCATTGTTCTTCTTCTTATTTTCTTATTTTTGAACGAAATTTTTCTGATATAATTTTTATTTTATGTTTTTTTTTTTTTTTTTTTTTTAATAAAAAAATATGTTGTTATACAATGTGTTAAAAAAATTTCAGAATACTTTTAAGAGATTTTTACATGAAAATATTATTTTCTAAATTAAAAAAAAAAACAAAAAAAAAAAAAAAAAAATAAAAAAAAAATAAATAAAAAAAATCAGCAAAAAAAAAAAGGGGGAAAAATATGTGTAGCCAATCGGACAATTAACGATAACGAAACAGTAAGTGGTGGTTAAAGTTCATTAAAAAACTTGCATAACCTAAAAATCTCTTAAAGGAAAGGAATGGAATTTAAAGTTTTTTTTTTTTTTTTTTTAAATATTTGTTTTTTTTGCTACTTTTTCTTTCAAATTTTAATTTTTTTTTTTTAATTATTTTGCTGATTTTTTTTTCTTATTTTATTTTTTTTATTGAAATATAATAGAAGCTGAATAATTAATAAGGAAATTGATTTAAAAGAACTGATTTGAACTTTTAAGGAATTTATGTTTTTTTGAAAGTAGACTAGTGTTTATTTTGAAAAATATTTGAGAATATAGGATTTGGTCGGATAGGTTTATGTATTTGTATAAGTTATTTAGAAAAAAATTGTAATTGGAATTTATTAAAATCTTATGAATGCAAACTATTTGTTGAGAATTTAATGTAGAAAATTTAGGCTTTGCGATTTCGTCTGGGATAACAGACACTTTTCGACGACTTGAAATTATAGTAAATCAAGTACTATGTGATGAATATGAAGGCTTTGGCATAAGGTGAGCAATGCTTACCAAATAGATTTTAACAAAGTTTTTGGATTTGGAGGTTTAAAAAAATTTATGATGCAACTCCTCCACAAAGGTAATCCAAGGAAGTCTATTAAATTGAATTGAAAGATTTTGTTATATAAGTTTTTGAAATAAATTTTGCATATTAGTGGTGACTTCTTTATTTAATATATATTTCTATATTGAGCATGCGATAATTTGAATTATTGGGTCTAATAAGTTTGAAGTGAAATTTGATGTCATTCAAGAGTTTAAATTTGACTAATAAGTTTTCTGTTAAGTGTTGAATAAGATTAGGTAATTGATGGTATATTTTTGCGATCTTAAGTTCTTCATTAAGTCATTTTAAAAGTTGTTTAAAAATTAATAAAGGAATAATGATCAGGGGCGGAAGCACTTTTTTAAAGTATTTATGATTTAAAAATAAACCTTTAACTGCCATTTATTGTAAAATTTTTAATGTAACTTTAGACGACTACAAAAATTGACTAAAATTGTTTTCGAATTATATAACTTTTTTTTTTTCTGAAATTCAATATTCTTATCGCCTTGTCTCTGCCCTGTTTTAAGAACTTTCTAAGTTTTGAAAACTATTGATATCGTTAGGATAAGTGAATATTTTAGAATATAGAGTGGAGTTACAAACCATACACTAGTAAAATTTTTTAGTACAAATTTATACTTTTAAATTTCAAAGTTATTTAATCTGACCCTTGCTCTTCTTTTAAAACTATTAAATTAACAAAATCTTATCTTTGATTTTCGAATTTATTTTAACACTTGTTTTTGAACAAAATAAAACTTATGATTAACTATATATAAAATTTTATATAATTTGTTTTAAAAAAAAAAACAACTTTTGCTTAGATAAAATGCTAATTCTATAGAAAGCAAATAATGCTAATATAAGCAAAAAAGGCAGTTCTGATCTGATACTAATGCTCTGTATCAGATCAGAATATAAAATTTTAGTTAAATTAAAAAAAAAAAAAATTGCCTAACAGATTTCCTGTTTTTTTATTTAGAAGAAATTTAATGTATAGATGTCTTTCATCTGTTAAAAAAAAAAATGATGTGGTTCTAATTTGATTTTTCATAATGATTTATACCCATATATCAGAATTGTTTAGTTTGAAAAAGAAACACACATACAAACAAACATACTTATATATTAATATATTTAACTGGCGAAACTTCTAAAGTTACATTAACAATTTTACAATAAATGGCAGTTAAAGGTTTATTTTTAATATAATTTTTTTTTTTTTTATTCTAAAAATTTATCATTTGTTGCCACACAATTCGTGATGATTGTGTAACCTTAAAAGGAAAAACCGAATTGTTCGTTCGATATTCCAATCATTCCGAGAATCGATATTAAAAACTTTTATATTATTATATATATTCTTTATTTATTTATTTTTTTTTTTTATATTTACTTATATGCTGTTTTAACTTTTATTCCTTGAGTTTCATTAAAATGAAAATGTTTCTTTTTTTTTTCCTTAAAGCAAACAAAGAACATCTTTTTGTGCAAGTTGATTAACTACTTTTGATATGGTTTTAAAAGTAATACCGGCAGCGCCTCTTATTAACGATCTCCTTCTTTTCCATATAATAAAAATATACATATATAAATATAAGGTAATTTTATTTTTCACTGATTATTTCAGGAATAACCAACCTTTTAAAAAAAAACAAACATTTCTGTATTTATTTAAAAAATTATTAAAATATATTAAATTTTCATTCAAAATCAAACACCCAAACTTAATCAAGTTCGTTGACGTATGGCGTATAAAATGTCAAAAATATATAATACGCAGATGTATACCCCAAATGTGAACGACGTCTTGTATTTACTCTTTGTTTGAAATTTTAAAGTTTTGTAAATAGATAAATTTAATTAAATAACTGTAAATTTATATTTAGGGAAATAGAAATTAAAACAAGTGAAGCATTTCTTTAATACAGTTATTAAATGAACATGTTGTTGTTGTTAATGCCTGTCAAAATTCGAAATTTGAATTTTAATTGATGAAAAAAAGGGTTTATTAAAAATATGTTTGCATTTTTGACAACTGACATATATCAAAGCCATTGTTTGTGTGGGATGGGAGGATGAATTTTATACAAATTTTAAACTCTCTAAGAACTTAATATTGATAATTTTGTTTTTAATAACTTTATGAAAATAATCACTTCTGCATTGTGAAAATGATACTAAGACTTGTTCTTCAATCAAATTAAAATTAAAGTTTTATTTGGTTTCGAAAATTATTTCTTTTGCATTTGGGCTTGGTTAACCAACATTGGATAAAATATGGTAAAAAACGTTATTCAGCAACAAAGGATCTAAGAATATATAAATGGTTTTTAATAAATTGTATTAAATTAGATAACGACTAAGTGGGTACTGTGGTTAGATCGCTGACACTCAAATCCTAGTAAAAGTAAGAGTGCGTTTATGTTGGAGCTGCGATAAGTGATAAGAGCGTCGATAAGAGCATCGATAAGAGCATAGAAAAAGCTATGCTCTTATGCAGTGTTTATATTGGAGCTTCGATATAAGCGATGTAGAATAAAAAAATAATATTATTTATGGTTGTTTTAAATTAAAAAAATAATATTTTGTATGGTTGTTTTAAATTTATCTGGTAATATTCTTAAAATAAAAAAAAAAATAATAAAAAAATTAAATTAAAAAAACTTTTAAGAATTAAATATAATAAATATAATAAAGCATAATTATAATTGTTTATTTATTGAAAGGTGGAAGTAATAATAAAAAAATATTAAATTGAAAAAAAAATTAAATTATATATTTTAAAAAGTTATTTTATAATAAAAAATTAAAAAAAAAATTATACAAAAAAAAATAGAACAAAAAATATTTTATTAACAATAAAAAAAAAATTTATTTTATTACATTATTAAATGTATATTTGCACCTCTTTGAGAGTTTGTATTAAAAAAAAATAAACAAACGAAAATAACATTTATTTAAAAAATTACAATAACAAAAACGAGAGCAAAACATTTATTTAAAAATTTTGATCATCGATAAGAGCGTAGAAAACTGAATAAAGAGTTTTCTATGCTCTTATCGCTTATCGATGATCAAAGCGATGCTCCAACATAAACACCTCTATTTAAATTATGTATTTAGTTTTCTACGCTATGCTCTTATCGACGCTCTTATCACTTATCGCAGCTCCAACATAAACGCACCCTAAGAAAAAACTTTTCTGCTTTTCATTGGTGGCCATAACATCCATAGGAACTTTTTGGTTATGCCATTAACCAATATTAAACACATGTATAACTTTAATAAAAAATACATTAATATAACTAAATTCAAAACAATATATATAATAAATTCAAAATATAAACAAATAATTTAATTGAATTTTATAACGCGCAGATACAGAAATACCTTATAATAAAATAATAAAATTATTACAACTTAGTAACAAATAGAATTTTATCTATTGAAAATTTAAGACGTTTTTATTTCAAGGCCTACTAATATTAAATTTTTTAATTGTATTTCGGAATTCGTTAAGATCAATTCTAATAATAATAATATAATATAACCCCTTTGTTTTAACATGGACCTATGGAGGCTTATATGAAGATACATAACATTAGCTTTATTGAAAATGTTTGCGCATTTGCAAAGCTGCGCAAAAGGTTATATTCCTCTGATTTTAGTTTAATTTTCCTTATCATCTAACAGAGCTCGACAAACGGTAATTGGGCAATAGTGTGGCTAAGTATAAGTACAATTTTTATAATATAAGGCCGTTCTTTGTTAAGGATAAGTGCATTTTTGTTTTTTTTTTCTTCTTATTTTGATTATCTTGATTATTGTTAAGTTGTTCTTATTATATTTTTCACTGTCGTTGTTATTGTTTGTTACCTGATTCTTATTACTTACATTTAAAATAAAACAATAAAAAAATAAAATCAGTAACTATATGTATATGTTCAATGCATAACATGAGTTCAAAAGTGACAGAATTTTGCTTCTGGACATGTAGCATTTTCACATATGTGCAACTTAACCACCTGATTAATTCAGTTCGTTTATTATTTTGCTTTTTTGTTTTTTTTATTTTTATTTTGCGAACCAAGGGCATTTAACAATACCAAATTCAGGTATAATCAAAAAAAAAAAAAAAAAAAACAAAAAAAAAAAAACCTAAAAAATAAATAAATGAAAAACAATCAGTGCAAAAATGGGATTTACAACAGTTAAAAAATATCTGTAAAGCTTCATTTTATAACATTGTGCTGCATACAGTAAAACACTATTTTCCAAAAATAATTTAGTTGAACTTTGAAAGTACCTTTAGTACATGTTGTTATTATATATGTAATTTAAATGTAATGTATATATATGTAATGTAAAATAAGAATAAGTAGATATTGATAATAATAAGAAAAATAAGGTAAAAATAACTTATGTACGCTATAAAATCATTCATTAAATTTTTAAGTTAACTTCTTATAAGTCGTATATGGAATTGACTTTATTACATTTATTGGGTTCAAAGTGTGTGTGTGTGTATGTGCGTGCGCGAATTTTAAGAAGAAATTCAGAATTTCTGTAATGATATTTTTTGTTTTTTTTTTATTTTAAATAGACCTCCTTAAGTGATCTCTATGAATAACAACAGTAATAAACTGAAGGTAACAAAATATAATAGGGTAAAGGTTTCAATTGTTGACCATTTGAGTTTTTAATTTAAAATATATAAAAATGCGTTCTTTGTATGCTCTTTTTAAGTTTGTTTAGGTTCAGGTAAGGTTAATAGCTTAAAATTTGGGACTTATTTCTAATTGTTTAAAGAACTTAAGTATTAAGTAAAATTGTAAACAAATGTTAGGTGCGGTGCATCTATTAAATTAAGTTTCTTTGAAACAAGGCCAATAATTGTAATCGTTATGCTATTCTAATTGGATTGTATTGAAGTCATATCTGAACAATTTTTGCATTGTAAATTGGAGAAAAAAAAACAAAAAATCAGAAGCATTGTTTATGTGATTTGCGTGTCTATTCCGATGCCAATCTAAGTAAAGCCTTAATGTACATTATATATTACCAATCTTTGATTGCATTTTTTTCTTATTTCATTTTAATTTTCTTGTAATATTCCACTTATTATTTGTTTTTCTTTTGTATTTTTACCTATGAACAACAAACAGACAACGCAACAGTAACTTCTCAAACAAAATTGAGTCCAAGGGCTACTTTAAACAATTTGAGTGTGCATTATTTTGACTTTATAACAACATTCCTTAATAAGCTAAGAATGAAGGATAAATTTGATATTATGATCTTTTATTTAGAATTAAAAATGAAAAAAAGGAAAGAGAAAGAATTATATTATGGAGTATGTATGTATGTATCTTTTATTAAAAAAATAGATACGCAATTTAATACCAAAAATGGGAAAATGGAATTGTAGTTTTTGTTGGTATATTTAAGTTGCAATATTTTGGACGTTATTGGCATTAAAATAAAAAGAATGCTCAGGTTAATTTGATTGCAGTTGAATTAAATAAAAAAAAACAAAAAACAAGATTATAAAATTATTTTTGTTTTGCTCTATTATTGTTCGAACAAAAAAAAAAAATTAAATAAATAAATAAATTCGAAATTATGGAAAAATGTGCGAAAAAGGTGGTATTGAAAAATTCCATACATATATTGAGGGAAGTGAAAAAAAATTCTTCTGGAATTAATAGAAGTTGTTAAAGATTCTTTGTAACCAGACAACATTTTTCGAAATATAATACGAACTATTTATATATATATATATATATAAATTAAATTCTTTGCAATATCTTAAAATATTTTTATATAAAAAAAAATATAGTTTATTGGTTTATTTATGTTTTTTTTTATTTTATTAATTATAAAATCAATATAATTTACAATGTAATTGATATGGAGTATCAAGAGTATTGATAGAAAGTCTAATTATTTTATTCCATTTTTTGCTTTTTAACTTTGCTAAGAACACCAGATTTAATACTTGGTACTGGGGCAGTTGAAGAAACAATTAAATATGAAATAATTATATTTGGTTAATTGTTATTTACTGTTTTTATACCCTACACCTAAAATAGATAGAGGGATAAAATAACTTTGGTACGGTATTTTGGAAGCAAACTTTGTATGGAAAAGTATATATATATATTTGCTCAGCGTAACAACCTGTGTTGATTTGGCGATGTCCGTCTAGCTGGAATGCTGGATATTTCAAAAAATAATAATCCTAATTATGTATTTTATTCTCTAGGTTACTAATGACGAGAGTAAAGCAAGGATTACAAATGGGCGAGATCAGACCATGGGATCAAATTCAAACAACGACAAACGAGCATATCTTCGAGACCAATAAAGTTAGAATTTTCAAATATTGTGCAAGGGTATTACTTCTGGTTTCCCTTGTGCCCTTATTTTGGAGTGGTGGAATTGGAGTGGTGGTTCGGGCACCTCCTAAGATTCAAAATCATATCTTATGGGTGGTAACTACGTGTTTCGCATTGTTTTCATTATATCGCCGAAATGGGAATGAATTGGGGTTGTCGTTCAGGTAGCTTGCCTACCACACACTTTTCAAGACCTAACAAATTGATAAAGATAGAAACTTAAAAGATGGTATGGAGTATTCTGTTCCTGATATTTGAGATTAATTATCTCAATTAGTGGTTGGGATAGCAGCCTCATGTCTCTTTCGTCTTAACCATCCAATCTTCGGAGTTATTAAAGTTAGAAAAAATGAAAAATCTGGTATATAATATAGTCTGTCCTGTTTGCCTAATATTCCTAAAATTGGAGATTAGTTGAAGGTGAGATTTGTGTATTTACCAAATTGATTTAACAGGCGCAAGGTATTACTTAGTTGATTGCATCGACCTGTATTTTTTCATTACTTGCTTTTATAAAGATTTTCTTAACAACAATTGTGACAACAAAGTCGTCTGCATACTTTACTCAATTTTCAAATTTTTACCCTCGGTACTCTTGAAGCTATTGTTAATAGTATTGGAAAAAAAGCAAAAGGCTAGAAAAAAGGGGAAGTCCGTTATTTTATTTTATTTAAATTCATCCAGATATAAGTAATTTAAAGATTTCTCAATTTAATATTTACTTTTTTTTTGTTTTACTTGATATATTTTAAACTGGTAGTCTAATAAGTAATGAGCATCTCTGTACCATGAATACATATAGGAATAAAAAATAAAGTAGGAAAGTGAAGATATGTTAGGAATGCAGTACTCTTATTATTAGAATTTCTCTCAATCACTGTATGTGTACTAGACATTCTACATACATAGAATATTTTAAATTCCAAATCCATAGAATAACAATATTCTATTTATAATTATTTATATATTTTCCCTATATTGTAATAATTTAATATATGAGTTATAAGGTTAATTCAAAAATATTTTATTCATATTTGGATGATTTTAAAATATTTGTGAGTTAAATAAATTAAATTCCTCCATTTGTATTTTTTTTTATTTATTGAAACCTGATACATATCTTTTCATGTATTTGATTATTCTCATTATATAAATATATTGAATCTTGATTTGCCATTTAGTTGAACGGAAAGACAAATAATATTCGAAACCATTGTGGTCGCAACTCTTCTGGAACTTGAACTTGCGTCACTTATATTAGAAATATATACTCAAACCTATTTTAGGTATTTATTGCAGTTGGTTATTTTTAATTTCTAACAAATGGATTATTAGGTTTGAAGTCTGGGAATTCAAAAACAAAACTAATAAATTTTAAGAGTTTCAAAGGAGAAAAGGGGGAAACCTAGTTTCGAATATGGGTTTACATTTCGTCGTCTATATATTGGTTTGCTTCATACTCCAAATCGTCGGGAGTTTTTTGTAGAGTTTGGAAAGGAGATGCGTCTATTGCACTTACCCGTTTTCTGCTAACCTCAGTGGTTTGAGCAGAAAACTAACTTTAAAATACCACAAACAAGTTCTAACTCAAAATTGACCATTTGACGTATGGAGCAAACCAATATTCAGACGACGATATGTTAAACATGTTTAGTATTGTAAATTTGTCGTTTTTTTTTTTTTTTGCCGGCACCTCTACGTGCTAACTGTTCACTGTGATAGGCTTAACAGCCTGACTATATATCTGCATGTCGGAACAGGGTAGATATATTCATATATTAGAACTGATCAAATGAATTCCACATACAATTTATATATGAGATAGTACTACGCCTTATAACATGTAGAAATGTCTTAGATTTTCAATAAATACAGTTCTATTTAGTTTATATTGTAATAATTTTGTATTTGAGTTATATGGTATTCTATATCAGTGAGTTATATTATTTAATTGAATTATTTGTTTACATTTTGTATTTGTTTATATTGTTATTATGTATTTTTTATTAAAAATATATAATTATTAATTATTAATTGAGCCATTAATTTGAACCCAAAGGCGAATGGTAGCTGAGTCGAGTTGAAAACCAGATAAAAGTTTTTTCACTTTCACTGGGATTCGAACCCGGGGCCTCTCGCATGAAAGGTCGGCAATCTAACCACTGTGCCACCCAGCCGTTATAAATTTAATTTGTTGTAATAAATGTTGATCCGGACTAAGAACTGTAATAAATTTTTAGCAGGCCAGAAGAACTTTTAAGCTTCGAAAAAGATCCCGATTTTTGCAACTTTTTCAGTTCATTTTGTCTAGCTTAGTTTTTATTACAGAATCGAGGATTACATTTTTTAAAAAACCCCGATCAGACTTCTGGTTCTCAAGATACAGGGGAGATATCTCTTATTCAGTTACATTTTTGCATCTAACTGTAAATCCTGTTAATCATTTAATATTTAAACTTCAAATATTCCTTATTTGAAAATTATGACACTTAAAATCAAATACGATTGATTTACATTTTAAATTCCAATTTCTTAAAATTTAACTGCAAAAATATAAATTGATTTCAATTAATCTTAATAATTGTATAATTCTCTTTGATCCTGACTCTTTAATACTTTACTAATAACTATTTTTAAAAGGGCGTTAAATCAACAAATAATAAGAAAAAAAAATATAAATCAAAAAATAAAAAAAAAAAAATTCGTAAAACAGATGAGCAATTCAAAGGTTTAAAGGGCTTTTAATAGCATTTTTTATATATATACATTTTTTGTTTGAGAATATAAATTACCATTACAACTTCCAGAATTCTTATGATGGGCGTCTTAAGAAAGTCAATAAAGAGTAAAAAAAAAAAAAAAAAAATTTATCAATTTTGTTCTAAATACCTGCGCTGTTACAAACAAAAAAAAAAAGATTGGGAACCGAAAAAAAAAAAAAAAAAAGAATTATTGATTGAAAGAAATGAATACCTGTGCCATAAATATTTTTATTTCATTTTTACAGTTTATAATCTTTGGCGAGACACATTAGTTAGTGATTTTTACTTATATACATATTTTTTTTTAGGTTTTGGTTGGATATTGTATGGTGTTGGCTCTTTTTGTTGGTGATTGTTTGATACCTTTTATAAAAATAAAGAAGTTACTAATTATTTTTTTTTTTTTTTTTTACTTTTATTTTACATTTCTGGTTTTGTGGAAACTTGTTTGCTTAAATTCTTGATGATGAATTTGTGTTTTTTTTTGTGATAGAATATTCCACGGAAATTTGTCTGAAACTGAACGAATGCTATAAGATTTTTAAAAATTTTGTAATTACAATGAAATCCGTTTTGATTTTTTTAATTTTTTGAAAAAAGGGCAGCAAAAAACAAAAATCAAAAAAGGTTCAAAAATATATTTTTGCAATTAATTTTTGTGTAGGTTGGAAATTTATTTCTTGTTAAATAGTTTGAGTATTTTGGTTTTTTTTTTTGTAAATTTTTAAAGGACATTGACAATAAGTACAAATTAATAAAATTATTAGAACAATAAAGTGCACACGTGTTTGGAAAATGGGAATGTCGAATACTTTTAACTTATTTGAAGTTTAACATTTTCCTTTCATCTTTAAGTTATTCTGGAAACTTCAATTGGAACTTTTGTATAAGTCTGATTAAAAGGTTTTTTTTATACGAATTGTATTTTGAAGTTTTAATTTTTATAGTCATTTCCCAATTTATGGTATTCGTCATTGTACAATATAACAATGTAAACAAATACTAAATATAAACAAATAATTTAATTGAATAATATAACTCATAGATATATAAGGTACCTTATTACTGAAATACAAAATTATTACAATATAAACAAAATAGAATTGTATCTATTGAAAATCTAAAACCATTCTACATGTTATAAGTTCTGTAACTACCTCATGTTTAAATTGAATGTGGAATTCATTAAGATCAATTTTAATAACACGATTATAATATGATTCCCATTTGCAACATTTACCTATGGAATAGTTTGATAGTCTCTGTGTTGGTGTTATTTATTCTCATGGCCTTGGTTTTATCTATGTTAATCTCTAACCCGACTTTACGTGCTGCTTGCTGGAGTTTTTCTGCTTTGTGTTGTATGTCACAGAATCTATGCGCCAGCAGACATATATCATCCGCATAGTCGAGGTCCTCAAGCTTCCGTGAGAGATCCCATCTTATACCCTTTCCAGAAGCGCCTGCTTCTAACATGACCTCATCTATCACAAGGGTGAACAATAGTGGTGAGAGTGGGCATCCTTGTCTTACTCCGGCATTAGTGGTGAATGTGTTGCTTATGTTATTATTGTGTAGAACGGCTATTTCTGCATCTTCATACATAGCTTCTTGTTATTCGTATTATTTTATCGGGTATTCTTTTCCTTCTCAATGCTTCCATATCGCCATACGGTGAACTGTATCGAAAGCCTTCTTGAAGTCAATGAACAAGAGGTATAGTGGAGAGCGCCATTCTACCGATTGCTCTATGACCAATCGGAGCGTGTTTGTAATTTATAACAACTTTATTGTTTAAAATGTCATTAATTGTCAGACTGTCAAATAATTCAGCTTTTAGTTTTGAACACTGCCCAAATTCAACTTTAAAAATAAAGTGAACTTGCCATCAATGTTCACATTGCAGTTGGGCGATGAAGTTGTGCTGCAACTGACTTTTGTTTGAATAACTGTTGATACCTTAAAAAAAATTTTGCGAAATATAAAGTTATCATTCAGTTTTTAAGAATGTGTATAGGATTGTTTAAAACCATCTGGAAAATGAAGGAGAGACGGCGTATTTGAATCCAAAAGGGCAAATACCGTTATCTTAAATTCAGTTGGTTTTAAGCAAAAGAAAAGATTAAAATGCGAATGTTCTGGAAAAAAAAATTATTATTATTAGCAATTATAAGTTTTGCTAATAGTGTATGGCAAAATTTTAGATTATCTTGAACTTCTCACTTAGTATTTAGATATCCTTTGACTTTAAGTCTGAAGGTGACAATTTTCTATGAATAAATTTTGTTGATGTTGAAACTTAAAATTTTCTATTTTCAAAATTCCTTCTCTTTAATTGTGGAAGATTTTATTTCATCTTAACAAAATTTGAAATATAATTTAATTTTTCATTATTTGACAATAACATATCAAATTACTTAAATTACAATTACGAACAAAAGTCAAACATTGAGGTTATGTCATCAATAAATCTTCAAATATTCAGTGAATTTTTGTTATAAATAAAGTAATTTCTATAGATAATAAATACTTTAAAATTAACTTAAACTTAAACCGAGTATCAATATCACATCAAACATTTTGATATTCAATACACGACTCATTTGATTTTATATTAACTTTATTTATTATCTTTTTTTGATCACCTTTTAATTGTTTCACTCAATTTCTAATCTATAAAAAAAAAAAAGAAAAATACATAGTATTAATTTTTCAGGTGAAATTTTTTCCAGCTGATTCATCATTCATATCAAATAATCGTATATATAAAAATATAAAAAAAAATAAATTCTAAATTATACCACCTGTAAAGGAATTGACACGGTTATCAGCATGTTATATTTCATATGTTATTATATCAGGGTATGGAGCAGAATGCACAGCAGGATTAATGAATTAGAAACATATGATATAAAGTTTCATATATGGGACGGAACCTAGAGAAAGGACTTTTCACTCAGTGTGTCATAAACAATTAGAATGTACTGGAATTCGAATATACATTATAATCTATTACTTAAACTTATACCTTCCTGTAACTCATATGTATACATGGTAAATGTTGCCGTTCAACCATTAAAAATCGCTGTTCTGTAAAACTCAAAGATTGTCAACACTATATTTTATTACCTCCAAAAACTCATTTTGATTAACTAATAAAATTTTTCAATATTTTTCAATTTTCTATAACCATTTTGTATTTTCGGATTATTGTAAAAGAATTGAATGAATTCGCTCTTAAATGGTGTGAGCATTCCTTTTATTATGAGGAAATTATAAAAAAATGATCTCAGAAGAAACGAAGAAAAAAAAAAAAAACGGTTTATTTATAAAAATGTTATAGCACCTGTTTCAAAGAATTAAACTATTTATTTATTTTCTACCTGAGTTTTTAACTCAGAAATTTTAAAACGTTATGATATGTTTAAAATACTCAGGTGTGTTGAAAATAAAAAACAGAAGAAATTAAAAAGATTTTATAAATTCCAAAATTGATAAGATTATAACTTTTATGCTGCGTTCTTCCGCGCTTTTTAATATTCTTGGATATGATTATGTTGATGACTAGACAGATGTTTTGTTCTACTTTTATAACAAGTTTTTTTGTTGTTGTTGTTTTTTTTGTTTTTTTTTTTTTGCAGATTGTGAATAGATATTTCATTAAATGAAATTTTGTATTATGAAATAATCAACTAAAGGTATCCATGCATTCAATCAAGGGAAAATGTATTTGATTAATTATTTTTATTATTCTTTTTTTTTTTTTTTTTTTTTATAATTCTATGAATAATTTAAATTAAAAATAAAAATTTCTAAAGTTAAAATATAGGAAACATAGCAAAAGTGCAATTAGTCAAATAGATATTGCGTGTGGTTCTTATTTAATGTATTAGCTCAGGTGTTCAATCTTTTAAAATATTAATGATAAAAAATAACAAATCTTATCTTATGAATAATTGTATAGGAATTAATATGCAAGTCAAATGACCACAATCCGTTGGTTACAAAATAAACAGCTTTTGCTCAACGTCAATTCTTTTAATTAACTCACAGATCAATCTGGAATTATGATATAGATAAATTTTTCAAATAGATAAAGCAATGATTTAATTGCTGTCAATCGTTTAAATGTTGACTTAAGGAAATTTTTAACAGATGTGCATGCGAAATTTTTTAACGCAATTAAGTAAAATTAAAATTTTAATTATGTATTTTATAGTTTGTAAAAATTAGTATTTATTTATGTAGTGGTACAGAAAAACTGTTGTGCTTCTGTCAAATATCGTTTTTGTTTTGCATTAGTTTATTTTTTCTTTGACATATTTTTTGGGATTTGATTTAAACTTTTACATATTCAATTTTGACAATTCATTTTTTAGAACACTGGGAAGAATACTAGGTAGGTAAATGACAAAACCGGCGTAGAGGTAAAGACGCCGTCTTTCATGTGGACATTTTCGGGTGCAAACAGTGGTTAGATCATATCTAATACAAAAATATCGTATAATTATTAGGTATTAAATGGATAAGATTTAATATAAATAACTTTTATGTAGGATGATACATAAGAGAACATAATAGATGGCGCACAAAATTAACATTTGTGTATTCATAATCTTATACAATAGCTACAGCAGAGTAATCAACGGCTTAGTGAAAATAACGATTAAAGAAACTGAAGAGTAGTCTAAATATACTTGATATATGGCATTCACCCTTAAAGGAGTGGAAAAGGAATAAAAAAAACAAAACTGTTATATCCTGGGAAAGTTTTGATGTCTTCTAATAATGACAGTTCATTTACACCTCATTAAGTAATAATGTGTCCTAAGCGTAAGTTACTTTTAAAACTCTTACTTCTTGTAATATAAACTAATATATTGTAAATCTAGAAAATTCTGGTACCTTTTTTCATAATTAAAACGTACCAGAATTTTCTAGATCATCTCAACAAAGAGATAAGAAAAGTAGATAGGTGTTTTCTAACCAGTTCTTCTCCAGTTTTCTATCAAAACGCCACCCCAGTGAATTTTCAATTTCTAAAAGTCAAAAAAAAAAAAATGAAATTTAAAAAATGACATTTAAAAAAAATGGCCACTTTATTAATTTGATGGCTACACCTTCTGTATACAAGTGAAATTTAATTACCCTTGAGACGTTAGACATAATTTTTATGACATTCAATCAATTTTTTTGAAATTTTCCTCCAGCACCCGTCAAATTGCACATTCAATAAATTATTTTTAATTTAAAATTTTTGTGTGACATTTTTGATTACGTGACTAATCATTTAATGGTCAAGTCAGACAGGAAATGGTAAATAAAAAATAAAAGGCATATATATTTATCATTATACCATTATTTATTGTCTTTATAAAATGATAATTCATAGATTTTTTTTTAATAAATTTTCTATTTATTTTAAACTTTTTTTTTTTTTTTTTGCTTATGGCAATAACATTGCATTGCACACTTCAAAACTGTCAACCTTCTAAATTTTTTTTTAATGTTCTTTTTCTATCATGAGATTTTTTTTGTATTTTTTTTTAATAAATTTAGAAAATATTTTACATAATATAATATTATCTACAGTAACAGTTTTGTATTTTATTAATTTTATATATTTTTTTTGTATTTTTCTATCAATAAATTGGGTGCAGCTGTCTTTTAGCTTAAAGCTATAAAGCAAGCGTCAGGATAGCAGGCTAGTGATAATATTAAAGCGATGATACATATATTATACACAGCATATTTTTGTGTAATGTGTACAATTAAAAGCAGCAGTTGAGCGTAAGTAAATCTTTAGTTCTACAGTTAGATTTTGTTAAATAATTAGAAAAAAAAAAAAAAAAATTAAATTGTTTTTATGCAGTTTTTCATATTAATGAGAATTTATATGGTGACTGATGACTGCTGTTAATGTCATTCATTTTCATTATTAATAGAATAAAAAGGTTTCATATTTTATATATGTATATATATTGCACAAATTCAAGTATACGGTGCTCTAAATAATAAATATATATATATATATATATATATATATATGATAAAATTATATTCGCAGTATGTGCCCATATTGATATTAATTCCACAAAAATTGAATGAAAATTAAAATACTGTACACGTGACTTGTCCAATGTTCTTTCATCTTTTTATATTTATATTATTTTTTATAAAATCAGCTCTTATTGTTTATTTCCTATATATAAGATGAAAATATAACTTTTATTATTTTTTTTTAAACCAAGTGTTTTTTTTTTGTATACAAAATGTCAGAACATATTGTCGAAACACCCTTAATTTTCTTTTAAAAAAGTAAATTTGTATATACGTCATCTTGGAGATAATTATCAAAAATAAATTAAGTATGTTCAACTATATAAAACAGTTGTGGCCAAGTAATTAAAAATGAAAATAATTTTAAGTTTAACTGTTGAATGCGTGAATTTGAATATTTTAGTTTGTGTTTTTGTGCTAACTGTTCCACTGTCAGGCTAATATGCCTGTCTATACCATAGGTATATGTTGGAACAAGTGGTCATATTATAATCGTTTTATTAGAATTGATCTTAATGAATTCCACATACAATTTAAACATGAAATACTACTAGGTCTTATTACATGTAGAAACATCTTAGATTTTTAATAGATAATTCTATTTTTTTTTATATTGTAATAATTTTGTATTTGAGTTATATTGTATTCTATTTCTGTGAGTTATATTATTCAATTCAATTATTTGTTTATTTTTTGTATTTGATAATATTGTTACATTAATGTTTTTTTTTTAAAGATTTATAATCATTAATTATTGGGCTTAAAGCAAGTTTATATATTTAAATTTTAAATTTTAATCATATAAGATTTTGTAATATTACAAAATAATGTCATCTACTACTAAGATCATTACAGGTTCGATACTATTATTAAACTATAACTGATTATATTTATTCTGTTCATATGTATAATATTTAATGTTTTTTTGTTTTTTTTTTTCAAGAAGAATTGTTAGGGAAAATATTTTACAACTTGTGAAGGCTTTGAACCCACACTCCCATGATTAATAAACCATGTGGCAAACTACAACGCCATCCTAGACCTCTTGGATATTTTATATTATTAAGGCAAATCCAATGTCTTATATTGTTAAGCCAATGTCTTATATTGTTTTTTAGAATTTTTGAAATCATAAAATTAAAAGTAAATTCGAAATCAGTTATTTAGACTTTTCATTTGTGGGATTCGAGTTAAGAAAGTATAGGTTGTGGGGTTATGGTAGATGAGAAAAATTGGATGGGATACTTAGAAGAATCGTGTTATAGTTCTTTTTAAAGTTTTCTAAATCGTACATATATGCATTACCAACTTTAGGGAGCACATTTGATTATATACGGTCTAATATGCGTCTAAATATACATTATACTGCTTTCTATACCAGGAACACAATTATTTAATGAAAGTTTAACTTTAATTAAACTAAATTTGTTGTATTACTTGACATCTTAAGCGACTCCCATCAACCTGTAGCTTTCCTTACTTTTGCCAAAAATATATTTCGTTTAAAATTAGACCATAACTATACTTAAATGTAAAATAAACTAAATTTAACAATTGTTTTTTTTTTAACTATAATGGTTTTTAATATTATTTGTAATAAAATTCATAATATGAACGTTATAAATGTGAACGACGTTCTGAACTACCATCGTTATTATAATCAACACGACCACCACCATTATCCTTGCCACTATAATGAAGAAGAATTGGAAATGAGTGTGGGGTAACACAAAAATTATACATTTAAAATGAATCATGATTTTAATGAACGATATCAGCCAACTCTTGAAAGAACCAGATGTGATTGGGTATTTTAGAATAAAAAACTTTTATTGCAATATTTTGATAATTTCTTTGGTTTATTTTTTTTTTTTATATCTGTTTATGATTCTAAAATTTTTAAGATTCAACTGATTATGACTACAAAAAAATAGAATAAAAAAGATTAAAAAACAGCCTATTGTGAATCTAAATAAATAAATATGATGCTTGAATAGTTTACTAGATAGGAATATCATTATCAATATAAAAAAATCGTATTTGGGTGCAATTAAATATACCCAAGAAAAATATAAAAATAAATCATTAACTTTTACTTTTGTTTTCCTATTATATAATAATAATGAATAAAAAAGGGGTTATAAAATATATTTAATTAAATGAAATATAAATAAAACACACAGAAGGTAATCTTAGATGTGCATAAGTACTCTGATGGGAAAACAAAAGTCTAAATCTTTGCTAGATAAAGAACATTGTGTTTGTTGTAGAGTTCATTATTATAGTTTTTTTGTATTTACAATCGGCAATCGTGTCGTGTAACCTCAGATCATGGAATACTCTTGGGTGCTCGAAATGAATTTGGGGCTAATGACTCAGGGTCTGAGTGTCACAATATCGTGAAATTGGATCGGGACGTATATGGAGGGATTTAAAAGTTGGATTCAAAGTTAGTACATTCCTTTTTTCAGAATATTATCATAATTCTATGTTTCCGAGGTTCCGAATGCGCCAGTACCAACTATTATAAAATTTTATCAAAAAACAGATGAAAAAGCTGAATTTGATATCCTTTTAATATTTTAGGTGACCAATTCCTAGAAAATATAAAATATCACCTATAATCGTGTTCCTGATATAACCTATAGCTTAATTAGTAAATAAAAAATTACCTTTATCTATATAAACATATGCTTCTGCCAAATTGACACCATTGACATATGCATGTGCGATATGACATAATCCAACAAACATCTATTCTGTACGTCAAGAGATAGGGAAATCGAAAAAGCAGTGACATCTTGCGTCGTCTTTTCCACAAGGCTTTAGATTGATCATCTAGCTTAGTGAACAACACGATTATTGAAACGAAAATAGAGCCTCAGACAGAAAGCTTTGTGGAAGCTCTATGTTCCCCTAGGGAGTAAAACAGAAAAAAACGAGGAAGAGTGTGGTAGAGTAGACTGTGTCAACTGTGGATTCGGGTATATATAAACATTATATAAACATTATATCATTATTATTATAAACATTAATTACTTTTGGAAGAATTTAAAACATACATTAGTTGTAGTGTAATGCTCACATAAAAAAGAAGGAGTTGTATGGCAGCTACTCGAACCCTCTGCAGTAGAATCCAAAATTTGCAGTAACTTTGGTCATTACACTAAACTATTTTTGCCAAAATTTCAGACACCCAACTTCGATAGGTGTAGAGTAATGCTCATATAAAATAAGAAGTTGTATGGCAGCTACTCGAACCCACTGCAGTAGACCAACCAAATTTTGCAGAAACTTTGGCCATGAAACTAAATTACTTTTGGCAAAATTTCTGACACGCAGCTGTCAAATAAAAAAAAAAAAATTGTATGGCAGCTACCGGAACCCATGGACCAAAATGGCTGGATTTAAATAGCGATGACGGCTATTGCAAGAAAACAAATGGCAAATTTATTATACACTTTGACTATATAGTCATACGGGTATAAAAATCCCTAGAGGCCGCTTCAAAAATATTAACATTATTTGAATATTAAAACCCTCCATATACAGCAGTCGGATATAACTTCAAAGATTTTTATGACCCAGGACCTTATAATCCGTTGTCCTTACAATCTTTTCTTACTTTTCAAGTCCAGGTTTAATCAAGGTTAAGATCAAGGTCAAATGTACTCTAGTTAGTCTTCTTCTTCTTCTATGGCGCTACAGTCCGTTGTCGAACCTTGGCCTCCTGAATCATCCTCTTCCAGTTCACGCGATCTTGGGCAGCAGTTATCCAATTTTGTTCTTGCAGCATTGATACAGCGTCTGACTCGACTGCATCAACCCATCGATTTCTCGGCTTTCCTACTGGTCTTTTTCTATCTATTTTCCCGTTCAATACTTTTTTTGGAATGCGGGAATCTGGCATACGTTGTATGTGACCGGCCCACCTAAGGTGTTGTAGCTTGATGTATGTCACAACATCGCTGTCGGTGTATACATTGTATAGCTCTGTGTTGCGTCGCATTCTAAATTGGCCCTGGTCGATAATTGGCCCGATAATTTTACGAACAAGTCTAGTTATTCTAGTTACCCTAAATCTAGTCAATTTAAATAAGAAACTCTTCAAAAAAGATTTCTTATAAGGACTTCTCTTCAAAATTTCTTTAATTTCAATTTACAACATCTTACAACAAAATTGTTATTCTAAATCTCCAGGCGCATATTATTAAGGTCTAAATTTATACAATTATCCAAAAAAGATACATTTTAATAAAAGTGGTCTGAATTTTTTTTTTTTTTGCACAAGCTTAAACAGCTTAAGTGAAAGTATGTATTTTGGAAATACTAAATTGGTATATAAAAATAAAATTGGGTATGTAAGATGGTTATTATTATAAATAAAAAAACAAAAAAAAAAAAAAAAAAACAGCAGTAACATTCGTTACGGATTATATACTATACCACACAATGTATGTACACGCATTTTTCCATTATGTTTTAAGGAAAACAAAGAATTAAATATTTATTTTTTTCTTTTTTTCCGAAATTAAATTAGGGGAAGAAAATAATTGCGATATAATTTATTGTTAAGTACATTTTCTTATTTTTCTTAAATTAATGTAGAAAAAAAACTAAATTGGCACGTGGCATATGTATTACATATAGTTTACAATGACATTCCTACAATTTTATATTCGTTCATATTATAAAATTGTTTTTATAAGTATCTTAACATCATTTAAAAATAGAAAAATTTAATTCCTAAATACGAATTTAAATTTTTTTTTCTTAAATAAATGAATAACGTTTGACAGTCCTACTGTTTGACAGTTGCACTATATGTTTTCAAAAAGTTGACAGCTAAAATAAATCGACAGATGTAGGCAAATCAATTTTTTGAAAGATCGAGTTTAATTCATCCCTTTTGAATATCTGCACTAATAACTCCTCTTCTAAAAAAAGTATACTTCGGATGTTTTGTATAATTTCCATCCATAGAACAATGCATGTCTTCAGGATTCTCCTTTAATATTTGGCGCTACAGTCTAAAAAATATGTTTCGATTTTAACGATTTGTCTACTAATGATTTTTATCTAGGCTAGTCTTTTTTCCAGTTCCTGAAACCTAGATGATAATATCGTTATCACCCCGCATCTCTTTAATGTCATTTGCTTTCTAAACATTCTTTTCTTTTCTTCTTCTACTACAGTTTCTACCTTTCAGATAAACTGTCAAAATCAATTGATTTTCGAATATGAGTTATATTCCCTGTGTTACTTATTTTTTTGATCTTTAACATTTCACGATTATCTAAACTGTTCAAAACAGCATTTGTACTAAACCCAGATTCAAAGTACGTACATTTTAAGCGCAGTTCCGTAATATTTTACAATCTTACCGTAATATTGAAAATTCGCATGTCAAAAAAATTTTTGAAGTTTTATTATTAAGGAAGCGTCTAATCAAATTGTCAAATATGTGGGCGATAATTTCTATGATAGAAAAGGAAAAAACAAAAAATAGGGGTACATTGAGTGCTACCGTTCTCACGTTAAAATAACAAGGGGTGAATAAGTTTAAAAGTGCGTACAATTATGTGTGAAATATAGAAATTCACTTTCTATTTTTTTTTAAATACAATATTTATTTTTTTTTTAAAATATGTTTTTTAAGGAAGTTGTCGCATTTTAAAAAACTCTAAAAAAAAAAATAACAATGTTATTAAAAAGAAAACAGAAACAAATGTTTGTCACATGATAAGATTTGTTTACAAATCGCCCCTGAAATTTTTCTTTTCCCAATCATCAAACAAACGGAAGGATTATTATTCAAAATAAATTTTCCAGTTTCTTGATCCGAATTTAATTCATTACTCAATAATTGTTTTTTTTTTTTTTTTTGAATAGATATGAATCAAAATTGATTTAAAATTATTATTGAAAGATCCGCACTTTTATTTCAGAAAAAAATTCGAATTTTTTTTACTAAAATTCGGAAGTTGGTTTTTTTATTAGTTTCGAAATTTCTATAAAGGAAAAAAACTGTTAATCGGAAGCTATTTAGAAAAAAAACGAAGACCATATTTTTTTATATGTTCTTAAATCTCGGGAACTATTTGATACCAAATTTCCTTAATGTCCGACTCTTTCACAAGAAAAAAAATTCATATGGTACACTTGACCCAAAAAAATCACAAAAAACTTCTAATTAAAAAAACTTCTGTTTCTAGAACATTGCAAAAAAAAAAAAAATAAGATTGTAATTTAATCCAAAATTTTTTTTTATCAAATAATAACTTTGGGTTTAAAAAAATATGTTTTATTATTTTATTATTTAAAATTTTAAAGAAAAACAATACTTGACTGCACTTATAATTTTTTTTTTATTTTGGGCTTTTTTGGCTCCTGGTGTCATCAATTCATATGTATGGAAAGAATAAAAGAACAACTTGACATGAAATTGATACATTTTTTGTTTTTTGATTGGCTTTTGGTAAACTGAACGACTGAAGTGAACTTGAGTCCTGTTTTAAATTTTAGACTTGTTTTTTTTAAATAATGTTTTGAACATTTTAAATTCTAATTTTAAAGCATGTTCTTTTTCATTGTAATTAACAACAAGACCCAACAACAGGAGCCAAAATTTTGAAATAAAATTATATGAAACAATATAAAGAAGCAAGATAGAGAACAGTTGATCTCCATGTATGTTTTAAAGTAAATTTAAAGGGACATTTTGAAAAAAGAATATTTTAATTGAAAAAAAAAATATCTTTTTGCATTGAATTCAAAGTATAAAGTGGCACACTGTTGACTTTTTCGTTTTATATTATGAACTATAGCGAATCTAAAAGCCAACATTCGAATTAGAGCAGTATAACGATTATCGAATTAGTAACAGAATGAAAAATGAATTGAAGTATTTGTACGAAGCATTTTACAACAAAATTGTCCAATATTGTTTTTAAGCAAACCACTCATTTACACAAAAACACAAAGTACTTAGTAGGACATCAGTCAAAACTATATAAGTTGTCAGTGTCGTTTGGAAATTGCAATTTTGAGCCTTGAAGCAATTTAAAGAAATTCAATTAAAGTGATAAGATTGAAGATTTAAATTAAGTGGTCAGAAGGCATATGGCAGTCTCCTAATTCGACTCCTTTTTCTCCATTATTCCCCTCGAACTTTTGGAATGAAGACGAGGCATGATAGAATACTAATAAATTTTTTACATCGAAGGTATTATTGTTAAATATTGGAAATTAAGAAGTGTATGGCAAAACCCAAACCACTACTCCACTTTGTTAGGAATGTAATGGAAATTTTACAGTACCCTTGTATTTTACCATAGTTAAATTCTCTATCTTTTTTGGTTTCGGAGATATGGTTGTTTACTCTTAAAATCTTTTAGAATTTTCCATTATCCCGATACTTACTTCTTTTGCCATTTATTCCCTTCTACACAAATTTCATCAAGTTGCTTTATTAGTTTATAATCTATAATATACAAGTGGCTTTCTTTTGTTATGTACAAAAATATACCAAAGATAAAATACTTTAATACCTATTTAGGTGTATTTTTATATATATCTTTATACATAAATTAGGTTCACCAATAGAATCATCCGTTGGATTATATAATCCTCTACCCATAAAGTTGGTAGCACAGAGTTGACCTGTATTTCGTTCGTCCCTAAAAACAAACTTAAAAAGTTTTATTTCTGTAAACGATGCATTCGATCTCAGTAGTAGTTTTCGTCACCAAAATCAATGGTCAATCAAAGTAATTTGCTAATTATCAAAATTATTTAAAATTCTTAGATCGAACCTATTCGTGATTACAATGCTTTCTCTTTCAAAACTGCGTATACGAGAAAGCAAAAAAGAATTAATATGAAAAAAAAGACATATTGGATCAATTTACACAAATGGGTTCGTATTACTCCTTCAAAAACAAAAAAAAACCTAAATATAAAAAAAAACAGATTTCGGAATTTGATTGATTGCACTTTTTTTTTATAACACACAGTCTTTTAATTTAAATGACTACCAAAATTTTTTTTTTCCTTTGTGTTTTTTTTGGAAAGAAAATCTCTTATTTTTTTTTTTGTTTAAAGTTTCGGATTCGAAAATCATATTTACTTTAAAGGAGTATTGAATTTAAATTTTTTGGCTAAAAAAAAAAGCACAAACCATTTTTTAACAGTTGGTTTTTTTTATTAATAGCCAAAAAAATGTTCATAAAAAAGTCATATGCTTATAATAAATATTGAAAAAATATTAAAAACCTTAAAAAATGTTAAAATAATCAACCACCGTACTATAAGATGTAAGCGCAGGCCATGTTTATTCATAGAATTTCTTATGGAAATCACATGGCGAATAAAAATAAAATAAGTTGCCAGACTTGGTTAGACTGAAATCTATATTCAAGACTAGCTTTAAGCGAATACTGCCACTGAAAGCGAAGATATGATTGTAAAACCTTTAAAACTTCTATAAGGAATGCTGGGAAGTTAAACTTAATGTTCTTGAATTACTACTGTTCCTAAGCCATACGATATTCTGTTGCAGCTACTGTACTGGATTGTGAAACATATATTTCAGTTTGTCTACTTATATATTATGAGTTTGTAACTCAAGAATTATATGAACATGACTTGACTGAAGTTCAAATACTAGAGCTTTCCATTAAACTGACGTCATCTTAATCATTGTAAGATTTTTAGATTGTCAGATGTAAGATTTTAATTTCCACACAGCTTATACCGTTATATTTTGATATTAAATAAATTATAACGGTGAAACCTTTATGAAATAGTACATTTAACAATAGATTAGCGCTTTACTACATCACAAATCGTATTCTGTTCTCCATAGCACAATACAGTTATTCTTCGATTCATCTCAATTAAAGCAAAAATATTTTAATTAGGCTAATATTCTAATATAGTATGCCAGAGGGAATTCTTTTAATTCCTTATGGAAAAGTAAAATTGTTATTTTATTAGCTATTTTTTTTACTGAAGATTAAATTTTAAATAGCAGTTAAAACTTATTTTGAATATAAAATAACACAAGAGAATCTTAACATTACGTACGGACATTGAAAATGGTTACAATATATACAAAAGGGGAATATTTGAGAAAATTTATACTTTGGTGGTTTTTTTTTTTTATCGATTTAATTTATAAAAATTATTTAAAAAAAAACAGGTGCAACAAAAAAATAAAGGATAAAAAATTAAAATAGCATAAAAAATTTGAAAAATAAAACATAAAAAATTGGCGCTTTAAAAATTAATGGTGGAGTATAACGCTGATGAAAGGTGATACCAAGCATTCGTTATGTTAATCTGATATGAAAAACCAGTGGCGAATATTCAATGTATATTTTTAGTTTTTTTTTGCTTCATTTTTTTGTGTTTTTTTTTTTATTAAGGTGAAAACTAATGATAAATTCAAATTAAAATTTAAAAGAATTTCAAAGAAAATAGTAATAAACAAAAAAAAAAACAAAAAAAACAGCAAAATAAAATTAATTAACTGACTTTGTGTCATGATTACTTAATAAAATATATGTAATATACATAAGTGATGATTTTTTTTTTTAAGTCTCCCGAGTTTAACTGAATAATTTATATATTAATTATTTATATTAAAAAAAAAAAAAACAGTTGTTAAACATAAATTTTACAATTAAGATGATATTTGAGATTAAGTTATTTATATTAGGATGCGCTTTGAAAAGTTTATGTAAATGTAAAAGCGTAAATGAGGCGATTATAATAAAAATAGAACGGATATTATGATAATAACATAAACATTTTGTTGTCTCTAGGTATTAAAAATCTGACGAAGACATTCAATGATGGCGGTAAACGACTTATTCCTAGCAATTGTAGGGTATCGTTACTACAACCTTAAGAAATACATGAATTGTTTTATACAGTCCCCTATCGCATACAATGTGTTAAGTGAGTGAACCTGCCATTCCTTTTCATTATGGTGTGTTATAAACTATTACGTTTTCAATTATAAATTATATTTTTTTATTAGATATTATCTGACAAGGATTTGAACCCGTGACTTTCCGATTGAAAAGCCGCCATTCCAACCTCTGAGCTTTCAGTCAGATTTCTTATAACATATTAAAACTAGTCACACCAGACTTACTTAATTTTTGTGTATTATACTATTTTAGTTTATGGGAAACCTTGGTCATTTCTCTAAGGAAGTGAATATTTTGTGCTTAATGTGTAGGTCTTATTCTTTTAACGATTTTTGTTTTTCCTAAAACCTATTTTAGAGAATGTGAGCCGCTTCAAAATTTATGTGTCTTTCTAGGCGTGCTTCATATTTTTTACTATAATTTTTTATTTCATAGATAACTTTAGGTATATTTAATTCTCTATGTAAATCGTCATTTCGCAAATACCAGGTAGTATTAACTATGTTGCGTAAAATTTTATTTTGAAAGAATTGTATTTTGTTCGGCACAACCCCAACCCCCAAGCTGAATTTCATTCAACCA
Organism: Dolichopus griseipennis; assembly: GCA_963082915.1. Classification (NCBI taxonomy): domain Eukaryota; kingdom Metazoa; phylum Arthropoda; class Insecta; order Diptera; family Dolichopodidae; genus Dolichopus; species Dolichopus griseipennis. Next base: position 74,286,913 of record OY720444.1, on the reverse strand, counting down.
TACAAGTTTTATGACTTGATTGTAAACTAACACTTTATTGTAAATTGACAAATTAAACTTACGACCTAGGAGACAGTAACTTTCTCTATATTTATTTTCTAGTTCTAATTTTAACGTTTTAATATGTTCTTTTCCTCTAAGCTTGATTTCTAGCCCTAGGTATTAAGCAGAGCATAGGATTCGTACTTCTACATCATTTAAATTAATTATGGATTATTTTATTGGGGAAGATTACTCGATTTTCCACTTGTTAGCCCATTTAATAACTTTCTTGTGAACTCGGGGATATTTGAATCTACTGTTAATATGGAAGCATCATCAGCAAATGCTGCCACAGTAACATTTTCTACTACTGGTCGATCACTAGCATATAGCAAAGTCCTAATTAACTGTCTTGAAGCATCCATCATTTTTTTCTTTTAAGAATGAATACTTATCCTTTTAAAAAGTAAACATTTGATGGTGGTAATAACATATTCAACTTTAATATGAGAACTGTATGCTCAGCTGCCATTTGGTTTTCTAAGTAGTGAAGCTGGTGCTATCGATTTTATTTTGCGCTCTTTGTTGTTTTCCACAGCGATTAGTTTGTTTCCATTATTTCAAATAATTTTTTTATAAAATGCTCTTAAGAAACTGATTTTACTTGTTCTATGGAACTTTTAAGCGACTAGGATAGCTCAGTTAATATCTGTTTAAATCAATTGGCTGGTAAGTTCCATTAATATAAGTTGTATAGCCTAGTAGTTTTAGTCTTGTTTTGCTTGTCAAATAAGTCTCAGATAGTGAACATATATCTGTGTTCCCTGAGTATAAGAACAATTCAAGTTCATCTATTTTCTATGTTGTTATTCTATGTATAATATGTTGACTACCCATGCTCCAAATATTTTCTTTAAAAACTCTAAAATTGGAAAATATTAACTACATGAAATTAAACAAAATACAATATATAAAATTTTTTAACTCAAAATTATTATTTCAGAATGCATCTCTAATCCTTCCTTAGAAAGGCTAGGAAGTCTCAAAAAAAAATATTAGCAAATCAAATTATAAGAAAACTATAATCAACAACTTCTGCTAACTAAAATGGGGAATAATCCAATACAATGAATATATCCTACGTAGTCTTGAAAGAACTAAAAACATTTTCTAAATTTAATCGAATTACCAGCAATGCCCAGACATTTTAATTACTTCTTAACTATTTAGGAAAATGTTGAGGAAATAAAAATAACAAATCATGTTCCAAATATTTATGTTTATTATACTTTTATATTTATTTCTTCACCCAATCAATTTTCAATATACCATGAAGTTCAAAACTATTTAATAACAAATATAAAAGACAATTAAAACAAAAACACATAATTAGTAATTTTCTTGTCGTGTCACTTACCTACTCTCTTTTTCCATTTCAAATTAAAATAACAATTAGCTAATGCTTTTTAACTATTGTTCCACTATTTTGGTTTTTACTGACAGCAAAATATTTTATTGTATTGTGGGATTTGGTATTTTTATGTTATATACGAGTATACGAAATATTTAAATTAATTAACACTCTACTTCTATCATCATTTCCAAAAAAAAAAAATAAAAAAACTTTTCACCCTTCTTTCAATCCATGTCTGTACCAAACCCTTCTTTTATCTATTATTCTTATATATAATACGATACCATATGGTTTACTATTTAATATTCTTAAAAAAAAACAACAAAAACAAAAACAAAAAAACGAGATGAAAATTGAGGAAACAACAAAATATAAAACTCTTCGTTTAATTTTCAATAATCGTAGCCAATTAATCATTTTTGTACACATTTCTATAACAAATAAATATAATAAACAGTTTTAATACAGCATCCTTATAAAAAAAAAAAATAAAAAAAAGATGCAAAACAACAACATAGGGGAATTGTGGTGTTTTGTCAGCAATGACTTAAACGTAAAAACTGAAGAGTTTATTTGTTCCTTATTTGAATGCACGAGTGTCTCTGACATCCCATTATTAAAATCAAAAATTCTGAAAAAGCGGTAAGACAAACAATTTTACACATAAATATATATACATATATATATACCTACTGAAAAGTATTTTGCATTTTTGAAATTTAAAGACTTCATCCTATTATTGCATATACTGTATCTTGAATTACCAAATGGTGATGACCTGAAATAAGGCCCTGCGAAAAAAAAACCCCGGGGTATTATTTCCCGGTTAATGATAAATAACGCCCCGGGGTCTTATTTCTCATAATAATTGAGAAATAAAGCCCCAGGATTTTAACTTTCTCTTGAGTAAAACTACGATTTCTATGAGAAATGAAGCCCCGGGGTGTTGTTTCTCTTTCAATTGAATATTCGACTTCTTGAGAAATAAAGTCCCAAGTTATTATTCTAATTAAATATGTAATAAAATCCATTTTTGTAATATGCAAACCTGAAAAAATATAAATGTATATATATAAGTAAAATATTAGATGTAAAACAACATATGCGAGATCCTATATTAGGAAGCATATTTAAGTTGGTTAAAAAATTAAAGTTGACCCTTTTTCTAGAGTACTTATGAATTAATGTATGCAAGACTTTGGTTATAAAATCAGGTTTATATGTGTAGTTTGTAGTATAAATGTAGTTTATATGTCAAACTATTATTTGCTTTTAAATTTTGGAAAATGGGAATACTCTGGGCTTTATTTCCCATATTTTGGGGGCTTTTTTTCTCAATTACTACGAGAAATAAAACCCCAGGGCGTTATTTCTGATTAAACGGGAAATAACACTCCGGGGGCTTTATTTCGCAGGGCTTTAATTCATGTCACCCCAATTGGTATGTACCAATATAATATGTACATCTACATATAGTATATCATAAAAATGGATGGAGTTGTAAAAATTTAAGGGTAAATAAATATATTTTATGATTAGTATTTATTTATTATATGTATATACATATGTATCATCATTAGTATAGTTGTGCAAAACATTATTCTTATTACATACATACATACAAATTACAAATTATTTTGGATTAATAAAACAATTTGTATGAAATTAATCTTGCAACAATATAAATCCAGCTATAGATTTTGTATACAAGTTTAATTCCAGTTGTTGTTTTATACATTTTGATTGTTATTTTTAATGGAGATCAGAAGTTAAATCACCGGAACTTTGCAAATTCACAGTAATTACATATTATTGATAATCCAAAATGAAAAGCGATTTATTTTATTTACAGGCGAATTCATTGATACCCTAACGCTGCGAAATGAAAACATTGTGTGAAAATATATAATAATGCTATCTTTTAACAGAAGCTGTTCTGGGATTTAAGCTGGTTGATAATTGTTGTAATTCAACAAGGGGACTCTAGCCAGAATTTTGTATGGTCTTTTCTTTTGTATGATATACTGGGAATGAAAAGATATTAATCAATGGGTATTATTGGGTGGAGTAAAAATTTCTTTACTATCATAAAATTAGATAAAATGTTTGTAAACATATACTTGGACTTTATTTATTTATTTCCATTATAAATATACTCCCAATCAAGTTTCTATTAAAAATTACAATTTTTAACATTTTCTTGTAAGATACAAGTTCTTTTTGTCCATCAACATGCATAATAACAAACTAAAGGCAATTATACATAACTACAAACTATAAGTAGGCAAAAATATTATCGTACTAATTTTTAATGTTTTTAATGTGCAAACACGGCAACAGTAACAATTAGATGCAGTTTATAAGATGTGATTCAAAAATTCTATCAGTTAGAGTGCAATTTTTATATTTTCTACTGATTTATTTTTGTTTAAAACATGAATGTATTTACATATAATTTTACAAGATGCTTCAGAAGTTGGTACTTATATGGGGTTTTTAAAATTATTGAGTCTTGTTTTTTAAAAGCTATCTACTGTGGAAGTAGTGGTGAAGATATGTGTTATACAGAGAATAAGTGTATTGCGCATTTCATTGTACAGGATGGCGCAAAACGACCGATATGGTTTGAATCTTTAATAACTTTTTAAATTTATTTATATTTTTTATTTTCTTTTCATAATTTTGTGAAGAAAACTTGGGGAATTGGAAATGGAACAGTACACAACTGAAAAGCGATAAAAAATTACGAAAAGTTAGGAAAATTATAAAAAATCTAAGACGTTTCTACATGTTATTCAGGGTGGCGCAAAAAGACCGATATGATTTGATTGTTTAATAACTTTAAATTTACTTATATTTTTTATTTTTATTTCAGAATTTTGTGAAGAAAACTTGGGGAATTGGAAATGAAACAGTTCACAACAGAAAAGCGATTAAAAATTACGAAAAGTTATGGAAAATGTACTGGAAAGAGCACGAATGTGCGAAGCCGTAAATGGTCACCACTTCCGAGACATAATTTTTCTACTTAAGCTAAAATTATTCCCCATTAATATACTGTATAACAAAAAAATAATAATCATAATAATAATAATAATAATTAACCATTAAATAAAAAAGTTATTAAACATTCAAACCATATCGGTTGTTTTGCGCCACCTTATACTACTCTCCTCTTGTTGTCCCCACTACCTTTGTTTTCTATAATATATCAAATTCCGTATTCGTAATTTTAGCGCAATGTATTTTTTTAAACAGCGGAATCTACAATAACTTAACAGGGGAATTATGAAACTGTATATAAAATATGTTACAGTTGATTTAAAAGAATTTCGCATATAATTCCTTAATTAAAGGGAATCGGTGAAGTAAGTAACTTATAAAACCTATGATCGATAGTCTTTAATGAGCCAGTCATTAACTACCTGCTACAGCGTCTTTAACTACTTGAGTTAGACTTCTCAAAGCCCATAAAAAATAATCGAATTAGAAATGTCAAATAAAACCAGTTATATATGCACAATAATAAAATAACAGTAAACTTTGCAATCTTACGGAAAAACAAAATAAATTTTGACAGTTTGTAGAGAATAAAACTGTCATATTTTCAAAGTAATATCGTTTCCTTTCACAAAATTTGTATAAAAGTGTTAAAATATCATTGTACAAAAAGGAGGGGGCCTTATGACTTAAACTTAACGTTCCTTCTTTAACAAAGCATAATTACTTATTGAGTTCTCCTTAATTTTGCCTCTAGTATGCATGTAATGCATCTAATTATGCATATAAATATGCATGCATCTTCACAATAAATTTCACTTACGGAACATCTTGTGTGAAGCGATTAAATGGAGCTTTATGACCTCCATATATATTATAAAAGTATATATACATATATTGCTAAAATTTGTACATACTCGTATACATAAATATTTATGAAACCAAATTGGTGCGTTTTTTGGCGTTATATTCCTTGTATTCTTTTACTTTATTTTGTACTTTACATGTTTTTTTTTATATTTCATACTTACATTTTATTGTATATGGTATTTATTACTTACAACACTGCAAAGATACATACATATATGTATTCGATTTGTATGTTTGGTGTTTCTGTTGCTTGTTTTTGTACACCATTTGTGATGTTCATTCAAGATTTCAAGGAATAAATTTATTTAGTTGTTTTTGGCAAAAAATTATATACATACAGTTGAACTGAACTCAGTATCCAGTGTTGTACCAGTAACAAAACAAAATAAAAGAAAATTTATTAGCAACAGAATATACCACTTCTACTGTGTGTGTAGGATGACGACAGGCGCCAGTTGTGTGATATTTTTCCGTTTTACGTTTTATTAAATTTTGTTTTTTTATTTTTTTTTTGTTTTATCAATTTTACATTTTGTTGTTAATAAATTGTTTTTGTTTTACTCCCTGAGCACAATAAGCGCAGCGCAACAACGTTGAAATACTGCTTCAAAAGTTAAACATATGAAAAACAATACAAATGCACTCAACGAAAGTAGCAATAAAGTTTAAACGCATAGCCTTGACGAAAAAGGTAATCAATTTTTAACTTCTGCGATACTTTGACAGCTAGTTGTTTATATTTTGTCAGCTATTTATATTTTTTATTACCTTTTAGTTTGAAATTGAAGAATATAGAATTATAAATATCAAAAAATTAAATTTATATATTATATAAATAATAAATTTAAATAATTTAAAATGAAATAAAATATTTATATACCTAAAAATTAATTATGTTTATTTACTTAATTTGTTTACATTTAATGTCACTTTAACGCTTTCCACGCTTTCAACGCTTTGCTTTAAAAATTTGATAGTTACGTTTATTGACATTTTGCTCCTTCAAAGCTGCGTCATGGCTTCGATCATTGTGACCAAGGCATTAAGTCTTAGATTTATTTATGTGTAATTTCTGTATCACAATAACCATTTGGTTAATGCGTAACACTATAACTTAATGGTGGAGCTGAAATTTGTATTACTTTTAATTTTTTTGTTATTGAAAAATCTGTTTTTGAAAATTATGTTCAAATACGAAAATGAAGTAAATAATGTATGAGTATATAATAATATGTGAGCATGTTTTTTTTCTATAAAAATAAATAAGTATTTCAAATTGGATTGGATTAAAATACTTTATCAGGAAGAAATTTTCAATTCTCTTAAAAGTTGGGTGTAATATTATCACTTTGATTCATTTTGTAACAAATGCATAAAAATTTTTCAACCAAAGGATTACAAAAAGGGATATCAATTTTTTAATTTACTTCTTAATACCCTTTCTTAAAAAAACGAAAAATTCGATGATCTGATGCAAAAGAATCAAACCGTATATGTATTTAATACCTAAATAGATGGGTGCAATGTTTAAAAATCGCAACTATATATCAAGGGTTGTAAATTAAAATGTTTTACTTTTTTTTTCGTTTCGTTCTTTAAAATGTTTAAAAAAAAAAATTTGTGTGATTGTTGAAAAATTAATTTTTTTGATGGGGATTTACTGTTATTCCTAAAAGCAATCAGTAATCACTTTAAAAAAAAGAAAAAGTATTAAGCAACACCATCTGTTTACAAAAAGAAATTTACCACTTTTTTTTAATAATATAAAGAAAGAATGTAGAAGGTTAAAATTGGATAGTAATTCGTCCGTAATGCTTTTTTAGGAAAAAGAAAATAAAGTAGATAAAATAGAATTTAAACACATGCATAAACAGACTTTAAAATTTATATAGGTTCGGTATAATATGTTTATTTTTTTAATATACCCATTTTTTTTTTTAAATTTCCAAACAGAAGCACATTTCATTACTTCAAATAATCACATAATTTTTGGTGAAATTACAATAGCTGTGCTGCTTCAACTGTTATTGGCTAATAAGTCTGCCTATAGTCTATACCATAGGTACATGTTGGAACAGGGGTTCATATTATATTCGTGTTTTTAGAATTGATTTTGATAAATTCCACATACAATTTAAACATGAGATAGTACAAGGCCTTATAACATGTAGAAACGTCTTAGATTTTTAATAGATACAATTCTATTCTATATTTGTGAGTTATATTATTCAATTAAATCATTTTGAGTGGAAATCATATTGAATATTCAAACCAGTCCAATAATAAATTTCAAAAATTCTTTAGAAACTGCAATCCTAGCTCTTTGTGAATCGCTGCCTTTAAAAAAAACTTACATTCTGGACTACGCCTAATTTTCCACTATATATCGATTAAAATTCTTGTTGTCAGTAATTTTGGAATCTATTTGAGAAACTGAAATTATTTTGGCGGGTGATTTAAATGTTTACAGCATGTTTGATTCATATCTCATGTAGCTTTTCTTCGAATCAAAACTCAACTGGCAAACAAGTTGAATTCCTACGTAATCATACTAGGGTCTCAGAACGTGCTTGTCAGAAGGTTCCTCTTGTTCCTGCAAATAACAACTCAACCTTCAAAATATGTCGTTTCAGTTAACGGTTCCGTAAATTCCAACCATTGCTACGTAAACAACATCTTCCTGCCTAGTAAACAAAAGCTGATTCTTTCACAATTTGTGCGGAGATTTTTGTTAAGATGTTAAACAATATCTGATTCTCAAACAATTTGGGCGGAGGTTTTTGCTTTTTATCATGAGATGTTACATTTCATAAGTTTTTCGTGCACACAGTCTATAGTGCACACAAGCCTATTCTAAACCGGTATTCACTGTTTTGTACTCAGTCATATAGTTTTGTACTCAGTTGAATCAAATATCGGAGCACGGTTAGTAAAAAACATCCTTCTTTGAACATTTCATATAGTATTAACAAATATGAACATGTAGAATTTTGTACACTGTATCAAAAACATCAACAACTTTTATTCAAAATTTTTTTTTAAAAGGCTTATAAATAAATCTATAACTGACGTACGTACATACATATATGTAATTCCTTACTAAAAATAAAAAAATCCTCAAAATTCTTCAAACATACATTATATTTGTATTTTTGTATGCATAAAGAATTTTGTTTTTTTTTACATAACATCCAATACAGAATCTTCGTAATACAATTTGACAGTGTTTAAAATAAAAAAAAAATTTATATTACGATTTACAAAAAATGTGGGAGACATAAAAAAATTATATTTTCTTACCCAGATGTAAATACGTACACGTTGTATAACCCACACACACAATATTTAAAAATAAAAAGAACAAAATTACATTAATTTTAATTGTGATGCGGTAGTATAAAACTGTTATATATATACATACGTATGAAAGATTAGTTCATACTTTATACTACATAATATATAATAATACAAAAAAAATGTTTTTGTTTTTGTTTTTTTATATTGACTTATTAAGAAAGTTGACTCCTTTTATGAATTAATTCAATATGATCTTACACATTAGTTTGTATGTATGTTAGAACTTGTATGTAATTATGTTACAACTCGTCTTGCCAATTTTCGATTCTGGTGTTTTTTTTGCAATTTTCACCATATTTTCAAAAAAAATTTTAAAAAATGTATAAAGATTCATTTTGTTTATCTGCCCGTTGATTCGTCCTTCGTTCGTCCGAAACTTTTACAAAACTTTTACATCGTTTGAAATAAAGAATGAAATATCAACTACTGATGGATATCGCATAAAATTAATTTGATGAAAGAAATTTTTTCTGTAGCCCCGCCCATTACTGAGCTGCGGCTCGTCAAACTCGGAAAGCCTTGGGAAAACCTTATATTTCAATTATTATAACAAGATTGTTATAAGTTGCATTTTTAATCTGGTTGAAAAACAGGTGATTCTATAAGCTTTATAAATATATGTAAAATAAATATATAGGGTTGCCATACAGTACTTTAATTTACCGTTTTGTAAAACTCAACTAATGCAAAGTTTGCGTCTCTTCATATCTTCTAAACAGCTTAAGTTATAAACTTGAAATGGGAGAATTTAGGTTCTTAGAAATTAGTACGAGACAATTAAAAAATTTTTTTTTTGTGACGTCCGCTTTTTTGTGGTTAAAAATTGAAATTTTGTTATTTTCTTGAGAATGAGCTCAAGTTTGCCCTGTAAAAATTACGGAGCCTTCCTCATTCAAAGGACGTTAGGACTTAAAAAATTCCTATTTTTAAAAATAAGTAGCTTAATGTTACATGTGAATATATTTCGAAAGTTAAACTTTAACCTTGAAGCCCCAACATTATATGTTAGAACTCGATACGTCTTATTCCTTGATTGCACCAGCCTTAATTATTATTGTAAATTTATCCTCACTTATTTGATCGCTGACGTTTATTGTAAGAATACTTTTAATTCTCAGTACTCAAGAAGAGCGACCTGGAACCACCATCCCTAAAAAGAAGGTTGTAGAGCTCCGCAAGATATTTTCAGTGATAACCCACATGATTCTATACCGCTATTTATTTCTGGATGGACGCTAAACTCTATCAAATGCCTTTTACCGCAAGTCTCTAGCACATCTAGAAGATGCTTCATCTTTTTAATACGAAGTCAGTAATTCACTCATTCATGCATTTGTTAGAAACAGAAACAAATATCACTTAATTTTTCAATACATTTTTTTACTCTACAATTCAATATGCATTTTAGGAAATGCGCTTTTTAAAAAACCTTTAGTTTTTTTTTCACCACTTATTTACAAAATAATTTATTGCAAACTGAAAATTGGAATGTATCTTGGAATTGTTCGTTAGTGATGTACCTATATAGTATATACCAAACTGGGATTATATTTAAAAAAAAAAAGCAAACAATGATTGGAACTATGCACAAAAATTTAGTAAGCTCTTATTTTTTATTAACTCATAAATTAGATATTGAATACAAAAAAAAAATTGTATTTACTAGATGTTAAAGAACTTATATTCTGAAAAATTGCTGACTATGTTTATAAATCTATATGTATATATATTTGATAGAATTTCAATCAAGGATTAAACAACCAACTGATTATAAATTTTTTTTATGTATTATTTTAATATTTAAAAAAAAAAATTTTGTGATAGACAGAATTTTCTTCTTATTTTGTTTATTCACTCTACACTGTTCTATTCCTCAGTTCTTCATATCACTCTTGTTGTTGTTGTTGTTATTATTATTATTATTATTGTTTTTTTTAGTAATAGTGAATTATTGTGCAATATAATTTTCTATGATAGAGCATATGAAGTCCATAAAGATTGTTGATAACACATAAAAAACAAAAAAACATGTGGGTAGTAGATATGTTTATGTAAAAGAATACATATACATGAAATAGTGATAGCATATATTCCTACTATTAAAATATTGAAAAAAAAAAAAACAAAAACAAAATGTAGTAGGAAGGATATTTGTGATGACAACACACATATTGGCGCGACATTTTTTATAATATGAACATTATATTATGAATATATCCATTGATATATTATAATTATGCCTATATATATATAATATAATATTGAATATAAATTTATATATGTAATAAACAAGATGTACGTACATACATATTATATGACCATAAGTAATCTGAGAGAGATATGAAAACGATGACACTTATTTTCAAGTCAGTCAAGATTGTTCGTTGTTGTTCTACCTACAGCATATTTTTTGATTTTTTACACTCTAAAAAACATATGAGGTTTTTGATTTCCTTTTTTTTTTGTTTTTCTTTTTTTTTGGTTGTTGGTTAATTTTTGATATCTATAAGAGTTCTAAAGAAAATGAGAGGAGGATTCAATTTACATTTAAATATTTAATTTTTTTTTTTTTTTTGTATTTTTTTAGAATTTATTACTTTTGTAAAAATGTAAAAATAGGATTGTAAATATATGTAAGTATATTGTTGGTATTATACATACCTACAATTGGGGAAGGTATCAAAATCCTATATCACAGTGTTACAAAATCCTAAATCACATAATCTTAAATTTCAAAATTGTAAAATTACAAAATCTCAAAATTTTCAAAATTAACTGTCTTCAAATAGAAACGTCACAATTTTTTGAAAAAATCTACTATATTTCATTGATAAATGTCAAAATTAAATACTTTTGTATTAAAGCCTATAAACATTGTCGTACTATTTTAGTATTCGTTTTAATGTTGGATTCAAAGTAAGGATTCCGCTTTTTTCAGAATATTTATATAATTATTTATGTACTAGCTGTTGGTCCGCCACACAATGACGGAAAGTCAATTGAAAGAAAAACTTTTTCTATTTTCATTATATACATTTTATTATTTCATTTGGCTTTATTTCAGGGATGTTTTAATTGGCTTTGATTACATTGCTTGGTTTATTTGCTTTTCGAAGCGTACAAAGCGTACATTAGGCCTTCGCCGTTTATTTCAGATTTTCACTGAAAATAATGAAGACTTACTACAAGAATGTTCCTGTGAAGCATAGTCTTCATTATACCCGTATGACTATATAGTCCAAGGGTATAATAAATTTGCCATTACGTTTGTGACGCAGCGAAGGAGGGGGGGTAGATATAGACTCAAGTGTATGGATCGGATCAGAATCGAAAAATAAATCGATTTAGCTATGTATGTCCGTCCGTCCGTCCGTCATCACGATAACTCAAAAAGTAAAGGAGCTAGGATTATGAAATTTTCACAAATTCCTTTTTATGCAAAAAACGGAATCGAGTTTTAAATTCAGCCATTTTGGTCCACGGGATCGAGTACCTGCCATACAACTTCTAATTTTATATGAGGATTACTCTATACCTATGGAAACTGCGTGTCTGAAATTTTGCCAAAAGTAGTTTAGTATAATGGCCAAAGTTACTGCAAAATTTGGTTGGTCTACTGCAAAGGGTTCGAGTAGCTGCCATACAACTCCTTCTTTTATATGAGCTTTACACTACACCTGATGAAGCTGGGTGTCTGAAATTTTGCTAAAAATAGTTTAGTGTAATGGCCAAAGTTACTGCAAAATTTAGTTGGTCTACTGCTGAGGGTTCGAGTAGCTGCCATACAACTCCTTCTTTTATATGAGGATTACACTACACCAAATGAAGCTGGTTGTCTGAAATTTTGCCAAAAATAGTTTAGTGTAACGGCCAAGGTTATTGAAAAATTTGGTTGGTCTACTGCAAAAGGTTCGAGTAGCTGCCATACAACTTCTTCTTTTATATGAGCATTACTCTACACCTAATAAAGCTGAATGTTTGAAATTTTGCCAAAAGTAATTAACCGGATGATATAATGTATATGTTACGGTCATACGGGTATCCCAGAGTTGACACAGTCTACTCTACTACAGTCTTCCTCGTTTTTAATATCAAAATGTTTTACTATTTATATAAACTTTCCAGAAAATATACTGTGAGTTTTAAAAACCAAAAACCTAATTTAGGAAGGATTTAGTATATGGAAGGTACAAAATATGGAAAATCAGGGTACAAAATCATAGGTACAATTAATAATTTGTGTAGCTATACATTTTAAAAAAATAATTTGCCATTGAATTTAGAATTTTGGATTTTTATAAGTACCAGTTTTTTTTGTTGGAATAATTTTTTAGAATTTCGTACCCAAATCCTATAAGATTTTTTAATTTTGGATTTTGTAATTTGAGATTTTGTAATAAGTTAAAAATGTTTTGGGATTTTGTAATTTGCAATTTTGTGATTTGGAATAACGTACCTAACCCTAACTATTTAAATGTTTTTTTCAATATTGTGTACATATTACTATTAAAAATGATATTTTATCTGAACGATTGATTATTTGTTTGTTAATTTTATGTTTTGCTGTTGTTTTTTTGTTGTTGCCTTTTCCTGAATATGAAGGATTATTATTTGAATCCATATATACAATGCTGGTAAATTGTATAGTAAAGATGGGAGCTATATTTAATAGAATGGTTATAAGATATGGTTTTGTTTTTTGATTTTAAAGGAAATTAATCATTTAAACTGTATATTTTAATCCATTTTAAATGAGTTGCGATTCGATATTGCATTTCTATCGTAATTCTTTAAGTTTCTTGTATCATTTGTAAATTTTAAAAAATTAATTTGTTCATATTTTGTATTGAATGAATAGAAAGGAGCAACAATTTAATAGACAAACTGTAGTTAAAAGCCAACAGCTTCAGGAGACGGTGTTGGTTTAGAAACTGGTAATGGTTATGATCGAAGACTAATAATGTCTTTGGTTAAATAACTTATATTCCTATATTCTGATAATTGTCCAGCAAGTATTTTTTTTACTATCATCTTACGCTTCTTAGGAGCTCAAAGCATTAACTTACCTCTTCCGCCTTTGTTCTTATCTGATCTGATTGCAATGATCTTAATTCTCTCCCATGCTTGGAGATCGTTTAATTCGATCGTTATTATTTGACGTCCCCTGTTGTAGGGTTTATGACGCCTTCCCCTACCTCAGGAATCCCATTCAAAAAATAGCCTATCCATTCTTATTTAACAGGAAATGTTCCACGAAACTGGATAAAAGTTGCGTCACTTATTATCAATAATGAAAGTAGCTTATATAAGTTGCATGACAATTAAAAATATATGTAATATCAATATATGTCGTCAAATAAAGTCTTTAAGTCTTCAAGCTGCATAGTCAATTAAGATAAAGATTTTAGCAGGGTACTTAAAATGATTAACTCAAGCCATTTCAAAAGAATGACAGTTATCAATAATTATTTGTAGAATTTTATTTTAATTTTAAAGATTTTCTATAAATCTATTAACAACAAGTGTTAAATAATTTATTCAAAGTAAAATATTTTCTGTTTAAATATTTTAATATTTATAATTAGTTTTGCAAAAAATCGAAAATTAAATAAATGTAATTATTCAGAAATTTTAATAGTTAAAATTAAAACAGAAAGACAGTATATTAAAAAGATTGTACATATGTGATTTTAGTGGCGCATTTTTTTCAAATGGATATCTTTCTAAGAGTTGCTTTTTATTTTTCGGAAACCACCTCAGAATAAATTGAATCTTTACTTTGAAAACTTTTATCAGTAGCCCAACTGCCTACAAATTATTCCCCAGTATGTTAAAAAAATAGTATGTGATTTAAGTGGCGCACTGTTTTTTAAATGGATATCTTTCTATGAGTTGCTCTTTATTTTTCGGAAACTGTGTCAATAAAAATTGAATCCCTACTTTGAAAACTTTTAGCAGTAGCCTGCAAACTGCCTTCAAATTATTCAACAGTTGCGTCAATTGAAATAGGATATAAAATGTTCAGCGCAACTTTATATTAATTTCATAGAATTTTTCTCTAAATTTCAAAAGTCTATCCTTAGGCGTATGGTATATATGGAAGATCTCTCAAACTCCAATTTAGTATGATATATCTTGTGTTACATAATGGTAAATCTTAATATTAAAAGGGGAATATTTTGCGTGATACTATTTGTATCTTTTGATTTATAAAATTTTAGATACATATAGTAAAAGATAAGGCTATTTTGAAATTGATAAGGCTGAATTTCCATAACTGGTGGCGCTACTTAAAAATAATAGCTAAAAACAGCTTTAAAGTTTAAAAATGTATTACATCACCTTCAACAGTCTAGGTTTTTTGTAAACAGTTGAACAGAGTAATAGCTGGACGGACATAGTAGAATCTGTAAGTTACGTTACAAAAATGTTTTAAATAATATGCTAAAAACATTTTAAAGAAAAAAATTTTTTAAATTTCATTTTCTAATTTTTTAATAAGAATAACTTCTGTTTTGTTTTAAGCAAACATTAAGTGTCTTAATTCATATTTGATTCAGGTGTAATACATGGTTATTAAAAAAAAATTTTACTCGTATATAGTTTAAAAATATACATATGATTTCAAACTTTTTTAATTGGAACTCATCTGTTCTAGTTCAGACCTTTGTTTAATTTAAAATTTTTTTTTGTTTTTTTTATTTTTTTTTAATAAATTTGTAAAAAAAATGTGACTGACTCAATTCATACATACATATGTGTGTTTTATTGTTTGTTAAAAAAAAAAAAAATTATGTTTGTATCCAGTCTATTTCAATTGAAATTTAATAATTATTGCATTAAAGTAATCAAAAAACACCTGCGCATACAATATTGAAAAACTATCGATAGTAAGTATTTATAATACATATATTTAAATATATATACATATGTATATACACATAGTGTAATATTGTAGAATAGATGATACATTTTAAGATTAAAATAAAAACAGATGTGGCCTCGATAAATCGAATAGCATAAAAATTTTTAAGTTTTTAGAATGAGAAAAACGTGGGGTTAAATTTTTATGTTGTCTGTGCTAAGACGTGATAAACAAAGAGTGTTTTAAATACATGTTTCTTTCAATAAAGGTGTTGGAATTTTTTCTATAACATTGTATTTACATATAGTAGCACGGAGAATTGTATAAAACAAGTATGTAACTTTTCATTTTAAATCTTGGAAAATTTTTAAAATTTAAACTAAGTTTAAACTCAATGATGATTGTTTAAGAGACAACGGAAGGAAAACTTGTAGTCATGACTTTTAATTATTGTTTTAAGCCTCGGTGGCAGATTTCTCAAAAATTTTATTGTTTGTAGTAAAGGAATTTTGATTACTTGATTTAGGGTCAGCGCAGTGCGACAACAAGCACTAGTATGGGGATTATAGGTTGTTTAGACGTTCCTTGAAACCCAGGATTGATTCTGCTTTCCATAATACAAGGTGAAATATCTATTATGTAATCTGTTTGTAATATTTAACACAAACATAGAATATCTTAAAATTAAATTAATTTGGAATTTAAATTGCTTCGTCCTTTGTCCAGTCAGTAGGACTCCTCAGTCGGAACATTTAACCCAGACAACTTCTAAAATGGGTTAAGTATTCAGTCTGATTCCATTGAGGAGTCCAACGTGTTAAACTGATCATTTAACCCAGGAAACTTCTAAAATGGGTAAAATATTGAGTTTGCTCCCATTGAAGATTCCTACAAACTGAACAAAGGATGAAACAACTTCTACTTTGGTTTTTATAAACTCAAAAACTATTAAAAAACTAAAAAAATTTTTTTGATGATCAAAATAAAAAAATATAATTAAATTTTCTTGAGGAAATGTCAATCCTTTTAAAGCCACCGGATAACTTTTATCTCCTGAAGATTCTACCAAGAGAAATCATCATCTTCCATTGCTAACTCGGAAAACCAAACAAAACTCTTTTAGCAATTTAATGGCTGAGGAGTAAGAATGTGAAAGGGGTTAAATGGGATATGGGAATAGACAGAATTACTTGTAAATGGCTTTTTCAATTGTATTGATTTACTTTAAAAGGTACTAAGAAATCTAAACCTCCTGGTAGTGTGAAGGTTTAACTCATTTAAAATTTACTTCCTCCTTTACCGGAACGGTCTGAAACATCAAACGCATTTTCGCAGATTGATGACTGGTGAAAAAGGATCGAAAAGGCAAAGGTATAGGATGTTATTAGGGAAAGGAAAGAATTACTAAAATTTTGCTTATTAACGGATACAACGGGAACCTTACCATTTCCTTCGAATTATTTATGATAATAAGAAGAAAGAAATAAGATAACCTCAATGAAGGGATTCAATCAAATTGATCAAAATTTATTTCCCCACCTTCCACTGCTTTAATAATAAAAGTATTGAAAAACGATCAATTGCATCAGGCTTCAATAGTTTTTTCCAAGAAAAGGGAGATTTAACACATCCCGATCACGACTCTAAAACATTTTTTAAAAATTCATTAAGTCCCAAGAACTTAAAACAATATCTATATTCAATATTCTTCATAATAATTTTTATTTTATTATTCCTATAAGTTATAAGTTATCATTCATTATTAATTAGTAAAGGAAAAAAAAAAAAAATTTAAAGTACGGTGGTGGTGGTCCAATTTTTGTTTCGTTTTCGTTTTTACTTTTTTCATTGGAAATTCAAATGAAAACAATACACAATATGATCATTTCTATCTTAATTTTTTTTTTTTTTTTGGATTAATTTCAATATGTTGGAATTTCTGTATTTCCTTCTGATATTTTTTAAATTTTATTTTCTTTTTTTTCTTATTATTATTGAATTTCATTCTTGGAGATTTCTTGTGTTATCTTTTATAACCTCTTGAAGAGTGTTTTATAGAGCTGTAGTAAAATACTATTGTATATCCAGAAAATGATAGCATATAGTAAAAAATACCATCGTTTTTTTTTTTGAATTTTTATTTTTTGTTATTGTAACGACGTGATTGAAAAGGGCGGCTTGTTGTATAATATATATAGTAATCTTTAAAGATACTTTAGTGAATGCTTTTCTGAGTTGCGCATTCATAATGTTATTGATATGTAAACTTATTGTTAGATGGATCATCAAATTTTTATACCCAAATGAACGTAGGTCAAATGGTGTAATAAATTTCACATTACGTTTGTGACACAGCGAAGGAAAGGTGACAGATAAAGACTGAAAGGTATGGGTCTAATCAATGTTTGAGAAGTAGAGAAGCCAGATTGCTCAGTGGGCTCGAGGAGCTGCCATACAACTTTTGTTTTAATATGAACATAACTTAAATGGATAATAAAGCTTGGTACCTGATTTTTGGTCAAATGTAGTTAGGCTTAATGGCTAATGGAACGCTTGAAAGCCACCCATTAAAACTGTGCGGTATTTTAAAAAACCAACACCACACTCTTTTTGAACCAAACTTTAGGAAGGATTCTGTTATACAAATGTACAGTTTGATTATAGAGATGGGAATATGGAAAGATTTTTGGATTATTGAAAGTTATTTGGGAGTTTTGGATTATTGATGATGGGAAAATTTGGAGTGATATTGAGGAGAAAGATGTTTACACTCTTCATAAATTTATTTAAGTCGTACACATACGAATTACCAATTTTAGGGAACACATGGGACGGAATATGGTTCCATAATTTCAACATACGCGTAACAAACGAATTCACATATGCCATATTACATCATCTTAACAATTCGATATTGTAGGATTGAGCATTCTTTGTACTGCTTGTTTCACATTGGAAAACTTTGAGTAGAGTCATTAATTGTTTTATTTCTTTAGAACAGGTGTTTTTCCCCACTAGGGTTGGGTCTGAAATTTAGGTTTAGCAAATTCCAAAAACAAAAGTCGTTTTAAAAATCAAGTTTTAGAAAATCCCTTTTTTGAAAATCTCGTTTTAGAAAATCCCTTTTTTGAAAATCTCGTTTTAGAAAATCTTTTTTTTTTTTGAGAAAAAGCTCATAATTCTGATTTCTTACTCGAAAATTCTTATGAACTATAGATTTTTAGAAAAACCGTGATTTCTAAAAGAAAGGCGATTTTCGAAAAACTGGATTTTCCAAACAACATTTCTTAAAGAAAACTAGATTTTCTAAAATCGAGTTTTTAAAAAAAAGTTTTACTAAACCGAGATAATGGAAAGCTTCCAAGTAATTAACTGGAAATATATATTACATTCAAACATGCATCCTAGAGTTAACATATCCAACTCTATACTCTTCCATGTTTTTTTTATATTTTAAGAAAATAAAAAGTTCTTAGGTACCTCTTTAAAGTATTCACAAAATTCTTTTATTAAATAAACAATCAAAAAAAATTTTTATATGAATTTAATTTGTTCTTAGGAATACTAACTTAAAAAAACATTTATTTTTGGACTTCCGATTGATTTAAAATGGGGAAACTGTAAGATTTATTTGTTATTAGTGTTTTTGGAACATTTGCTTTGTTTGTGAACGGTGGGTTGGAAACGTCTTATACCGTGTTAAAGAATAAAAAACAAATTAAGATTAAAAAAAAAAAAAAATATGCAAAATTCAAAAAGGAAGATGCAAAAGAATATGTAATAATAACGCTTATTATTAATAATTGAATTGAGAGTTTCAACCCAAAAATTATGCAAAGTAAAATGCAAAATATAGGAAGATGAAAATTCAAAAAAAACCATGAAATGCTTCAAATTTTTTTATTTGTTATTTTTATACATTATTATTTTAACATTGAAACCATATTTTTTTAATACAAAATATGTATAATTTGATCTTTTAAACATACTTATGATACACTGAACTGATACACTCCTTATAACATTATTTAAGTTAAAAATTTTTTCGTAAATCTGGTATCTTTTAAACCAGTTTTTGTTTTTTTTAATGTAGAATATTTTTAATCCTGAACTGAAATTTATTTTCATGTTTTTTTTTAGAATGACCTTTGAATGTAGTTCAACAAATCAAATCGGCAATTGCACTCAAGTATAAAATACGATCAAGGATTAATATAATGTTAAAAAAAAATTTCAGTACATGAATACTTACTTTCATTGTAATCAAATTGACTTTCATCTCCTTACAATATACATACAGTTCAAGTATAGTTTAACCAGTTGGAAAAAAATTGATGGAAAAATAATTTTAATGGGTTTCTTAAAAACAAAAAAATTGTACAGGGTGCTCACTAAATAAGGTTTATATCCGCAGGGGATGATTTGAAGGTTTAAATAATAACAAATAAGCCCCCATTAAATCAATCTGTTGCCTTTCTTGGTTTGAGGAAAGGCTAGACATAACCTTCTCAAGAGAACTTTTTTGCTATTGCTCTAATAAAACTTTTGACTCATTTGGTCTAGTGGTATTGACCCAACTTGTTTAGTCTTTTTAAGGAGTAGAAAATCTTGAATAATAGTAACTTGTATATATATAATAGATTTCAATAATAATAATCAAAATGAACGGAAAGGTTGTAGGAATAAATGGAGTAAACAAATAGAGGTTGTACCGTTATTTTGAAAAAATGGGCTAAAAACTTCTTTGTAATAAAATATTGACTTAAGTTTTAGCTGAAATTGTAGTTGTTCTTAAGAAACAATAAGTCCCTCGGGCTTTGGGGGTATAGTGGTTAAAAATTTGGACTTATTAAACTAAGGGGTGTCAGTTCGATTCCCGTACGGTTCATGAATTAATTAATAAAAATCATTTAAAAATAATTTTTCTTTACAAATCTCCATGGTTACCAAATATATATAGTAAAATATAAAATATATGATATAAACAAAATAAATAATATTACTTATAAAATTAATAGATAGTATAATCTGCATCTACAAAAATTAAAGGTATGCTTCGTTCCCTTATCAATCTGCAACACCTGAAACTAAAAGGTATGCTTTATTCTATCACATTGTTCGAGTATGAGGTTAAAAACTGCTTATAAATAAATAAAAAAATAACAACATATCCTTTAGTTTTATCTGGCAAAATATAGTAAGACTCTCGGTATGATTTGAAGTTCCTAAAATCTAGTAACTAAATATAGATCCCATTTATTAACGTATAAAGTTATTCTTTTAAATTTCCATACCATCTCCTGCCTTAATGAATTTTATTGTAACGGCACCCTGTACATAAATTTCATATAAAACTTGAAAATTTTGTGAATCCAATTAATTTCATTTTAACAAGTCGCTATACATCTAAAAAAAATAAAGGTCAAAATAAAACAAATAAAATAACAAATATTTTAAGTATATATATATATATAGTGAAGACAGGTTAAGATTTTTCAAGGAATAATGTACATATAATATGTAATATATAAGACTATATACGTAATAATTTTTTTTATATATATATATTTTTTTTCCCACAAAAATCTAAGGACAAATTTTGAATCATTACAATAATATCATTGAGACATTGGACAAACAAATAACCTTTTAATGTTAGTTTTTACACATTCTTGTGACGCACCTGCATTATTTTTTTTTTTTTTTTTTTGTAAATATTGACTTATATTATACTAAAAGTAGTATTAAAATACCAGTAATCTTATGATAGAAAATTCTAGTTTTATAAATAGTTATATATTAGAAAATAGTGAATACAGTCAGAGTGAATTACTTTAAATTGGTGAACCACTTGTAATAAAATTTTTTATAATAAATATGAAGAATATTTTAAAAAAGTTTGTTGGGGACAAATTTGAAGAATGTAAAAATGGAATATAAACAGATATTGAGTTTTGTATTTTAAAAAGTACAAATGTACAATATACGCAGAATAAATTGAGATATACTGTTAACATTGGGCGTAGGGACATGTAAAAATAGATAAATTTTATGAAACACAAAAAGGGGCCTATTGTGTCTCTAAAAATTAAGGTTTGCTAAAAATATCAAAATCACGGTATGCAAAATCTCGCCTTTCCCGAAAAATCAGCTTTTTACAATATATTTTGCGAATATAATTGGCGCAAAATTTTGAATTTTTAAATGTGAGAATTTTCAAAGTTTAAATTTCTTACAAGCCTGGATCAAAATCTAGCTTAAGATTTCAATCAAAAAGGTAAATGTTACCTAAAAATAATTTAGGAAACTATAGGCAAATACCTATAATAAAAAATAATATTTTAAGAATTAAGATTTAAAAAAATAAAATTTCATACCAGATCCTCCTATAAGATAAAGATATCTATGGGTTAAATGATTTTTGAACTTATATTATGTGTAATTTAGACAATTCTAAATAACTGGGTTTAAGTTAATAATGAAGAGTATATACAAGGATTTTTCAAAAATTTAAGGACAGGTGTCTTAAACCAAGACGAATCAATATGATTATGTATATAATTTAAAGCGGTGTAAAAAGTATAAACATGGTAAAGGATCCAAGGAATAGTTTGGTCAAATTATAACTGCAATGTTATTCTCATGCAACACATAAAAAATGGAACATTCATGAACAACAGTAAATAAAAACTATTGATAAACATATACGAGCATATATAAATATGACAAGCCAGGATCACTATTTATTTCATTTATAAGAACTTGATTAATAACATTTAAAATTGATAACCAGGGGCGTCGAGAACCAACACTGGGCCCAGGGCTTAAAAAAGTATAAATTACAAACTTTACGCGGTTTTTTATTTGCAAACATTTTAATTATATTTTCAAAATTTAACTCCTTGGCTAAGATAGGTTTGATAGCTAAAGTACCTAAGCTATTCAAACGGTTTTTGCACATAGTTGATCTCAGTACCTTTTTCACTCTCGCCAATACGCTAATAAAGGACTGTTCCGCTTGAACTGGTATGGTAACTGGTATGGTATTGTTAATACAATGCAAATATTGAGAATTACTGTTTCTTTCCGCATTTCTTTAATTTTGTTTTATAAATTTATAGGAAGTAACTGATTTTCAACCACTTACTTTCTTGGTTTTTACAGAAGTTGTAAAACTTTTAGGAATTAACTGGGTTAAACGTTCATTCTGGTACCGCACTGAAAAGCCCTACAGCCTTAACAAACTCCTGTTTAAATCTCCTACTCCGATTTCTCATTTTTAATAAAAGCAGATGTGGAATATAGGAAATATATCCTCTGCAATAAAGGACTTAAACTGTTTTATCTAATTCTAATTTCTACTATATTTTTCCATATACATTCCATATACACAAGTTTAAAAAATTTTTAATTAAAAATCTACAGATAAATTATCTACTGTTATATCATTTAACAAGATAAATATTAACCAAATTGTCAAAATCATTTTCTAAACAGATGAAAAAAAATTATATACCTATACATATTATATATAATTAATATATGTAGTTAAATAACTATCAAAACAAATGTTAAACCATGTGAGAAGAAATATTAATAATGTATGTATTTAATAGATTGATATTGAATTGGTATTAGTGAACAAATATGATCAAGTGGTTTTAGAATTTACAAAATAATAAACAACCGGCTTTTAAAAATAATATTAATATATATATTAAATAAATAACATTATAAAATATGCATATATATATAATATACATAATAATATACAGAATATAACCATATGAAAATAAACTCCCGAGTTCCAACACCAATACAATACAATATTATTTTAATTTCTTTTTTTTTATTATGTACATACATATGTATATATTACCAGATTACATTTCACAAATCCCCCAAAATTCAACTCTCAATCCAACCCAATTATACCCACTAAACATATGTTTTCATATTTGTTATCTGCTGCTTGTCTATACTTCTTTTTCATTTTTATTTATTTCAAAAATCCCAATTTATACAATAACATAACATTAATTGAAATTTTTTTACTCCAAAATAATCTCCAAATTTCTCTTTTCTCTTTTTTTTACTTACAGTTACAACTTTTTTTTTAAAAAAAATTTTCTCACCAAATTTCACTTTAACATTTTTCACTTTTTACGCATTCTCATATTTTCTCATTTCTTATTTCTCTTTTTTTCTTTTATTCTATTCTATTCTATACATTCTATCTATATTTCATTATTTTAGTTCTATACTAACTATCTATCTATATATTCTATAATTCACTAATCACTTCTATTTAGTTCTATAATAAATATTTAATATTAAAAAAAAAACAAATTAAAAAAATAAAATATAAAATAATAAAGAAATACAAAAGAATGTGACTAGAATGTGAGAGGGAGAGAAAATATTCATCAACATTAAATAACATGTTAATATAAAAAAATGCATTGCATATAATATTGCATACAAGTATGTTATAATTGTTTACAGATTATGGTGTTAAATTTTAAAACCTGTCCAGTCCTGTCGTCTGTATAATTTTTGTTTTTTATTATTATTATTAGTTCTCTCTCTTCACTTTACTACATTTGATTGTGGATTGGATTGTATTGGAGCACATTTGGTTGGAGTAGATTACTTCAAAAATTTTTTTGATTTTTATATTTACCAATTTACCAACTTACCATCTCATATTTTTATTGTTTTTTTTTTTTTTTTCTTGTTTTCATTTTACAATTCAAATCAAAACAATACTTTACCATTGTTATATTACCAATGATACTGTGGTGATGCGATATCTGGATTCTGGAATCTGACTGAATTCTAAAAGTATCCAAATTCTTTCTCATTTCATTTTAATATTCTTGTATTTTTTTTCAATTCATTTTCATTTTCATCTTCTCTTTTAAAAAAAAATATTTCCTATTTTACACTAATACAATCATAAAATAGTATCTATAAGATATTTCTATCTATCTATCTATCTATCTATCTATACATAATACTGTTAATTATATATGAATTTGATTTTAGCTGTAAATATTGCGAGGGAGAAAGGAATAGAATATATAGAAGAAACACAATTACTACTATGTACGTATTTTTAATGAATATTTTGTTTCAGAAGCAATAGAAGCAGAGCAGACCAGACAACAGCAGCAACATACAATAATAACAACTGTACAACAGCAGCAAATAACATTATAAACAAAATATTGTATTTATATTTAAAAAAAAAAAAAAAAAAAAAAAAAAAAAAAATAAAATGTTATTTAGTTAAAGTTTGATCCGTATGATGACACTTAAATGTCGACAACAAAACATTATTATATTTTTCATGGAAAGCAACTTGTGTGTTAACTTTTTTTTTACATTTTTGTTTTTCTTTTCTTCTTTTTTAACTTCTCTTCTTCTTATAACACATTGTAATTTTTTTGTATATTGTATGTATCTGTGTTTGTGTGTATGTACACTGAAAAAAGAAACAGGAAAAATAAAAATACAAAACAAAAAAAGAAAAAGAAAAATGAAAATTTTTTTTTACCGGCTGTGCTATGGTTATGGCTATGGCCTGTGCTGTGTTTTGTGCTGCGACGACGACGACGACGACGATGAATAATATGTTGTTATTTTTTTTTTGATTTTTTGTTGTTGTTTTTTTTGTATCTTTTTTTTATTTTGTGTTGTGTTTTGTGTTATGATGAATTCTCGCTGTTATATTTTTCAATTTTAATTTAATCGCTTCTCTGCTACGCTCAGTCATATTTAGACTGTCCTACAGTAAGGGTTGTAAAATTTTTAAGTTTTTATTAAAAAAATAATAAAATAAAATAAAAACATTTTTGGAAAAAAATACAAAATAAATTAAAAGGAAGGAAGAAAAGGAAAATTATTTAAATGAATTTTAAGTTATAAATTTTTCATTATATTGAAAAAGAGTTAGAAGAAGTGATGATTATTAATAAAAAAAAAATTGGAAAAATGATATATGAAAAATTTTCTAACAATATTATAATAAAAAAATAAGAAATAATTTTTTTTTATTTTTATTTTATTATCACGTTCGGTTTTTTTTTTTTAAAAATTCAAATAAAAAAAAAAAGCACATGTATCTTAAGATACTCTAAAGATCTGATAAAAAAAAAAATTAAAACTAAAACAATAATAAATATACTTATATATTAAAAATAAGAATTTATTAAAAAATATTTTTTTAAAATAAATACAAAATTTTGAATTTAAATTCAAGAAGACACAAATTGTGGATATAAAATAATAATTAAATTAAATAAGATTTATTATTTAAATAATTTGGAAAAAATTAAAATAAAAAAAAAGTGATATTAAATGTTGGTTTAAAAATAAATATTTACATTAGTGGTTTTTGAAATAATAAATATATTTAAATAATAAAAAAAAGGAGTTAATTATTTAAATATTACACATAAAATACATATATTAACCAACAAGTTAATTAAAATTTAAAATATATACAGTTAAATTAAGTGTGCATTACGGTTTTCCAAAAAAATAATAACGGAATATTTAATTGAAATAAAAACAAAAACAAAAAACATACAAAATCGCGAAATTAACCGTTATTTTTTTTTTTTTTTATTATCTATCATATATGCAAATCTTAAATTTTTTAATTTAGATTTGGTCATAATTGGATTTAATATTTAAAGTTACACAATTTACTATATATTTTTTTTTGGATTATTTAATTTCATCTGTAAATTCGAAACGAAATTGTGTAAAAAAGAAGAAGCAGAAGAAATATAAAAAAAAAGATCATTTTTGATTTTTAAATTTGTCGCAGATTTTGTTGCAAATTTTTGAAACTTTTAACGGAATAAATTTCATTACCTATTGATTTTTTTTGGTTTGGTGGTGTTGCAAAAAAAAAATTCCCCAAAAATGGCAACAACAGAAAATTCATTTTCATCAAAATTTAATGTAGCTGATTTATCAACAATTATTTTAAAAGGTAATTTATATATTTATATATTTTATTTATTTATTTATTTAATTTCCATATATGTTTATATAATAATTAAAGACTACATAAAGTCTCCATCTGACAGATGGCGTTAGTGATTAGGATGTCGGAATGTGAAACGAAGGGTTATGGGTTTCGAACCCTGATCAGATCATATCTAATAAAAAAAAATATAATTTATAATTTATATCATGAGAGTATCCCACATTGTAAATTGGAAACTGGGTGTTTAGGATGTCGGACTGTGAAACGTAGGGTTTTGGGTTTCCGAATCCTGGTCGGATCATATCTAATAAAAAAAATATAATTTATAATTTATATCATAAGAGTATCCCACATTGTAAATTGGAAACAGGGTGTTTAGTATGTCGGATTGTGAAATGAAGGGTTATGGGTTTCAAACCCTGGTCAGGTCATATCTAATAAAAAACATATAATTTATATCATAATAACACCCAACATATTATATTGAAAACAGGGGTTACACAGCTATTCGGTCGATTTATGTACCATTTTACCTAATAAAAAAAATAAATGAATTTACTCTCCTCCCGGATCCTGATATAACCATATTTAAATAGATTTCAACATATATATATTTAACATGAAACATCCATTAAATTTTTAAATACTTATAACATAAACCATTTAGTACCATTAATATTTAAAGTAACCATATCCAAAATCATTTACTAATTAAGTTAAAAATTATCCTTGATATTATAATCCGCATGTCTAATACTATTTTTATTATATTCTTTGGCACAGATGTACACACCATTATGTGTTATAATTTTACTCCTCATAATATACGTATATATATACATTATGTGTTATATCTATATTGTGTGTAAATTGAGGGGTTGAATTTATTTCAATTTGCCATATTTCTATGACATTAAATTAATTTAATTACATACAATAGACAACAATTGTATGAGTAACGGTACATTTTTACTAAAAAAAAAAACAACAAAAAACAAAAGAAGACTAAGAAAACTTTAACCCAGGATATGTTTTTCAATCGAACCATATTAAATGAACTTTTTGTCCTTTATGAAAAGAATCTGTATATATATGATCCAATATTACATTCTTATCAATTGTTTTAAAAAAAAAATTCAAGGTTATCAGGAAAAACTTTTTATACAAAAGGGTTAAAAAATAAGACAAAGAAAATTTTTGAAAAATGTCAATAGGTATGAATGATTTTGCAAAAATATTAATATTTTTTCTATTCTACTTATAGTTAATATTAATCTTAATAAATGTATCAAATCTTTCATTTCACTTAATTAAATTATTAACTATGTGTATATTAAAAGTTGCTAAGATGATTATGACTTGCTGAAATTGAACCTGTTAAAATCTGACTTGCTAAAAATTTTTTTAAAAATAATATTTACTATATTTATTATAAATAATATAACTGATTAACAGTAAAGGATTATGCGTTTTATATAAAATAAATTGATATATATATATATAACATTTAATTGTTTTGAATAAGTTTTTGGGTCTTCAATTGATAAGTTATTTCATAAAATAATTCTAGATTAAACAAAAGATATTCTTAAATGTGTATCTTTAATTCTAAAGTATAAAAACAATTTTTGGGTTTTTTCACAAAAAGTCAATAAAAAAATTAATTTGAATATCCAGTTTTTTTTTTAGTCAAATAAAAAATAGAATTTTCAAAATATTGAATATTTAAAACAAAGTCTAAGTTTAACTGCTTAGTACCGAATGTTATTAGATTTCAGTTAACCAAGATGATAACTGATTGACCGTCCGTCGGCTTTTGTTAGCTTAAAAAAATATCTCAAGATTAGGGCGCCCTTACAATATTCTACAATATAGAACTTACATTTGTATTAAATCCTTGTTCTAAGTATATAACAGGTGGGAGACTTACTGGGTAAAGTGATTCGAATCTTAGTAAAAACTGAAAAAAAGCATTTTACTTATCTGGTTCTCAATTCGATTCAGCTACCATCCGCCATTGAATTCAAATTAATGACATAATCAATAACTAATAATTATATATATATCTTTAATAAAATATACATTATTATAACAATATAAACAAATAATTTAATTGAATAATATAACTCACAGATACATAAATACTATATTATATAGAACTCAATTAATTCTAATTTTGAAAATATAATATGCCCAGTATACCTTTTCTTCGGTTGCTATAGTTACTTGTAGTATAGCGTATATACACACAGTCTTGATAACAAATACCAAATTCTTACTCTCTTATTCGATCTCAATTACATTTTCAACCACTTTACCTCTCAGTCAATATTAGATCCTAATTTCAATTTCTCAATTCATTTCCATTCTAATTAAGTGATGAGATTAACTTTTAACTATAAAAATGTTAAAACAATTTTTTGAATATCTAATTGAATTTATTTAACATACTACATATCTTTTTAATTTATGTACTTGTATATACAATTCAAATAATCCAAGATAACATAATTTATAAATCTTTAGAACTTTATTAAAAGTAAATAGTATATTACAAAATTCATTCAATTATTCAATATAAAGTATACATAAGTATTTTGTTTAAAGATATAAACAAATATTAAATATTGTATGAATGAATGAAATATTTAACTTGATCATAAGATTTAAGTATATATATAATAATAATAATAATATAGTAGTTAAAAATTTTTATAATATCTAATCGAAATTGACACCTTAATTTAAATAAAAAATGATTAAATTTTAAAAAAGAAAAAAAATTCTTTTAATATTTATTTATTTATTTTTAAATACAATTTTTTTTTTTTCATTTTTTGATCGGATTTATATTGAATCTTGATTAAATAAAAAAATTGAACACAATTTTTCCATTGGTAATACACTATACATTCAATTTTTACCCTCACGTAATTCAATTTTTATACCCGTGCATATATATATGAACATCGGGTATATTAGATTTGCTCCTCCGTTTGTAACGCATCGATCTAGACGAGCTAGATATAGTGTCAAGGGTACGTATCGGCTCAGAATCGAAAAATTAGTCGATCTAGCTATGTGTGTCTGTCCGTCCGTCCGTCCGTGTGTCATCACGATAACTCAAAAACTAAAAGGGCTAGAGTCTTGAAATTCACACAAAGTCATTTTTAGACAATTTCTAGGTTCCCTATTGTTTTTGGTTAAAATCGGACCAAGGCTTCGGGGAGCTGCCATACAACTTTTTTGCACCAATATGAATTTCTTCAAAACTATTTATACTACGGGGATGAAAATTACACACGGTTAGTTTTATATTGACTCCGGCACTTATATGAAGTTTCAAAATGTTAGGGCCCCATTTTCGGGGGGCTGCCATACAACTTCCTTGCACCAATATGAATTTCTTCAAAACTAATTATACTACGCGGATGAAAATTACACACGGTTAGTTATATAATGAATCGAGCACTTATATGAAGTTTCAAAATGTTAGGGCCCCATTTATGGGGGGCTGCCATACAACTTCTTTGCACCAATATGAATTTCTTCAAAACTAATTATAATACGAGGCTGAAAACTACACACGGTTAGTTATATAATGAATCGAGCACTTATATGAAGTTTCAAAATGTTAGGGCCCCATTTTCGGAGGGCTGCCATACAAAGTTTTCGATTCAATAACTGTGAATCTAATAAAGCTACAAGGTTAAAATTAAAATTGGGCAGGTAAATTAATAGGGCAAGTTACTTGGCAAAGTTGGACATCACTCGGACCATCGGACTTTTAGGGTGGGCCAATTTTTTTTTTTTGTTTTTTTTTTCTTTGTTGTTTTTTTTTTTTTTTATTTTTATTTTTTTTTTTTTTAAGCAAGTTATGGGACAATGAATGAAAACTTTTTTTTTTTTTTTTGTGATTTTTTTTTTTTTTTTGTTAATTTTTTTTTTTTTTTTTTAAGCTAAAGTTATGGGACAATGAATGAAAATTTTGTTTTTTGTTTTGTGACTTTTTTTTTTTTTTTGTTAATTTTTTTTTTTTTTTTTACGTCAAAATTATGGGGTAATGAGTTAAATGTATAAGAGAAGTAAATTACGGTTTATTTTATACACCATAGTGGGTATGCACGGGTATCTAAAAGTTGACAAGGGCAACTATAATCTTCCTCGTTTTTTTTGTGTTTGCTTTGATTTCAAGTCATTAAATAATATATATATATATATAAAGTATATTGAAATGGAAGATAATATTTCTGTTTTGTGGTTGTTTATGTTGCGTTTGCGTGTCAAAAAACCATTCAATTCTTTTAACAATTTTTTTTTTTTTTCTTTTTTTCATTATTATTATCATTACTGTGTTATAGTTTAGAGTTAATAAATGAAATTAAGACACTTTGCAGTTGTAATGGGTTAATTTAAAAGTACTTAATTAAAAATTAAGATTAACATTTAATATTTAATCTTATAAAATGAGGAAATATAATTAATGTGCAAATGAAAAACAAAATATTGTACACCTTTTAAAATATAAACTTTTAACTTTAATGATTAGTTTATTTGATTATTAGTTATTATGAATATAAATAAAGTATCATGCAATCAATATGATGGTGGGTCTCTATTTTAATTGAAAATTTCAGTTTGGACTCCTTATTCCTTGTCTGATAATGCATACTTAAGTAAATTCATATAAAACACTTAGGAATGTATAAAATATTTTTCTTGTAACTGTATAAAAATAATAACAAAGTTTTTACCGTTAATTGACTTATCAATTACATTTAAAATCAATTAAATATAGATTAAACCTTTGATTTAAATCTGATATTTGTAATCTAATTCAAAATTTCAAAATACTCAATTAAATTTTACACCAAAGGCAATACCGTTCCACTAAATCTACTATTGTGAATTGTGATTAGTGAATTATATTTCAAACAGACTACCGTTATTTTTTTTTTGACATACAATGTCTTTCATACGCACTGTCAAAAATGTACAACCTAAATATGTATATGTGAATAGTTACTATATAAATTTCAATCTATATATTGATTTATGTGAATAGTTACTAAACTTTAATCTATATATATTATAATGAAATTAAATTCAAAATTAATTTGTAATCATTTTAAACTTCAAAATTTAAAAAAAAAAATAAAAGGTTAAGTATTGCAAAAATTTTTTTGTTTTTTTTTAAAACCGATTTAAACTTTTAGTTTCATTTTAATCATCTCAGTTTTTTGCATAATCGCAGTTTAAAAATAGTCAGGCTAAATAAAAGTAATATATATATATATATGTATATGTAAACATATATATATATATAAATTTCAAAAAAGAGTTCAATATTTTACCTTCAACCAGGTGAATCACTTTGACAGATATTAAAAAAAAAAACAAAAATATATGTTAAAAATTTGGCAATGACTGCTATAATTTTTTCCTACAGACGCAGAGATTTTTACAACTTTTATTTTTTTTGATTTTGATTTTGAATTTTAGTTTCGGTTTCATTTTTTGCATTTTTATTTTTGTTTTTTTAAATCACACCAAAAAATTGCCAAATTGACCGCGTCTTGATTAAAAATCCAACAATGTTAAACTACCGATTAATTCCGAATTTATTGTATTTCTTTCTTTATTTTTGTTTATTTGCTTTCTTTTGCTGTTTTTTTTGTTGCTATTTTTTGTTTTTGTTGTTTTGTTGATTCGGTCATCATGCAATTAAAACTTACACCATACGTGAACATTCAACTTTAAGATTCCATCATCTGTTCAAAAGCTTTTTTTTTCGCGAATTTTATTGGATTTTTTTTTTTGATTTTGTTTTTATAATCACCTTTTAATGCATCTCACAGTTGGAGTTTTGGTTTTTGTGGTGATGTTTTTTAAGCACATTTAATCTATCTATCTATCTATCTAATACCACAGACTGAGGTATACCTATACTGAAAAAAAAAAAAAAAAAAATTACTTCAAAAAAAAAAAAACGGGGAAATTAATAGCAACATTAAAGAAAACCACATAATATTGTCGACATCAAAAAAAAAAAAAAATTTAAAAGTAACCAACTATAAAAAAACATGATAAAAAAACATCATCAGTATAGTAGCAATATATGATTGACCTGTAACTGACCACTTTAAGATTAATCGTAAAGCAAAAAAAAAAAAAAACAAAAAAAAATGGGGGAAAAAAAATTAGCCAATTTAATATTTTAAATAAACAAAATGTTAAAATTAAGTAAAAAATAAATAATAAAACAAAATCATAGTAAAAAAATATTTAATAGTTGTTAGTTAAAAAAAAAGTTTAATATAAAAAACAAATAAACAAATATTACACATGTTGAAATTGTACAGAATATGAACTTTTAACTGGTACATGGACTAATAAAAACTAATAAACTGTTTTTTAAGTACCCAGTTATTTTTAAAGTTATATTTAATCATAATCACCTTACATCATTTTACAATATTGGTTTCTGTCTAATCAAAATTTTGACAACTGAAAATTCAATATTGTGAATTAAAATTAGATTCTATTTTAATTTCAAATCAAAATCGATTCAGATTATATGTCAAAGTCAAACGACATATTAGAGTTGTCAAATGCAATTTGAATTGTCAAATACAAAAACTAATAATGTCAAATGTCAATATAACTTTTTATTCACAATCAAAAAATGACTTTGAAAATGTCAGAATGAAATTGTCAAATATGTCAAAACTATTAAAATTTAAAATATGTCAAAACTATTTAAATTTAAATTTTATTGTCAAACTAAATTTTATTGCCAATTTTATTTTCAAATTCTAACTGTATTTTTAATCAATTAAATGACATACATTTATACATTCTAGGTTCGCAGTTCTGAAGCTTCGGAAATAAGTTTTACATTATTAGCTTTTTGACATATTAAAAAGTAATCGTACTTACTAGAATTTACATGTCTAAATTGTCAAATTTGTCAAATTACATATAGCAAATAAATAGGTTGACCCTATAATGTTGTCTTGAGTTATTAATTACTATAATTAATTTCGATTTATTTCAAAACTTTGTATTTGTAATTATTAATAGTTTATTAACAAAGTATTCAGAGCATATTATAATATAAAACAAGTAAATGCAATAATCCAATACCTTTTAATCAAGCACATGCAACACCCTCTTTGTGGTACAAATTTTAGATAAGAAAGAAGTAACCATAGAAATATGCTAATCATGTCATAAATAATACACGTGTAGGTTAAAATATTAATTGCTACATAGTTACTATCAAATTAAGGAAATCTTTAAAAAACATATTTTAAGATAATACAGTAGTTAAGTATTAAAACCATATTCTCCTTCAAATTCCTTTTATCCCAACATGCTTCTTCCTACTTTTTTAAAAATACAAAACTTACAATCACCCGAATTTCTTTACGAATTTTATTATAAGATTGATTTTAATTGGAATCTTGTAAAGTATTTTATTTGGTACGTGATCTAAACAGTGCAGGTGTTTCTCTTAAAATCCAAAAAAAAAAATTATTCATGTAATAAAAATTATAGTTACAGCAAAAAAAAAATTTAATTGAAAATGTTCCTATTTTATATGCACACACTTATGTATATATATATACAATTCATAAAAAAAATTTAATAATATATTTACTATGTCTACTACTAAAATCTATATATATGCATGAATGTAAGTATGGATTTCGGAAGCAATTATAAATCATATAATAAAAAATTACTAATATAACTATATATATAATATATATATATATATATTTATGTATTAGGTATCACTAATTTAAATTTTTAATCTACAAGGTGTTTTTTTATAAAAATAATGTGTTAACTTTAATAGTAAGGTGTAAAATATAAATTGTTTTAAAAAAATTCCAATTGATATTCCAATATTGAACATAAATTATAATTTAAAAGAAAATAAATAAATATGATCATTGTTTAGTTAGATGTATACATATACATACATATATTTAAATAATATTACAAATAGAATTTGTAATTATATTTGACATATTTCAAAATTTTATTTATTTACTATGACAATATATGTATAAAAAAAATTTATGAAGTATTTATAACTACATAGTACATACCTAGGTATTTGTTTTAAAATATAAATTAAAATAATTAAATACATCTATTATGTTGCCAGACATATAAAATATTATTCAATGATCTATTTGAGATTTAATTGACATATTTGATGAATTTTATATATTAAAATATTAAAATTAATTCATATTATAATATTCACGGAATAGGTGACCCTCTGACAACTCCAACCTCTCTGACTTAAAATGTTTCCAATTAAAATAACTCATAGCCAATATTTTGCGGAAACAATTTAGATGTCAAAATAAATTCTATTATTCTCTGGTTAGTAGAAGGGGGGGTGTGTGTGTGTTAAAGGAATAATAATTAGTATGTTCTTGCTAAATATGAATCAGTACATTTATTGATGTAAAACTTGAGTCGGTCTTAAACGCGCGTGTATTTAAACATGTATTTACAGAAAAGCTTTTTTTTAAAGTTTTATGTACCTAGATTCATAATTTAAAACAAACATGTAAAAACAATGATAATAAATGTTATGTAAGTTAATTATTTTATATATTATGATAGTAAATATTATATGTTAATTAAGTATTACATGATATTCAGGAAGTATAAAATTTTTTAAAAGGTGGTAACCGATTTATATATAGTTTGACATAAATTAACCATGACTGAGCATCTGTTATTTATTATACATAAATTTATTATCAATTTAGTTCATTAATATTGTTATTTTTTTTTTAAATAATTGTTTTAATATAAAATTAAAAATATAGAAGACTAGCCCACATGCATAAAATGCAACCGGCCCTATAATAAAGATGTACTTACATTCATATAATGCACTAAAGTAATAATAATAATAATAATAATAATAATAATAAAAAAAGAAGACTAATTGCAAGAGCCACTACAAGTATGGATACAGAACATGTAGAACAAGTTGCACTTTTCTATATATCTGTCATTCAATTAAACCTCCCTTACACACAACCCCAGTATAGTACAATTGTAGCATGTATACAAAAAAAGAAACAAGTCACATTTAATTAAAAATATATATATATATATAATACAAAAAGAATATTACAACAAAAGTTGACACAGCATGGTTTGATGCAGTAATTCTAGTTCAGCAAAAAATAAAATTATTATTATTTTTTATTACTTATATTGTTATTATTGAAAATCGAATGGAATTTCTCCGTCGCGGCATTTTTTTGTTTTTTTTTTTTTCAATTTTCTTGAATTACTTAATAAATATTCATTACTGATTTTATAATATATGAAATTGGAAAAACTTGGAATATTATACATGTACTATATACATACAAATATATATGAATATATACAGATATAGTTATATAGTATGTTTAGTTTAATATAGCCGGTATATATATGAGGAAAGTTCAATTATATATTTAGGTTACAAGCTAATACTTTATTACTAAGTAATAACTATTTTTAAATTTACAAACAAATATACAAACATTTTAATATGTGTGAAAAATAAAACAAGACTTTATTATAAAAATGTTCCATTCATTTAAGATATATACATTTATAGTAAAGTAGATTGTAAAATTGATGTAATATTGTAATAGGTATGTTTGTGTGACGCCGTCTTCATCAATTGACTTTTAGACTGAAAATGTCATAAAAAATTATTATGTACATATACAATATATACACAATTTATACACATATTATTATTATTATTTTCATTCTGTTTACCGGAGACATTTTTAGTGGCGCTTCAATAATTTATCGTAAATTGATTAGAAAAATTGAAATAAATTATCAAAAAAATTATACTTACTTTATATTTATAATTTTTGATTTTTTTTTTGTAACAAATAAATGAAATAAGAGAATTTTCACTGATTTTTGATATATGTGTGTACATATGGGTGTAGGAATCAATGTAAAAGCTGACTACTTAACAGATTAAAAGTAATTTAGAACGTATATCTGATTTGAGGGGAAATTTAAGAAGATTAATGAAAGCGTATTATCTGAGATCAATTTATTACTATAGTATATGCTTATGAGATTAAGTTTTTAAATTCCAATTTAATTATTTAAACTGACGCATTGAAATTGAGCGAATGCTTTAATTCGTCCACTTTTTAATTGTGTTTATCACGACGTTTTTGATTACTCAAAGACGGCAAATTAATTAAAAATTTTAGGATGCCCAATTCTAGATAGTTTAAAAAAAAAATTACCGTTAATTAACGAATTGAAAACTGAACGTCCAATCTTTAGTAATAGATTATATATTTTAGTATTATACTTAACTAAGACTAATGAAATATATTCATCGAACTAATTCACAGTTTTTAATATATAGATTGTTAAATCCAGGAACTTATTAATCACAAATTATCAATAAAAGAATCCGTTTACATGAATAAACAGCGTACTATTGATAATATTCACAATAGATCATTTAAAGAATCTGAATACCAAAAATGAACTGTCAAAATCAAAGCTATTAAAGAACAAATAACTTATGGCAGGAATGACAGAACCCAATAAATTTTTTAATTATAACGGAATTCCAAGTGACATTCTAAAAACAATGACAATAATGTTGCAATGTCAAATATCCCTTTTCGGGACATATGAATATTAAATACTAGTAAATATCTGAATATTAAATACTAGTAAATATCTGAATAATTTAATAAATGAAAAAAATTCTAAAATATAAATGATGCCATCCAGGTTCAATGCAAAAATTTTAAATTTTTTTCTGTTTTTTTTTTTTGAAGTCCATACAAACCTATAAATTTAAAAAAAAAACCAAAAATTCCAAATAAATTTATTATTAACATTATTAACATGTACTATTTTTAACGAATATTTAGCGATTATTAAATATATGTATTACTAAATAATTAGTATGCTTAATTTGAATTAAAATCGTGCGTGACTTTTAATTTATAGTTTTAGTTTAGTTCAGTTTTATTTTATTTGTACATACAAAGAATTTTTTTTATAGAATTTTATATTTATGTATATATAAGTATATATTAAGTATATGTACAGGGTGTTCAATAATTAACTAAGGTTTTTCGGCACATAGCTGTCTTATAAGAGGGTTTATTATTTGAGTGGGCACTTAAGCTGATACTCTTCTGGCTTTTAACATAAAAGAACTTTAGTCTTGTTAGAAAATTCTGCAAAAGGGGTACACTCTGTACATTTGTATTCAATTATTTATATTTGAAAAAAAGGGCTTTACTCTTTCTGAACCTTGTTAGACAATTCTGTAAGATGTATTCAAATTCTTAAATGTTCTTCTTTTACAAAAGGGAGACAAACGAGACACTCTGTACATTTGTATTCAATTAATTACATTTGGAAAAAAAAAACCAGATTTAACACTTTGACAAAAATCCATATGTTACAAAATCACATTTTAAATACAAATAATGACGGTAATAAAATCTGTTAAAGTTTAATTACTATTTTACTATAGTTACTTATATATACATAAAATATATGTATATAATTATATATATAGAATATTTTATTGTTTTAATAGCGCAAAAAAAAAACAAAATAAGAAAAAATAAGAAAAAACAAAAAATTATAATAAAAATTAGCTCGTATATCATGTTTTTAATTGAAAACAGGTGGTTGATTTTGAATGGTGATTGAATGAATGACTGGAATGATTTGATTGAATGATTTCATGTACAATATGTGAATTTATTTTTTCAGTTAATATATTCGTTAAATTAAAAAAAAAATTTTTATTTTATTTATGGTTTTTTATACATAAATATAAGTATGAATATAATAATTATATATGTATGTACATATATGCAACAACTATTAATTATAAATATAATAAATTCTGTCTGATATATGGCGCTCATTTTTATTATTACTTACTATATATATATTTTTTTTTTAAATAATAATATATCTAATTATATTTTAATTTATTCCAATTAATATAAATATAACATAAGTATATCTACATACTTGTTATTGGACGATTCATTTAATTTAGTTCAAATATATAATATATGTATTATATTTAAATCATTGATTTAATTAAAGCGGTTATACTTAACTATTTGTGGTTTCAATATATATTTTTTTTTTCAATTAATGCAAAATCCCAGGTGTATCAAATCACCTGTAGCGGTATCTCAAATTACACTAACCGTAGAACAAAAAGTTTAGATATCGATTTAAATTAATATTAATTATTATTATTAATATCTCAAGTAACACCAAGTGTAGATCATAAGTATTAAAATTTTAAGATACATTTTCTTAAGTTAAACTGGTTTAGAACTTTCTGGAGAGGGTCAATCAAACCATCACCCAATAAGATGGAACTATTCAGCGGAAGTCTTAACATTTTTCAAAAAAGTAACGGGAAAATACACATATGAGTCACAAGTAATAAATAAGAAAACCTTATATATTCAAGACTACCAACATTATAATCAACCTTAGATAACTAACGGTAAATCCTCTTCAAAACTTTGTAGATTGATAACTTTTTATTTAAAACAGTTTATTAATTATTTAGTACCTAATTAATTTTCCGGATTTTTTCAACGTTATCGGAAATTTTTAAAAATACTCTAAAAAATTAGTACTTTAATAAATTTTAGTAACACTTAAGAATTCCAAATACAAAAATGAAAACTTTTAAATATTTGAAATTAAATTAAGAAAAAGTCTTTTAAAAAAACCCGCAAAATTAAGAACAGCTCCATAAAAATACCTATACTAAAAATAATTAAGCTTAAAATTTGTCTTGTATATATATATTTTGGATATATTTGATAATAAAATAAAAATAAGGTTTCTAATTAATTATATAACAACTGGGTGTTATAAAAATCAACACAATAAAAACAAATTAAAAGAAAATAACTGATTAGCTATAAGTTTTAACTAAAAAGGCATGTTTTTTTTTAATAGCCGCACGTTATATAAGTATAAATATAAAATATATACTTATATTTATTTTAATTTTTAAATATGGTATCATTGCAATTGTTAGTAGTTAGTACATACGGCAGTAGTTTTCCTTAAAAATTTTTTAAAACAATAAAAATTTTGCAATTGTGTATATTAATTGTATCTATAAGTAAGTTTAATAATAATAATGTAAATTATGTTCACTATAAGTAAGTAGTTTCGAATCAATAACAATATTAAGATTGACAGATAAATTGAGTATTTATAAATAAAAATTAATTGTAAAAGTTACCGGAACATTATTAAAAGGCCTTGCATAATAATCAGAGTAATGCGTAATACAGTTTTATGCTAATAATTGAATTACACTGTAATTGTTACGAGTTGTTGTAATTTTTTGTTTCATTCCGATCCCTTACACCTAGGAGTTCATTTTTTTACGTGAGAGAGAATGGGAAGGGTCGAAACCCACTCAGTTAGTCTCTGTGAAGTTTCTTTAGAAACTTATTATAATGTTTAGTAACTTTCTATATCGTTTTTTTTGGTATGTTGTATAGATTTGCACTTAAAAGCAAGTACCGTTACTTAGAAGACTTTCAGGATTGCTACCAACTTTAATTTTAACTTTTCCTATTATCTTAGAACTTGAATCAATATGCTTCAACTGTATATTTAATAGATTCATGAACTGAGAAAAGAGGGGATGTACATTAAGAATTGATAATATTTTAATAAATAAACTTGGTATATAATAGTAATTTTGCAATAATACCTCTGAGATAAGTTTAGTACTTATTTTAACAAAATTGACTCCTTCAGCGTTTATTTAATATACCCTCCGACAATAATTAAAAAATTGTTAGATATATTCAATTTAAATATCTATTTTTGAAATTATTTTATTAATAAAAATGCAAGTGCAATAACATTTAATATAAGTTTACAATATATATATATAAAATCATTGTCCTATAGAATAAATCAATAAAATGTTCTAATAAAAATATGCCATTATTTAAATTTTTTTTTTTTTTAAAGTGCAAATCAAAATTTATATCTTTAGATACTTACTAAAAAAATAAAAAACACAAATAAATCTAAAGTTCACAAATTCCATTTTTCATTTTTTTATTTATTCATTTTGTTAATACAAATTTTTTAAGAACCCAAAAGTGTTTTAATGATTACATATACCCTACCTTATATATTATATATTTATCTGTAAAATACCGAAGGCCTTTTTGGCACATACCTTACACAAATCATGTGTATCTTACAGATATGCAATAGAATTTACATTAGAAAATTTTTGTCTTTCTTTAATCATGTCTTCTTTCAGAGCAACATAAAAAAAAATAAAAAAAAAAACAAAACAGCAAAATTTAATTTGATAGATACGAATTTTTTTATTTTTTTTTTTGTTTTATTTTTCTTTAAAGGAAATATACACTAAATAACAAAAAAATTTTTTCGCGTATATTTTATTTCAGAAGTGAAAAATCAAATGTTCTTAAAATCTTAAGATACATATTATTTTTGTTTTTGTAAAATTCCTTTTTATTCAAATTTTATTTTTTTTTTGTGTTTTTTTTTTTTAATTTTTATTTTGTTTCATTTTGGCGTTTTACTTCAGATATACATACATACATATTATGTATATTTTATATAGGTACATATTGCATATATATTAGATACATATATATATAAAAATGTATCTTAATCTTAAAGGTTTTAGTTTGGCGCCATGTATCCGACAATGTTTTATTATTTTATTTCTTATTTTAGTTGTTGTTGTTTTTGTTTTTATTTTTTGATTTTTACTTTAAATTTTGTTGTTTTTGTTTTTTTGTTTTAGTTTTACATGTAAACGTATCTGTCTACAATGTATATTCATTGATGGTGCTTTAAAGAAGTTGACTTGAGTTTAATTTTTTTTTATTTTACATTTTTGGCGATTGATTTAATTGTGATTTTATTAATATTATATTGTCTAAATGTATATTTTAAATAGGTTTTATTTTTATGTACCTATTTATTTGAACATGACCAATAATCAAATTGAAAAAAAATTTTTTTAATGAACACATGTTTAACAGAATTTGAATGTGACGAATTTGAAGATTTTTTTAAGTTAGTATAAAAACTGTCAAAGTTTGGAACACTGAATAGATCATAAACTTAAAATTAAAATAGAATATAGAGTAGGTATGTTATATGTATATAGTTCTCTTGAAGAATAGATATGGAACACCAATCCCGAATGCTAAAAGTTTGGGATTGGCATAAATCAAAATCCATCTTGTATTAGCATGTTATCCTTGAAAAGGGTTTTACTGTTATATTTAAAAATTTTTGATATTGATCCATATAATTAATTACTGTCTAAAAATCTGACAGTTCCCAACTCTCTGTTTTATTTTTCGACTATTTTCAGATATATTGTATTTAATAGTAAGAAAAAATCGTATAACATCAACTGTGAGGTTTGAAAGTGTTAAAGAATCGTTGTAAAACCTTTTTTTTCTCAGCGTACTTATAGGATGCTTTTTAACTTTATTTAATTTAGTGTAACAATTTCAATCCAGCTGATAATTTTTAAAGTAAGGGGGAACTGTTCTTAATCCCCAAATTAATTTCAATCCAGCAGATAATTTTTAAAGTAAGAGGAACTATTCTTAATCCCCAAATTAATTTACATTCCTTACGTAAACATTTTAACTTTCTAAGTAAATAATAGGTAAATATGTAAACAAAGTCTCTATGCATATGTTTTTTTTTTTAAAAACAAGTCTTTACAGCTCATAATTTTCGTTTTATTCTAATAACTCACAGATGAAATTTAAAAAAAATCATTTAAGTATTGGAAAAAATCGAAAACTAAAACAGTAGTTATCTTTTCAATTTCATCATTATAATGGCTGCGGATGAGTCTAGTAGTGTTGTAAAGGCGAAACAATCCTTACATATTTCTAATAATAGGGTAATAATTCTTATTGTATTCCATTACAATTACTTAGCTTAAAAACCTCTCCCAACGGAAGAATTTTATTCTTTAATAATATGCATATTGCATATTTTCTATATTTAAATGTAAATATGTATACGTATAGTTTAGATTATTTCTAAAATAAATTTTAGTTAAAGTAAAGATATCCTTCAACATGACATTTTGGGTAAGACGTTGTGTATTAATGAAGATTAAAATACCAGTCATTATTTTTTTTATTCTGTTTTTTTTTTTTTTTTTTTTTATTTTTGGTTGCAATTTATTAAAATTCACCAACTAAAGCATCTTTTTACTATATGTGTTATTGTATGTTTGTAGTTTTTATTTTGAATTTAGTGCATAAAATTTTAAAATTAATGTCGTTTGCATGCTATAATCTATTCTTACATGCATTTTAATTATCGTAACATTTTATTACTGATTTCTTATTTTGCAAATAAAAAAAAAAAAATCGTTTTTTATTTTTTTTTTTAATGTTCGACAACCCAAGAAAAAAATTCCGTGTTGTAACTAATAAAATGTTGCAACAGAAACATAAGTTCAACACTTGGATTAAATTGGTTAACGCGAAAAATTAATACACAAATAATAGTAATTTTTCCGTGATTTTTCGGGTATATATATATTCACACAATAAGCGTTTTACTACCATACTATTTTTTTTTTTTACATATATAAATATTCAATATATAAAAAAAAAACAAATTCTTGAAAGTGTTCCGGAATCTATATATATGTATATATATATATACACGCATAAATTCAGGTGAAGACGAATCATTAAATCAGGTTTAAAAAAAAAATATTTTATAAATATAAAATTGTTTAATGATGGCCATGATCTGGAGTCACTATATTTAAAATAAAAATAAAATAAAAAAACCCGATAAACTTAAACTAATAAATATTAAGTTTACCTTCACTTAACCTCAAACACTTTCAATATTCCGTCAACCTTTTGTTTATGTCGTTATTACCCTTTTCAGTACAAAAAAAATCA
The DNA here is from genome assembly GCA_963082915.1 of Dolichopus griseipennis. NCBI lineage: Eukaryota > Metazoa > Arthropoda > Insecta > Diptera > Dolichopodidae > Dolichopus > Dolichopus griseipennis. Next base: position 74,243,378 of record OY720444.1, on the reverse strand, counting down.
AAAAATAAAAAAAAACAAAAATCCTTGTCAAGGTAAACAATTTATGGCCTTGACATTAAATTGACAGAAATATTTAAAAAAATAAAATTTTTTTTTATTTTTTTTTTTACAAAAGGAAACAAGTAAGTAAATTACTTTTTTTTTTTTTTTTTTGTAAATTAATATGTGTAAAGGCTTGTCCAAATATCAAGTGTATATGTATAAAATTATAATGTATCACCATTAACCATCAAAATAGTAGTTATATACCTACTATAAATGATTTTTATTACAATTAAAATTTATTATGTATTTATAATATACTTCCAATATTTGGTTACAATTATTGACTATCTTAAGATTTAATACAATTATTGATAATTTTTTTAAGATTGAATTTAAAATTCGAATATAAATTGTAATAAACCTGGGTTAATATAAAATATTGATAAAATATTTAAATAATATTGATAAAAACTAATATTTGATACAAAATGGTATTAATGACTTCTATTAATTCAGGTATGACTGATTATTGATTAAATATTGAACAAATATTGATATAAACATTTAATTGATTACTTCATTATTACAGTATAGTAAAAATCAATTCTTATTCAATAAATTATTAAATATTGGGATAATATTGAACTAATATTGATACAGTTAATAGTTAATAGAACTAAAACTTATCTTAATTAATAATCAAGTAAATATTGAATTATAATTGATATAAACTTACAACCGTATAAAATATTTTCTTATTCAATAAAGTATAAAATATTGACCAAATATTGAATTAAACTTATATAAAAATCATTAATTGAATTAAAATCCAGATCATTAATCCTGTTGAACAAGTCTAACTGAAAATATAACATATTATGCAAAACAACTTTTATTTATTTAAAAAAAAAAAAAAAATTTTAGAAGGTCAATAGTTGTACTTGTTACCCTATAAATAAATTTTTTTTTTTGCCTTTAACTCTTGCATATTTATAAAAATTATTTATACATATTTTAAGGTATTTCCGTTTTTGACTATATAACAAAATTTATTCATTTGTAGATTGTAATCAAGGTTAAAATATATTCTTAGCCCATTTTTTTTAAGTTTTATTTTAAGACTGCAGTAAATGCGAATTCTTCAGTGTTGGAAATTAAAAAAAAAATGTTAAATCAAAGCTCAAAAGTCTGGTTATTCTATAATGGTTTAGAACATATTAAACTACGAATATTCCAGTCCAAGTTCCCTATACAAATTTGTATTCAATTATAGAAATTTTGAAATTTATTCAATATATTCATAGTTTTCTAAATCAATTATTTTTTTTGTAAAAACACATTGTAAATCAATTGAAATTAATAAATTAAAAAAAAATTTTATTGAAAGGTTCTTTTAATTTAACAAAATTGTTGACTAAATGTATTACACAGAAAAATACACAGAAAAAAAAAATTGTGTAAATATGTTCATTGTAATTGAGTATAAATCTTTAATTGAATGTTAATTTGTTTAAATTATTTGTATATAGATTTCTTTGATGTCGTCTTTTATTTTTAAGTTTTTTTAAAAGACAAAAAGTAAAAATACTCGAAATAGATATTAAATTATAAACAGGACTTAATAATGAAACTATATAAGTGGCGCCAATGTCATTTTAACTTTCATTTAAAACGAATACTGCATATACATGTATCCCACATGAATATTTTATTTAGTACGTACAATTGGATACGTTTTTTTTAATTTATTTCTTTTTACAAAGAAAAAATATATAAAAAATGTAAAAAATTGATAAAAATAAATTAATTTTACAATTTTTAATTTACTTTAAAAGAATTTTAATAATTTTAAAAGGTGTAAAGATGGCTAACAAGAGTTATAAGATTAAAAGTGTGACTTTAAAAGATTCTTATTTCATTAAATTGAAATGCAATATTGAAAATATATCATTAATTATAAATTTAGCACGGTTTTACTGTAATGGTACATAATTTAGTTTTAATACATGTAAATTTTTAAAATATAATAAATTACTTATTTTATAAAATCTGAAAATGTATTATTGAAAATTTGTCAAGTTATTATTAAGATTTCATTAGTTATTAAACAAGTTGAAGTATTGAAAGCAAACTCAATTAATTTTGATGGATGGTTTTTATTTTTTTCAATTTCCTATCTGACGATTTTATAAATTCAAGTTCGATTTATTATTTTAAATGTTGTAAAAATTATATATTAAGTTATTATTTATTAATATTAATCAACGTATATTATTATGACAATTAATGCTTACACATAATCTGTCTGTACCCTAAAGCTTTAAAAAAAATTAATCATTATAATTAATTTTTTTTTATGTAAGAGGAGTGAAAATAAAATATTATACTTTAAAACTTTAAAAATTATATTATGTAGACATATATTGAGTTGATCATGTCAATTTTAAGATGTATTTCAATTAATAAATGAATTTTAAATTCAATTTAAATTGATTATGTTGATAATTGAAGTAGCTAATCATAATTTTTAACTGTGTATGATCTTGTTATCAATTTTACTTAAATATACTCATCCAACCTCTTCTATTGCATAACTGTAAATGATGCTTACTATCTGTTCGATATTTTGTTTCAATTTTCGATTTCTACAACTATTAGAAGGCTTTTTAAGAACTTTAAAGTTCGATTTAATTGAATTAACGTTTTATTATATAGCTTTAAATTAAACCTAAGTAATGTTATAGCCTTAAAGAACTAATATAAAATATAGCCTTAATTAATAAAATAGCTAAGTAATAAAATGGAATTTAATTAGGTTAAAAAAAAAAAAATACACATAATAATTAAAAAAATATTTAAAGTGTGTACAACATAATAATATTAAAAATAACTAAGTACAATGTGTATTAAATACTTTATTAATTGAATTAATTTAAACGCCAATTTAATTTCTTAATTTATACAAAATTTTAATATAACATGTAGTATGCATTTTATATTATTATAAAAATTTTTTAATTAATTTCTTTCTATATGTAGTTTAAAAACAATTAAAATTCATAATTCATACAAACAATGTTAAAAAAATTTTTATTTTTTAATTATTGAACTAATTAATATATAATAAAAAAATGCATACTATAAATTTATATTATTAAAACTAACAACATAAGTTGAGTGTTACTAATTCACTAGATATCCAATTTATATACTCATATTGTATCTTACTATTATTTAATACTTTAGAAATACAATATACCATTTTTACACACCTTACTACAAGGATTTTTAAAAAATTAAATCAATAAACAAAGTTATTGCAAAATTAAAAATCACGCCTTTAAGTATGCAATTTTTACTTATTCAACATTATAATACGTTTTTGAGTTACATTTTGATTTTATTTTATAACATTTTCTAAATTATATGAAAAACAAATGCTTTAAAAATAAATATTCAAGTTTTCAAAGATTGAATGTAGTTAAGAAGCAAAATATAAAATAACATAACATAAAAACCCAACAGATTGATGTGTAAACCAAAACCAGTGGTTATCATTTTATCGTTTAAAAAGTGTGACTAAAAAGCTATAATAATTTATGTCTAAAGGTGAAAATATTTATTACGCGATAAATATACACGTACATAAATTAAAAAATAAATTTCAATGAAAATAATAATAAGAAGGTAAAAATAGATTGGAATTAAAAAAATTAATTTAAATTTATGTTTTATTAATTGAATATTTGGCATTTTTTAATATTTTGAATACTTATAATTCAAATTTAATTCTACATTCATATACATAGTTTAAGTTTGTTTCAGTTCAAATACTGCGCTTTCAAACAAATGGCCAAGGTAGAAAAGGTTTTTCTATATTTAGTATTTAAGTGTCTGGTCAAATAATAATATAAATTTTTTAATATAACATTAATATAAATTTTTTAAAAAATATGATTTGCAAAATTAATATTAACATATTATTTTCTTTATTTTCCATTACAGGATCTCCAAATCCAAGTGAACGTGACGCAGGTTTTTGTTCTGGAAGTTCTGAAGTTGGTGATGATGCATATTCAATTGATAATCCATCATCATCACATTCACACAATTCAAATCATACACATTTAAATGAACGTCATCTTGATCATCATCATCACAATCATCATCATCATCATCTTTCAGATGATCCTAATTCACCAACAGATTCATCTGAAGATTCAATTGAAGTTAAAGTAACACCAGTTAGTTTTACACGTAATAAAAGAAAAAGTACTGAACCATCACGTGTAATATGTGATCGTGAAGAAACTGGACCATTAAAAAAACGTATACGTTATCATGCTGAAGTACAACAACGTAGACAATTAGAAGATATTGAAAATTTAAAAAAATCAAATGATAACAGTCAACATTTAGATGATGATAATTCACATTTTCGTCCATGGGGTGTTGGTGGTAGTAGCGATGAATTATCACAACAACATCTTTTATCACATGATCAATTAATGCCAAATCCAGCCGAAATATTAATAAGACATCCAGGTGTTACAACATTACATCGTAATTTAAAACCATGTAAAATTTCAAATAATGATATTCAAGAAGAACCATTAGCATTAATTGCAAAAAAATCCACCTCATCATCAACAATAACATCTGAAACGACGAAGACGACGACGAAGGCGTCAACAATAACAGCAACAACACCAACGCCGAAATCTTTAAATTTATCATCATTAAAATCAATTAAACAAAAAAGTACAATAGAACAACAACAACAATCATCAACAAAATCCCAAAATACTAAAATACAACAACAAACATTAAAAATATCAAAACAAAAACAAAATAAACTTGATCTCAATAATTTAAGTACAAGTGAGGTGCCAAATCGTCAACGTAGTAATAACGGTAAAAACAATAATAATAAAAATAATAAAAGTAATAAAAATAATGAAATATTAATTAACGATAACAATAATGTTAGTGATATATTAAATAATAATTTTAAAATTGAATTAGATGATAATGAAAATTTATCAACATCATTTAATGAATCAAAATTAAGCGATGATACAAATAATAATAGTTTAGATGGTTCCGAACAAAATACACAACAACGTATACCACAACGAAATTATAAAAATATGACAAGAGAACGTCGAATTGAAGCAAATGCAAGAGAACGTACACGTGTTCATACAATTTCAGCTGCATACGATACTCTACGTAAATCAGTTCCAGCCTATTCAAATTCACAAAAATTATCAAAATTATCTGTTTTAAGAGTTGCTTGTTCCTATATATTAACATTAAGTCGTATGGCCGGTTATGATTATAGTGAAGATCAAAGTTCACCATCATTAGCATCATGTGTTGATATGGTTACAAAAACAATTCAAACCGAGGGAAAAATTCGTAAAAAAAAAGATGAATAAACTATAATACATATTATACCATATATAATATAACAAAATTGTTAGTATTTTACAATTAAATTAAATAAAAATAAAAATATTGTTGTTATACAAATCAAGTTTAATTGTATTTTGTAAAAAAACCTATAATTAAATATTAAAATCGGTGCCATTATTTATAAATAAAAAAAACAAACAAACAAAATTAATATATTAAATACACAAAAAAAAAGTTATATAAAAAGTAAAAAATTCGAGTCTCGTCTTTTATATTAAGTATATAATTATTTTTAAAAAAAAAACTGAAAATAATATTGAATTAAAATATAAAAAACAATTTTAATAATATAAAAAAAGAGAATAATATCTATTTAGTTTATAAGTTTTAAATATTATATAAAAACAAATAATTAATTAATTATTTTAAAATCGTATGTAAAGAAATGTATGTAAAAAAACAAAAAAAACCATTATATTTTTAAGAGGGTGCTGTTTGTATAAAAAAAATATGCGTACGCGCATTAATTATTCGAATGATATGATCTCTCGAATAATTTGTTACAAAAAAATATTTTAAAATAAAAAAAAAAGATAACAAAAATTGCCAATTTTTTAAAAATTAAATTATAAATATACTACAATTCAAAAAACAAAATACAATAATAGTCTGGGTAAACAGTAAAAAAGTCTGGGGCTCTAATTTGTATCATAATTAATTAAATCCTACAACCTATAATATTTAAGATTTATTTTTAATTTTTAATTCTGTTAAATTTCGTGATTACTTTCTAGTTATTTTCTTTTAAAAAATATATTATATATATTAATTTTAATTTATTTTCTGTTAATTTTGAATTTTTTATTAAATTTTTTTTTTTTAATAATTTTTTATGGTTTTCCAGTTAGAATTTTTTGATATTCGTTTGAACAATAGTTGAAAAACACAGGTTGTTTATTACCTATTATACCACGACTGTTCGCTACATTAAATGTCAAATAAATTAAAAACATCTGTTAATAACATTTAAATAACAGTTATATAAACTCAACTGTCAAATAGTTAAAAAAATAGTAGTGGAAGGTTCATTGTATTTTGGGATTCATTCGAAAAAAAAAATTCTAACTGTATTTTATTTTTGTTAATTAATTAAAAATTAAAAAATAATAAAAACCACTCCAATTTATATATGTTATCTTTTTGTAAAAGTGCACAAATTGCAGTACAAAGTTTTTAAAATTTCAATAATTAATTTTTTTTTTTTAAAATATGTTTTAATAAACTGTAATTAATATGTCAAAAATACATAAATTATGACAATAAATTGAAAAAAAAAAATGAAACAAGATGAAAATCAATTAAAAATAAAAATTTTATTCTGATTTGTTTTTATTAATTAGAAATTAAACACATTACAGCTCATTATTAAGTAATTAATCAGTTGTAGTTAAATGATAATTAATACAAATTGCAATATTACTATAATATCTTAACGGGGAATTACTATATTAAACTTTCTACGAATATAACGAAAAAACGTGACGTCACTTTGGTTAAAAATATTTTATTAACTTTCATTTTTATTTTGAATAAATAATAAAAGTATTAAATCTAAAAAAATATATTCAAAAATATAGAAACCAATATATTAATACATTTGACGTAATTTACAGTAATTTCATTGACGTTTCAAAACTTAATTAATATTTCGAGTTTACATATATGCAGTTGTATTTCCCAGATAGATAGCAAACGTTATATATATTGCACTCAGGAGTATCTAAATTGATGAGCCAGTAAGAGCTTTGCCATTCTTACTGCCTCGGAAAGAATGCAAATGTCTGAACGCACATAAATTGTTATATTTATTTCATAATATTCTATATAACTCAGTACAAATGCATTAGTAAACCATAATTACATAACACTGGCCAAAAGTTTCAACTTACAATAATAATTAAATATTCGCTATTGTAAAAGCTCACTAATCGATTGATCGATTAATTAAATGTCGATCATTCATTGCGATCCAGTATTTATTATGACTTAATAATGCGCTGCATTGTATCCATTCTATATATATATTTTGATAGATAAATAATAAAAATGAATAAATTAAAACGACAATACATATTTTGACACATAAATTATAACATAACAGTATAATATATTAAATACATAACAAATTTAAAATTAAAATACATATATTTTATATGAAAATTATGAAAATTAAATTATAGTACATAAAATTAATTTTGTAATAAAAATAAAAGTTAAAACCAAAAACAACAAATTTTATTAAAATTCATTAAAATGTCAAAAATTAAAAAATTTTAACTTTAGAAAATTTTGTCCATGTCCATTTAAATAGTTTAAAAGTATAATTCTTATATAAATTTAAATATCATATTTTATACAAAGTGTTTCATCAAAAAAAAAAAATTTAATTATTTTAAAATGTTTAAGATTTTTACAAAAAAAAAAAAAATTAAATTAAATAAATTAAAAGAAAAAAATTACAAAAAATAAATAAATTAAAAAGTGCCATAAAAAATTATTACTGTAGAGCCTGAGTTATTTTAAAAAAAGAAATAATGTCAATATAATATATATATTTTAAATTTGTATGTAATATTAAATATATATATATATATATATATATAAATAAAATTATATATTTATTAATAATTCTATAAAAATACAAAAAATATATAATTTTATATAAAACAAAAAAAAAATCAATTGTATATATGTATGTATTCTAAAAAAAAAAAAAAAAAAACAAAAATACAAAAAAAAAAAGAGTAATATTAATTGCCATGGAAATATAAACCTAAAATACATAATATTTAAAAAAAAAAAAACTATAACTTTTATTTGCACGCAATTTCATATTAATCTATTTAATTTTCCTTTGTCTAATTTGAAGTTCATCACGTTTTTAGGATTCTGATTTACTATTTATTATGTGCACAATACACATATATTTTATATTGTGTTTTTATATAATTGCTTTGACAAGTGAACGTGAATTGGTGTGTGATATAATAGATATAAACATATGAAATTTTATTTAGAATATTATTAATGGTTGAGTTGACTTACCTTGAATTTGGGGAATCATTTATGTTTTATATACTTATAGGGGGTTTTGGGAATAGTTGAATGTTTTCAGATATTGATATATATATATATATTTACATATATATAAAAAAAATTATGTATATAAATATATACACACATATGTATGTATATATTAGTAATAGAAATCTTTGTAACTCATACATAACATCTGATTACTTCACAAATTCTTTATCATTAAAGAAATATTTTATTTTTTAAAGTTTATGATTCTGCAAACTTCAATTGACAGGATATCATTACAGATATAGAGTAAAACGAGTGACTATATACTTTACTGTATTAAGAAAATGCTTTGTTTTTTTTCAGGTGAAATTTAAGAAGAAAAAAAAAATAAAATGTACAAATTATTTAAAAATTTTAAAACTTCAGACAATTTAAGACTTTTATTATAATAAAATAAGTAATAGCCTTCCTATTAAAAACTATAGAAAACATGACAAATAAAGTTGAGTTTAAAAAATGCAAAATATAAAGAACAAAAGGCTGATGTGAACGGTTTTCAAACCTTTTATAGTTCCTGTAGCGCTAAGAAACAAGTAGTACTTAATAAAATAGTAAATACTAGGAAAACCACTGTGCAATTGCACAAAGAGTCATTGTAGAGTCGCTGAGTTTAATTTTATTTAAATACATTAATTTGGCATTTTGTGGTCCTTTTCCTTGCCATCTAGCGGTAGAACAAATGGCACCTTTTAAAGAGATTTCCTCTGTAAGTCTACTCCTCTATGTTATTTTAAAAGCCTAGTTGATGAATATAAAAGTGTTACAAAAGAACTTCCTTATAAACTAAATTTTCAGTCACTGTTCCTTCCGAAGTTTGTTTCTGTTTGGAGCCTGATAAAATCTGAATTTTTAAATCCGCAGAATTAGTTGCTCGAGAAATTGCAGTATACAATTGGCCATGAGCGTAGAAAGGTTCTGAAAGAAAAGGGCCTTCCTTTTTAAATGTTTGACCTTGTTTAAAAATAAAAAATTTCAAAATTGAACCTTATTTCATAAATTTAAAAAAAATTATGTATAATAATAAATTGTGAACATCAATATTCAGTACTGATGTATAGATGATATTAGAACTTTCATTCAAAATAAATATTAACGTAATAATTTCTTTAGTGTCCATTATTCCATTTCTTTCCACTGCATTTTGTTCTACATTGAATTTTGTACCTCGGCTTTTAGCTGTGTATAATTTACATTTATGCGACCGGTGGCGTAAGAGTGAAGAAGTCGGCCTTTCATTGGAAAATCTCGAGTTCAAACCCTTGTTGGATCATATCTAACAAAAATAAACTAGTTTATATCATAATATAAACTATATACCTACCCCACCTTATCTTTAATCTTATTATTTCAGTGTTGCCAATTAAGCGATACTTCTGATGCATATTTCGCAAATCTTTCAATTAAAGTTTGCATATTTATTTGTGTGCTAAGCAACATGAGCTAACAGACATACATTGCCAGTATAATTTAGCTCTTCTAAATAGTTAGTGAGGTGCCAGATTACGCCCACCAATTATTCCGTTTGTTTTATCCAAACTGTATTTCAAATTTCTAAAAACAAATGGATAAATTTAAAAATACAAAATTTATTCACAAAATAACAAACAAAATAATTTATATTTAATTAAATTAAAAAAAACTTAATACAACTTCAAAGGATGATGACATAGTACCAAGAAATTAAACTATAATCCAGTTTCCTGTTATTATAAAATTATATTTTTAATTTCAAATCACAACTGGTAATTAACATTATTGCAATTTGCTACTTAATTAATTGTCATTTATATATTATTCACGTACTTGAAGTTATATATTTAAAAATGTACATTTTATATAAAATTTTAAACTAGTTATTGGATAGCAAATTAGTTAGATTTCAATTTTATTTTAGTTTTTTTTTTTTTTTTTTTTTTGTACATTTTGTAAAATAATTATTTACTAATTTCTATATTAAGATTAAATCACCTGTCTACTAACTATCTGCTAGAAATAATATATGGTCATCGACACATTGTACATTTTATATTATTAAGAATCTATATACTTTAGGGAATTTATCTATTTTAATTTAATCATTTTATATTATATTCTTGTTTCATTTTAAAAATGTTTATGCCAATCATATACTAATGAATAAAGTAAAATAATGTATACAAATATCTGGAATCAAACTTAAAAAGCAAGTAAGTAATTATAAAAATTGAGGTTTTTAAAAAAGCAAATTTACAAAGATACACAATGTTTCATACAAATTATAATGAAGGGCTTATTATTAAAATTTAGGTTTGGGTAAAAAAAGTATATAAAAATAAATTTAAAATGATTTAAAAATTAAAAAAAATTATATTTAAATTTTAAGCCCTATTTAATTAAGAAAAGTAAGGAAGTTCTCCATTTTTTTGAGGAAACTTATGCTGATTTCCGATAATCCATCATTTACTAAAGTGATGGATTTTAGGTCTTCAAATTGTGACTTGCATCAAATTTAATTCGATCTCTTTTTAGAATATTATTGTAATAGTAAAAATGTCAAAAATTGACAGATACTTTCCTAATTCTTAAAGAAGCTCCTCATTATTTTAAGCCGAGGTATTGCCAATTAACATTATTGCATAATGTTATATGGCAATACTATGTTTTTATTTGACATATATTTATAAAATTTACAAAGTAACTATCGTTTGGCTTTTCCAGATTTCTTCATAGAACTTGTATGTTAATTTGTAACAATTCAAATATAGGATTTTTCCGACATTGTGAACTGTAACTCCTTACGTAAGGGGTGAGAATACAGAAACAGAGTTTTCGTTAAAATAAATTTATTTCCAATACCTATCTGTATGTCAACTTTCATTCCTTTTTTAAATAGGTTAAGAAGCTTTGTAATTATTCGGACAGACGGACAATGTGAAACTATATAGGAAATTTTTTTCAAAAGTTTTTAAATATTTGCTAAAAACTAAATGATTGAACAGGTGTCTTATGCATGTCGTTTCAAATTCTTTTAAAATTTCTGTTATGTTACCATATATTATTGTATTAAATAACAGGTATAAATAAAACAGGTATCTTAGGTATCAATAGAAAACTAATGATTATTATATGTATTATTTGGAGACAAAAAAAAAAAACAATGATTTGAATTCTCTAATGTCAACATAATTTATTGTAACAAGTGCTTAATTAAATACAGATATACATATATACATATGTATATTAAATTTTATTTTTAACATAACATAATGTGATAAATAAATTAACTATAAAATTTGTTAATATAAATTTTGAGTGATGTTTGTTTAATTTATACATGATGAAATAATTTGATTATTTTAATTTGATTAACATATTCAAATAAATGAATCATGTATGAATGATACAGAAATTTTAAAATAAATTCTTCGGTATTTTCTTCCTATTAATATATTATTAATTGTTACAGCATCAGCTAGGGTCGAATAAAAATATTTTACTAATAAAAATCTACCATATACTTAATGACGTAATCGTAGACTGAGGAGAATCAAAAGTTTTTTCCCCTAGAACTCCAGTCAATTTTAGCTTATACTATTGTTTTTCAACTAATTTCTCGAGAATTGGGTTTTATTGAATTATAGAACCTTTAGATGGCAATATTTTTTAATTTCGTCCTCTATTTCTGTATTATAACTGAAGCAACCTTCTAGACTTTCCAATATTTAACCTGATTGTAGGATGGGAAAAAAATTGTCGCACCTAGGAAGTGGACTTTTAAAAAGTTGTAATTGTAAAGTTTATATGTCGCGTTAAGGTGAAGAATTCAGTCAAATGGCTTGTAATTCATATTTTTTTTAGTCATTCGCACAAGATGATTAAGCTGTTTTTACAGATGAAAGCTGCAGTCCTTTGCAAAATTTAACTAAGAGCCGGAAAGGATTTAAACGTTTAATAACGAATTTTGTATTTTGCTAAGGCTAAATTAATTTAATTGATAATTCAATGCACTACTCCCATATATTTTAAACATTGCCTAGATAAATTATTTCATAATTTTATGGGTAATTAATAGAAAATCGAGTTTGATTCAAAAGATGGGTTATTACGCATTTCCCAGAATATGTATTTATGGGTATATTGGAGAATCTGCATTCCGAGCGAATTTTGTGAATTCAAAAAAAAAGTTTTTTGCCTTTTACAGAATATTTTCATATATATGTATATCTATATGTTGGATTCTGAGTAAGTAGAGATTTTAGATTTGCTTACAAAATCTGTTTCAATAATTTGTTTAGTGAAAATACAGGCAAATGAAATACAGTGAAAAGAAATTCAGGCTTTTGATAGTAACACATGAATGTTTCCTAAACTATTGTTCTGAAACAATGTTCTTCAACAATATATAAAAATGCATAAACGAAGCATTTAATACTTATTACACTCCTTCAAAAAGTTTATATATAATACGGAAACAAAACTTATACATGTAAAACCCTGTTTTTATTACTAATAAAACATCTGCAATTTTTTATTTTAATTTTATCTAAACATAATTATTATATTAATAAACTAAATAATGAACAAATGTTATTATTCTTAAATCAAAAAAATATCATAATAACATTTAACTGTCTAAACTAAACTAGAAAATTGATGAAAGAAGTAAATATCAAATTTTTATTTTTTTTTTATTTTTGTATTTTGAGTACAAAAAAAATGTTTAATATAAAATTAAAATTCTAAAGAAAAAATTAACTTAAGTATGTATGTTTGTATCCAAAATATGGTATCACTATCAGTATTTAGTTGTGCATTTAATACAAAAAAAAAACAACTACATATTTTTCGATTTGAATGAAACATTTTTGTTTAAACAAAATGTCAAACACTTGATTCATATGTTATAATGTAAACAATTCACAATTCATTCACAATATGAAAAAAAAAAAATAGTGTAGCACCATATCATGACAGTAAAAAAATCATATTTCAAAATATGAGAAAATGGAAAAAAAAAAAAAACAAAAACAAAAAAAAAAAATTTGAAAAATATATTTTGAAAAGAAAAATTAGATACCGGAAGTTGTAGTTTTCGTTTTTCTTATTATTTTTTTACTTCAATTTCATAGGTATTTGTTTGTCTTGTTGTATTTATTAGATTTTAAATCTGACTTCATTCTTTATCTTAAGAATGAAAAATATACACCCATTGACACATATTTATATGCATGTACCTATATGTTTACCAAAAATATATAAATATATATTTTTATAAGTAGAATGAATGAAATAGATTTATTTGAATTAAAAAAACTTAAAAAAAAAAACAACTTTGGAATTTGCGAATGTATCTTTTGCGAATGTACCTCTTGCGTCTCGCGTGTTTCATTAAATTTTATATCAAACTCATCAAATTTTTGCTAAATTTTTGAGTAATTTGAATATGAATTTGAGTTTTTTTTCTTAAGATCTTCAATTTTTATTAACACAACACCAAATAGTTTATATTTTGTTGTTTTTTTTATCAATTCTTATGAAATTTATGAATGAAAAATATCTTAATTTTTTTGTTATTTTGTTTTAATTTTTTTTTTTTTTATATTTTAAGAATTTCTTTTTAATTATATTGTTTACATTAAATATGCATATGTTTTTTTCAACTTTTTTAAATATTTTTATATAATTCATATTCATATTCGTTTATAATTTTTTTAGTTTTGTTTTTGATTAAAGTAGAAAAATTTAAAATATAGTAGATCATATATTTACCGTTTTATGAATAACAGTGAATGGACAATTTCAACAATTGGAATCCCGTAGCTGAATTTGTTAGCTTTTAGTACTTTATGGTACTTGATGTCTTATCGTTAATATTTAATACGCGGAATTAGGCACATTTTGTTACTCACTACGCGGCGTTACCCCGCTGAATTATAATCGTCAATAGATCGTTGGAAAGCCAGTAGAACAATGAGTAGTTTACGAAATTCTTATCTTTATTCGCTTCCTGTTTTTCTATTTTATTTTCCATAATATTTTTTTTAAAATTTTTGGTCCTATTAACGTCAATGGAGTTTGGCGACAGCGACACAATTGCGAGCTGTATGAGCTGTACGACAATACTGATCTCGTAACTTGGATTAAAATCGAACGATTACGCTGGTTAGGTCACGTAGTAAGGATGAACGATGATGCTTTAGCAAGAGCGGTTTTTGACTCCAATCCGGAGGGTAGACGCAGAAGAGGTCAAACACATCTTCGAAAGACGGTGTTCAGTTAGACGTAAGAATGCTGAATATTGTTGGAAGTTGGAGAGAAGCTGCGCAAGACAGAAGCCAATGGAGGAAGGCTTTGGACTCGGCTCAAAAATAATTATTTGTTATGCCGATAAAGTAAAGTAAGTAAATATTACTCATAGTAACTAAAAAAAGAACCTAGAGATTTTTGTTGTTTCTTACAAGATTTGTGCTCTCCGAATTGATGTTTTCAATACAGATTCATCTGTTCTCTGGCAACTCAAAACCAAGAGATCAATATTTATTTCTAGTGATATGTAATTTTTTAATGTAGTAACTTAATTTTTGTTAAAAGTTTTTAGAAAAAAAAAGCATTTTAATTATAAAATCCAAAAATCGTGGAAAAATTTTAATCAATTTTTTTATTCTAAATTGAGAGATCATTAATTAGCGAGACTGTCAAATCTTTAAAGTACTAAGTATATTATTTTTGTTTATTTCATATTTTTAAAAACAATCCCTTTTCCATGTAATTCTTAAAACTGTAGTTTCTTCTGTGTTTATCTTTTTTTTTTAATCAGATCAGATCAGCTCAAAAAAAAAAAAAAACAGCTTTCAATAAATTTGCGAATTCCGCTAAATCAAATTGTGTTATTTAATATATTTTTTTTTTTATTTTAAAATTCTCAGAAATTGTAAAAAAAAAACTTGTAAAACAAAATGTTTTTACTTTTCATAAAAAATAACATATAATTGATAAATTTATTGTTCCGAAAAATTTCTTAAAAGAGTCTCTAACAATATATAGCAAAGAAAATCAAGTTGGATTTGGCATTTCGCTATAAAGATTTAGAATATTAATGTCATTATCGGAAACTTTTGGAAGATTGTGAACAAAAGTTTACAAATTTTAGGATACGATGAAAGTATTCATAAAATATGTTTGATTTTATTATTTTTCATATTTTTGAAGTCTCAGAGAATTCAGAACATGGGAAATGTATGAGTAAAATTCGTTTCAGAATTTTAAAATAGTCCATTCCATTTATTCTATGTGTGATAATAAATAGATTCCAAGTCTATTTATAACTAATAACTACTCAATCTATTTTAAAATTATTGAATCTGTAGTTTCTTAACTAAATTATTCTATTCCTATAGTTCCTATATGACTTTAAGTAGAATTGTGTAATTCGTGTTTTCCTATCTCATTGTTCCATTTAATATATGTATTCACAATGAATCTGTAATTTTGACACTTTTTTATTTTTTGGCTAAAATTTTCAATTCACAATTTTATTGGCAAAAAATGTTCAATTACTCTTTATCTGTCAAAAATTTTCAATATTGTATCGAAAAAATCGATGTTGTATTATTATTAATTTATATTATTAATCATACTTTGTACTTTTTTACGATCTTATACACGGAAGAATTTTGACGTCAGTAAACGCTTTCTTCCTACGCGACTTTAAAAGTCATACAATTAAATTTAAAAACCATATGGTATGTTAATTTTAATTGCAATTTGCAGTTTAAATTGCCTGTTGCATACTTTGTGTATAAAATCAATAAAGTAAAGATAAATTTAATATCTACATACAATAATAATTATTAAATTATTCGATCCAATTTAATTTTATTTTTTATTATTTATTTTCCATTTTCAGAAAAAAAAAATATATTGAAATAAAATAAAATATTTTATTGTTTTCTTTTCACTATAAAAAATAAATTAATTTAATAGATTCTTAATTTGTTTCATAATTCGCTATTTTTTGTTTTCGTTTTTTTTTTCAAAATGCATCCATAAATAAATTCTAATCAGTTTTTTTTATTAATAATTTTTTATTTTATTGATATTGCATCACATCAAGTTTAGAGTTGTAATTAATGATGCTTTATTGGCAGCAGCCTTTAATAACCTTGCATCTGTCCACATTTTAGTTTAAAAAAAAAAAATTGTAAAATGCAAAAAAAAAAAAAAAATATATAGAAAAAATGAAATGAGACAAAAAAAAAAAATCTGACGAAATTCTAAGCAGACATTGCGTTTAAGTTATTTATATTTATATATATACATATACAGGGTGTCCGGGACTCAAGTACGCGCACTACACTCAGTGATTGGGGGCATTAAAACAAACAAAAAATTGTACCGGAGGGGGGGGGGGTCTATTGTGAACCCTTTTCGAGTTATGAGTGATTAATGATTTTTAGGAGACTTTTCATAAAAAAATCAATAACTTTTGAACAGCTTCCTGTAGAGAGATAAAAAAAATCCATTTTGTAGGGTAAGTTGTCAGCTTTAATTTTTGTGTACTAATATTTCCCATATACCCAACATTTACAAAGTTATGTAGGTTCAAAATGATCTAAAATGAAAAAATTATGTTTCAAACTCCATTTTCTTTTAAAGCAAACTGTATTTGGGGTACTTTTTATAGCATATTTCAATACAGCTTTTCAAGCCCTATAATTAGTACACAATAACTTTTTTCTATCTCTAACCATTTTTGATATGAAGAATGGAAAAGTGTGTTATATTTAATCGGTTCAAACAGAAAAATTATGAAATTTTTTTTTTATCTATTTAATTTTTCATTAATATTTTATAAGAAATTTTAAATCATTTTGTACCTTCATAACTTTGTAACTGTTGAGTATATGGCGATCATTAGTACACAAAAATTAAAGCTGACAACTTACTATACAAAATGGATTTATTTTTATCTCTCTATAGAAAGCTGTTCAAAAGTTATTGATTTTTTTATGAAAAGTCTTCTTAAATCTGTAATCCCTCATATCTCGAAAAGGGTCCACAATAGACATCCCCCTCCAGTACAATTTTTTGTTTGTTTTAATGCCCCCAACCACTGAGTGTAGTGCGCGTACTTGAGTCCCGGACACCCTGTATATAAATTGAACCGAAACTTAATGAAGTCAAGACCTATAAATGGGGTTAATCTGCATAAATTTACATAAATACAATTTTTTTTTTTAAATATTCTTTAGATTTTCTTTTAGTATATATATTAAATATATATATATCATATAAATTTATAGAAATCTGTATAGTAAAATGCAAATTGCAATTTTATAATGAAAAAATTAATTGTTTTCAATTTGTTTAATTTTTCTATTAATGGAAAATGACAAAAGTTTTAGCGTGTTAGTTAGGTACACCATATTGTAACTATTTTAAAACAATTAATTGTTCAACTTTCTTTTTGAATGGAAATTTTGAAAAAAATTTATTAACATAAATTCACAATAAAGGAAATTTTTTTTATTATTATTATTTAATTATTCTGATTTTAATTTGTTGTTTACAGTGTGGTTCATGAGATATTGTTTTTTAAATGCTATTCAACTGTTAGGCTAATGAGCCTGTCTGTACCACATATATTTTTTGAAACATTGTGACATATTATATTCTTATTATTAGAATTGATCTTAATGAATTCCACATACAATTTAAACATGAGATAAAACTAGGCCATAGGCCTTATAACATTTAGAAACGTCTTAGATTTTCAATAGATACAATTATTCAATTTGTTATATATTTTAAAAATTTTATATTCTATTATAAGGTATTTCTATATCTGTGAATTTTATTATTCAATTAAATTATTTGTTTATATTTCGTATTTGTTCATATTTTTATATTAAAGTCATGTAATTGTTAATTATTAGTTATACCATTAATTTGAACCCAATGGCGAATGTTAGTCGAGTCGATTTGGAATCCCAGATAAATTTTTTTTTTTACTTTTACTGGAAGTTGAACCGAGACCCTTTGAATGAAAAGTCGACTCTCTAACCATTGCGCCACTCAGCCGTATAGTAATAATTTCGATCTCTAAACGAAATTTAAATGAATTCATTTAAAATCTTAAATGTTAGTTGAATTATTAAAATTTAAAAGTTTTATAAAAAGTATTTTAGGTCTATTTTTGTAAATACAATGTATTGATTTTTAGAGATCTTTAAAGTTTAAAAAAATCTATTAGACAGAGTTGTTACAATAGTCTGACAATTTTATTTTTAAAAACCTTTAATTATTCTGAATTCTGACTAAATTGTAGGTTTTACAACTTTTGTAAATTGTCGTATTGTCCTGTAAATTGTCGTATTGTCAATTTTTATGAAATAGGGCACTGGTAATTGTATCTTCAAGTAATTCAAATTTGAATACGTTCAAATTACTAAATAATAAAGTCAAACCACAAAATTCAAATTTAGAAGAACTTTAATACATTTGAAAGTGAATTAATATAGTAATAATAAAAAATTAACATAAATCTTTAGATTTAATAATACGAGAAAGTCAAGATTTATTTCAATTTCGAAATAATTATATATTATAAAATGTTTTTCACCTTATATTTAATCTATTGAATAATTTTTTTTTTTATAAATAATTACGAGAGAAAAGTAATTAACTTTTAAACTTGTTTATCAATTAAAAGATCTATTTCGTTAATTAAATGTTCATTACCTAATTTTTTTCTGAGAATTACTTGATTTATTAATTTAAAAAACCAGTTGTTTTTTTTTTGTTTTTATATAAAATAGATTTATAGAAAATTAGAATAATTATATGAACAGGTGGAATAGGAATAGTTTTGAAAGAAAGGCCTAAGAAAAAATCAAATATCAAAAATTACTTTTATTATTAATAATGAATTAGTATACAATAAAGTAGTCCTCTACAATATAGTTCTACTGTAGTTTATTCTTTGTAGTCCTCAATTTTTAAGAAATAACCGTTTTTATATATTAATTTTTTTCTTGCATTTTACACGCCCCGCTGCTGGTACCAATATTTCTTCTCTTCAGGTAGTGGTTTGTTGAGCATCTACGTTGTTCGAAAGTTCACGCCTTCTTTTTCATCGAGAAGTTGTTGTCTAGAGGTTTTCCTATTATGCTTGCAAAACGGTGCCTATCAATTTCTATTTTTAGCTAGTGATTTGTTTAGTAATAGGTTCTTCAGCAGTTAATATCCAGATGCTTTCTTTGGTTATGGGCAATTACAGTTGAGGTACTCTTATACAAAAATCTTACGCTACCAACAACTTCACTCCCAATTATGAAAGAAAAGCTTTTAGGTAGCTCACTTTTAAGTAAAATTTCAAACAAAGTTTAAATGAAATCTTAAGTAAATCTTAGTAAATCTTTTCAATAATTTTGCGACTCTACATGCCTGAACTGTTCGAGCTTAATATTAATCTAATGTTTTTTCTTCCAATAAATTCCTTTTAAGAATTTAAAAATAATTTCTAGTCTTAAAATAGATTTATAATTTCCATACGAATTCTTGCAATCTTAGTTTTAATATTCATTAAATATTTTTATTAGAATGTTCAATTCTTTCAATTCTTTCGAATATATTGTAAATATTTATTATATTTAATAGTATCTGATATTTAAATATTAGGTGTTCAATGCTTTGTAAGGTACATTATTTACAAATAATATCATTTTTAAAAATATTTTTCAATCAATTAGCAGTTTTAATAAACCGTATAAAAAAAAAGATAACATATTTACTGTGCTAATAAAAAATATGGTAAATAAATAAAAAAAAATGTTAATATAATGTAAATAAACTAATACTATTTGCATATTTTCCTTAATATTTTAACTATTTGATTTATTGGAAATATTTAACAGCTGTTGTAAAAATAAAATCTATAATTAAAAAAAGGCCAACGCATATATTTTTAGTACTATCAAATTTTTGATTGTGAATGATTTAGTAGTACATGCTAATGAGTAAAATATGTATGCTAATATGTATATGCTAATGAGAATCTAATATGCGGGGCAATTAGTTTATTGATTCTATATGGATTAATATTAAACCTGATATCTGAACGATAGCTCAGTGGTAAAGTACCGGCTTTTCAATCGAAAAGTCTAGGGTTCAAACCCTGATCGGATCTTATCTAATAAAAAACAATAGTGTATATTCAAATAATTTAATAAGAAGTCCAAATGTCAAATAGGCAAATGATTGTTATTAACAGGCAATATTTACTTTTGTCTGGTACTACAAATAAATAAATAAATAATTTAATTAAAAACAAAAGGCTTTTAATTTAACAAAATCATATTTGAAACAATTTGCTATATATTTATTTTAAATTTAAAAATAAAATAAGTATTTAATAATTCAATTATATACGTGCTTAATTTTAACTTTAAAGTTGATGCAGTTCAAAAATATGATTTAAAAAATTTTTGGATACAAGATCTGAAATTTTGAGTTTTGATTTTTTTTTTTTAATTTAGATTGTCAGATTGCGGACAATCGATTAATTGACATATGCAATATATGAGTATGTCGTAATTTTAATATTTAATTTTGTGTTTGATTATTATTAACTTGCAATCTATTGTGAATTCTTTGCATTCCAATTAATATTGCATTACACAATCAAATTGAGATTGTAATTGTGAACTGTGAATAATACATTAATTTAACACATGCCTATTCCTATATATAATTAAGGCACCATTGAATTAAGTTAATTGCCTTTATTTTTTGAATTTTTAGCACATTTTCAAAAAATTTTGTAAAAATGTGCCTATATAGTTTCACTCTGTCCGTCCGTCTGTCTGTCTGTCTGTCTGTCTGTCCGTCCGTATGTTTACAAAAACTTTTACAGAAATTAGTAGGAGTCGGTTAACAAAATTTTTTTGTCAAGCCCCATGTTCAGGAGCTATAAGGGCTCGAAAACTGAAATTTTGCTATTTTTAAACACCTGTAACTTGAATACCTGTTTAAATATTTTTTCCTCAATATACAAAATTTAAAGGTCTAACATAATATTTTAACATATGTTAAAGGTTTTTTTTAAATTTAAAAGGCGTTCCTTAAATTGAAGAAAGTGTCTCTCAGTTTTAACCATTTTTGCCTAAATAGTAAAATTCTAAGAAAAATTCCAAATTTTGGTGGAATTCACAATTTAATTCCTAAAACCTAAAAAAGTTTGGGGGAAGGGGAGTAGTGAGCATTATATCCTTGAGAAATTTGGCAACCTTCCCCATACAGGGGCTACTAGGACTTAAAAATTTACTGTTATTATGTAACTTAGTCACCAACGTATATATTTCCTAAATTAAACGTTAATATTGAAGCTTCAACATTATATTCCGATAAAATACTTAGTATGAAACACTATATTATTTCTGTGGAAAATATCCAAAACTTGATAAGCGTAATTTTTCCCTTTTTGAGATAACATTTGAAGTGGACTGTTTAACATCAAATCTTTGCACTGCCAAAAATAAATAAGCGTTTATTTAATTAAAAATCCCTCAAATGGTTATTAATAATGTTTTAAATAAACATTTTGTGTCACAAAATATTTTTAAAAATTTTCAAACACGTTTATTGAAAAACTGTAATTTTGCGGTTATCAAGTTTTGGATATTTTCCACAGATTTTAAAAATGTGCTTTTTTAAAAACCCTTGGTTTTTTTTCATCACTTGTTTAAATTTATAATCAATATATTTCTAAGGACTTTGTCATAGTATTAACTCAAATACTAATGTAAATTTCATTCGTCATACATGCTTTATTTATTGAAATATAAGGAAATATGTAATTGAACTTTGGTTGGAGAAGTAAATATATAAAATTTGTATACGTAATAAATTACACGCATTGAAAGCTAATTGAAAATTAAAAAAAAAATGTTTTAATTAAATCACAATTGTATCACCGAATTTGTTACAAACCCTGTATCAAGATATTAAAGACCAATGCATGTTTGTTTATAAAATGACAGTGAAATGACATTTAATTTATTTTTGTATCTCAATAGTTGCTTAATTAGAAAAGTATACTGTCTACGAAAGATGTTGTGGAAGGAGTAGATTTTGATAGGTTTGGTTACATTCTTTGAAATCTCTAAATAACGGACAACGGTTTTTTGTATTCTTTTGGTAGAAAATCGGAATCGGTGAAAAAATATTAAGAGTCTTCAGAGACTGCACACTTAGTGAATTTCACACTTTTAGTAATTTTAAACATCAATTTTAGGTTAATAAGGACTTTTAAAATAAATTAAAAAAAAACGGATAAATACAAATACATAGTTTGTTTCTGAAAACCGGACGGACCGGGACGACAGATGCTTGAGAAATTAGTAATAGAAATTTTTTATTTACTAATTTATTTAAATGCATTTTTCTAGACCAAAATGTCTTTTCCTTCTGAAACTTAGATTTAGAGAGTTGACAAGTCAGTAAATTTCACCTGTACAATTCACCCCGATTCTTGAAGGCTCATCACTTAATACGATGCCCTTCTTAGCACATTTCCTCTAAAAAAATTATTACGTCTGGCTTTTTTTTTTGACGTAATGTCATTTTTGTAAAGTTGGTAGAAATTACAATTTTTTTTGTTTTTACTCTTGATTTTTTGTTGTAGTCAAAAGTTATAAAAAAAATATGTATGTATGTAGGGAGTTTTTTTTATTTATATTATTCTTCTGAATATGAAAATAAAATTAATACTAATAAATTTTAGAAGAAGTATGAAAAATAATTAAAATCCTCTTGAATTACCTAAACCTTATAAGTAAAAATGATTTATCTAACCTACATTACAAGTAACTGAAATTAAAATTAATGAAATTCTCTATTTGTTTTTTAAAACATTCGAAATTTTCCAGGTACCTAAACTTAAATGTTTTAATGTACAATTTGCCTTCTAAAATAGTCAAAAGTGATGATTTTGCCAACTGTCATCAAGTCAAATTGATAAAATGACGTCAATGTCACTTTTGAATCTTCAAGAATAGCTAATCATCACTTTTGTAATACCAATCGTATGCTACGACTTGAAGAACTGAGATGATTATTTAAATTCTTTAATCCTTTTAGAATATTGCGTATAGTTTTTAAATCTTATTCAATTTAAATCAACTATTTCGCAATCTTTTTAACATTTTTTTCATTCAAGATTAACTTGCTTCAAAAAAAAAAATTTCCTGCATTCATAAAAAAAAACAAAAAACTCAAAAAAAGCTTGCAAAAAACAAAAAATTAAAAAAAAAAAATTAAAACATGATTAAAGTCTCGTCTGCTCTGCTTCTGGATCATAATTTTAATTTTCTTTTGATTTTTTATTATTATTTTTGTCTTTTTTCTGTGGTACAATTCTCAACAAATCCCATGTAAACTGATAAGGAAAAAAAAAAAAATTTTCAAGTAGAAAAAATTGATAAGACGACATAATAATATATTTTTGTGTATAATGCTGCAATACAAATTTGTAATCAATTTTTTTTTTTCATTAATATTTTTTGTTTATTTTCATTTGTTTTTCAATCATTTGATTCTTCCTAGAGTTGGTTTTTTGTTTTGTTTGGATAAATTTTGAATTTAATTTTTATTTAAAGAAGTAAATTTATGGTGTTCCAGTACTCTGATTATAATCAGATTTAAAAATTAGTTTCATGTTAATGTCCTCTAATGAATGGCATTTTAAAATTTGAAATTATATTAGAAATTCATTGAGTTTACTAGTATTCTGAAGAATTAAAATCTTAAAATATTGGATAATTTTTATAGGATGGGAAAGAGAACATTTTGTACAATAATTTCCCGCACATTTTATTTAAAAATGCTTATAGTAAATGTGTATTTTAAGTATTTTAAAAAATTTTTGAATTAAATTTCTGAATTTCATCTTAATCTATATTGAATATAAAAAATTCTGTTCGTTTGTTTTTCTTTTGATTATAAAATATAGTAAAAAATGTAATTTTAAAAAAACGCTTATCAATTTCGGTAGAAAAAGTGAATGAAAACGAAAGCTGATTATGAATAAAAAAAAAAAAAAAAATTAATAAAAAAAAAATTGAAATGATTCAAAATAAATATAGAACTTTTATTTTTTTTTATTGATTATTTATACTTTATAATCTTTATATGAGTACGCATATATACAAATATATGTACATATATATGTGGGAATATTAAATTTAGATGAGAATTTCCTCAATGTCATTCGGGCTTAATAGGTAGGTAGGTATATAGAAATTAAACAGGTTCATAATATTAATTATCAGTTAATGGATCTCTTTATTTGGCGGGTCAATTTGGTGGATTATTGTTTGGGTGCGGGTTTTTAACAAAAATGTTTTCTTATCTTGTAGAGGCTTATGCCAAACAGTAGCACTTAGTTGTTGCGTCCCACAAACACAAATATTCTTTATAGCTCATGTATTTTAAACCAGGAATCTATTGCAGCAATCACTTATCACGAATCCAATAATATTAAATAATCATATTTGGTCTATTGTGCAAAAAAACAAAATACAAAAATGATTATTTAATCAATGATAAGTGGTTGGTGCAATAGAGTCCGTGCTTTTTGTTTTTAATTTTAGCATCCATGGAGTCAAACAATTAACACTTCAAATCACTTTAGCTACAAAAGAGATTTTAGGCCTTAAAACTTCAGTCTTAAAACATCAGTGTGCTTGTCATTGCAACGAAGAGTCATTAAATTCCTCAGGTAAAACCAATGGATAGAATATCGTATAAATCATTAAAATGATCTTTGAATTCATTCAGGCCTTTATTTATCAACTAAACCAATCAAACACATATCAGAAGTGAAAATAAAGGAATTAATGTAAAACAGGGTTGCAAGGTTAAGTTTTGTGGAAGCCTTATGCCATATAAAACTAGAAAGAGAATATGCAGCAAAAACGTTATTGATAAAATGGTTCTATAGTTTAGCAAATATTACTTGTTTAAAACTTCCATCACCTTTCATTTGCTTAAGCCCGCCGACGCCAGTTGTGTTAGTAAATAAGCATTAGTTTATTTGGGGATGCAAAATTATCAAAATAATTTTGAAGTACGGGTCGTTATATATTACATAATTAAAATATTGTTACAATAATATAATTGATAACATTTGGATTTTGTAACGAAAGATCTTCACGTGAAATTATATAAAAATTTTTTTTATTTATTAAAATTTTAAAAATTTCTTATTTAATTTCAAATAAAAATAATAATCTGTTATTAAAAAACTAGCTGTTTGCCCGCCATAGAATGACGGAATTCATTAATATATTAAATTAGATTTTATTTTGAAAAACATTAGTTCTTGAAATTTCTGAATAATGAATATTTTGTACTTTTTAAAATAATGGAGTAAAGAAAAAGGGAATTTTTTGTATATAATTTTGTCTGATATTTTTTAAAACTTTGTTTTTATGGTGTTTGGGCTTCTTACATTTTAAACTTAAAGGCGTAGATTGTGTTCAACCAACTAAATCCAAAGCAGCATTTTTTTTAAATTTTTTTTTTAAATGCAATTAAATTCATTTTTATAAAATAAATTCGTATTTTCATATACAAATATCATGAAATCTATTTCATCAAAGTAAAATTTAATATAAATTTTTAACAGAAAACAATTTTGCCCTTGTCGTACGACAGTTTTCTTCTCCATAATTATAATTATTAAAACATGCGAGTCGTTTTCACAAATCACAATCCGAGTTTCTATAATTTGTTTAGCGGGGAGTTTGGGAAAGCACTACTGCAGTTCCACTATTTTAAATTATTTTTTGTTTAAAAAAAAATATATATATATATATATATATTCTTATACAGCAAAAATAATTTAAAGGGATATTATAATTGATTTCAAAACCTTAAAACAAAAATATAAAAAATATTTTTATTTAATTCTAAAATTGAAATAAAGCTAAAAAAGTAAATTTGTAGAGTACGTTTCAAGGAACATTTGAAATTGCTTTTATTACCAAAGCGTACATTGTGCCATTACCTTCAATTCAGATTTCCACTGAAAGTAATGAAGACTTACTACACAACTTATCCTGTGAAGCATAGTCTCGATTTTTAATACCTAAATGTTTTACTATTTATTTAAAATTTCCCGAAAATCTTCTGTGATTTTTAAAACTGAAATGAACTAATTCATAGACATTTAAATTAATTTACAATCAAAAAAAACTTTTTTTTTTATTTTATATTTTTTGTTTTTTTTTTTTTTTTATAAAAATTAAATAAAATATTTTTTGGCCTGCTTATGATAATTTATGATATTTTATTTTCTAAAATAAAACACATCCAACAAAACACATTTAATTGAATGCGTTTGTTACACCTCATTGAAGACAAATATATTAATAAAATATATTAATAATATATTAATAATTAGATTTTATTTTGAAAAACATTAGTTCTTGAAATTTCTGAATAATGAATATTTTGTACTTTTTAAAATAATGGAGTAAAGAAAAAGGGAATTTTTTGTATATAATTTTGTCTGATATTTTTTAAAACTTTGTTTTTATGGTGTTTGGGCTTCTTACATTTTAAACTTAAAGGCGTAGATTGTGTTCAACCAACTAAATCCAAAGCAGCATTTTTTTTAAATTTTTTTTTTAAATGCAATTAAATTCATTTTTATAAAATAAATTCGTATTTTCATATACAAATATCATGAAATCTATTTCATCAAAGTAAAATTTAATATAAATTTTTAACAGAAAACAATTTTGCCCTTGTCGTACGACAGTTTTCTTCTCCATAATTATAATTATTAAAACATGCGAGTCGTTTTCACAAATCACAATCCGAGTTTCTATAATTTGTTTAGCGGGGAGTTTGGGAAAGCACTACTGCAGTTCCACTATTTTAAATTATTTTTTGTTTAAAAAAAAATATATATATATATATATATATTCTTATACAGCAAAAATAATTTAAAGGGATATTATAATTGATTTCAAAACCTTAAAACAAAAATATAAAAAATATTTTTATTTAATTCTAAAATTGAAATAAAGCTAAAAAAGTAAATTTGTAGAGTACGTTTCAAGGAACATTTGAAATTGCTTTTATTACCAAAGCGTACATTGTGCCATTACCTTCAATTCAGATTTCCACTGAAAGTAATGAAGACTTACTACACAACTTATCCTGTGAAGCATAGTCTCGATTTTTAATACCTAAATGTTTTACTATTTATTTAAAATTTCCCGAAAATCTTCTGTGATTTTTAAAACTGAAATGAACTAATTCATAGACATTTAAATTAATTTACAATCAAAAAAAACTTTTTTTTTTATTTTATATTTTTTGTTTTTTTTTTTTTTTTATAAAAATTAAATAAAATATTTTTTGGCCTGCTTATGATAATTTATGATATTTTATTTTCTAAAATAAAACACATCCAACAAAACACATTTAATTGAATGCGTTTGTTACACCTCATTGAAGACAAATATATTAATAATAATAATAATTGCTTAATCATTCTGATTAAGTTTAGTTACCTTTTAAAGTTTATATTATTATAGAATAAAATGAAATTATTTTATATACCTATATTAGTATACACTTATTCGATCTAGATTTATATATAAAAATTAACAGTTAAAACCCATATTATATTTAATCCTCTTAAAACTCTTGTTTAAGTTTATATTTATATCATTTTTTTTATATTTTTAGGTACCTTATAAAAAAATTTTAGTATTTTCCAAATTCTTGTGACTAAAAAGAAAACTAAACAGAAACGAAAAAGTAATAGAAGTAGGTTGTGTCAACTCTGGGGTATCCACGACCACGACCGTAATATAAACATGGAAAAAAATTAACTCAGTTACAGAGTTTAGATAATATGATTTTGGGCCCTGCTGAGTTATGCATTAAGATTAAGAAGTTGCAAGGAAGCTATTCGATCCTAGTATGCTAATCCAGAATTTTGTGAATTCGTTTGCCATATGAAACTAAACTAACTTTGGCAAAGTGCCAAATACACAACTGAATTAGATCTTGAGTTATGCAAAAAAAAAGAAAGAAGTTGTATGGAAGTTGTGCAAACCTCCTGCACTACATGAACCAAATTTTTTACAAAAGTTTCAGACACGCAGCTTATTAAGTATATAGTTATGCTTGTATAGAAAATGAGATGTATTTCAGATACTTCTACCCGTTGAATACATTGATTCAATTTCCATAGCAAAGGTGGCTAAAGTATATATAAATGAATTTGTGTAAGCTATAAAAATGTCTTTAAGTTTTTGAATTAACCTCCATACAGTCTGTGTAACTGTCAAATCTTCGTTTCTGACTCCGTCAAACACTTGGGTCTACATCTATCTCAGCGTTACAAACGTAATGGCAAATTTATTATACCTTTAGATCTACGTTCGTATACTGATATGATAAGTAGGTAAATCATAAAATTAATTATCTATACCAGATATATAAAATTGTATCCATATAGAAATATAACTACTATTATTAAAAACTAATTTCTATATATATATATATATATATATATATATTAAAAAAGTAATAAACAAAAAATATAATATTATTTGTCAACAAACAACCTAATTTTTAAAATCTATTTAATCTCTAATTTATTTAATATAGGCGTTATTTTTAAGATCATTTAAGATGATCTAAGCTAATTAAAAGTATTCGTTCTAGATCACGTAAAAGACGACTTAAAAACTGGAACAAAAACTGCGCAATATTTTAAATTGAACAGAAAATCAATATGTTAAGGAGAATTTCTATTATCCGGTTAAATAATTTAATTAGAAGTACAAATAATTGAATTTTTGAAGATTTTTAAAGTTATGTTATAGTTTTAGATAGAATTTACAGTTATTACAATAAATATTTGATGTAATACAACATTATACATTCTACAACTGTTAAGTATACAATGTCAGTACAATGACCTTACAACTGAAATACAACTGTTATAAACCACAGATATTAAAGATATTGGAGAAAATATATAATCGGTGGTACCATTTGCACACTGAATGAACGCCTGAATACTTGATGAGTAAATCCTGGATTATACGACGGTGGATAAATGAAATCGAAACTCACTGTAATATTTGCTGTATGAGTATCCTCTGAGTAGTATTGTACTGTAACCAATCAGACACACCCACCTCTTAAAACCAAACTTTAGGATTAGAACTTTAATACAATTGTACAAAATCTGTAGTAGAGTAGACTGCGTCAACTCTGGGATACCCGTATGACAGTAATATAGACATTATATGATCCGGTTAATTACTTTTAGAAAAATATTAAATACACAACTTATTAGGCTTTCAGTTATGAACAAAAGAAAATAAACGTTGAAAGTAGGCTTTTCGAACCTCTTCCACTAAACCGACTATATTTTATTCCGACATTGGCCAATAAAGTTAACTACTCTTGACAAAATTCTAATCATCCACCTTTTT
The DNA here is from genome assembly GCA_963082915.1 of Dolichopus griseipennis. Classification (NCBI taxonomy): domain Eukaryota; kingdom Metazoa; phylum Arthropoda; class Insecta; order Diptera; family Dolichopodidae; genus Dolichopus; species Dolichopus griseipennis. Next base: position 74,213,322 of record OY720444.1, on the reverse strand, counting down.
TAGGTAAAGAGTAATGCTCATGTAAAAGAAGAAGTTGTATGTCAGCTACTCAAACCCGTGGAGCAAAATGCCTTGATTTCAATAGCGATAACGGCTATGTGTGATAACGGAATTTGTGAAAATTTCAAAATCATACATAGTTAATTCGATTTATTTTTCGATTCTGATTCGATCCATACCTTTGAGTCTATATCTACCTCGTCTCCTTCTCTACGTCACAAATGTAATGTCAAATGTGGAGGAATAACAGATTATGTTGAATAATCGAGTTCTTTCTTAAAATGCGTTGTAAATTCCGTCAAATTGACTAAAGAAAAGATAAAATTTTTAAAATACGTAAAAACCTCTCGTTATGACGTTTTATAAAAGTTTCAAAAAAAAAAAAACCCTGTCATTCATTTAAATTTTTTTGTTCAAATTATCACAGCAATAGCGTAATATTGTTTAAAAATAACTACTCATGTGATCGACTTCTAAAAAGAATACAAAAAAAAAAAAATACTAAATTAAATATCAATAAATAAAAACATATTTAAAAAAATAAAAAAAACATTTCGCTAATTAACGATTTGATTTTCAAAAATTAAGGAATTTAAAAAAAATAAAAAAAAAAATGAAGGTGCTAAAATTTTATTATCAAATTTTGATTTTTTACTTATGATTAAACTTTGTTTTGAGTTAGTTTAGTTTGGCAGATGTTCTAATCGAGAGATTAAGTATTTAAGTGTTTAATTCTCTTTTGCTTTAATTTTTACTCAATATTTGAGTTTTAATTTTGTACAAGAGTTAAATAGAGATAAAGATCAATTTTTATAGTATCTTAGTTTTTTGCAATACAGTAATTTATTTCTAAAGACTCTTTTGCAAATGTAAATTGTAAATGTATTAGTAAGTTGTTTGAAAATATTTTTTCATTTTAAATAAATTATAATTAACGCGTGCCATAAAATGTCATTAATGTCATAATTTATATTCATTAGGAATTGACAACGTATTATATTAGTGAATATAAATTTTGAAAAAAAATTTGAATATAAAGTTGTGAAATATCATAAATTAATCTATAGAATAAATTTAAAAATGATTACTTATTAGTTATATTTAAAATAATTAATATCTCTACTAAAGAGATTTCTTTTTCAGAGTATAGTTTTGCAAAAATAAAATATTGAGGGTAGAGTCCTTAAGTATGGATAGCATTAAGCTGCATGGAAAAACACTAAAATAACGCAACATAAGACATAAATAGCACTAAATTATTCTAAAAGAATAACTGATTTAGTAAAATTAAAGCGAAGATCTGCATCTAGATCGGAGGGTAAAAGGATTTTAAACAAATTAATCCAGTCACTTAAAAGAGCCATACAACATATAAAATCAATTTCTCAAGAAAATTTTTTAAAAAAATTTATATGAAACAAAGGAAATAAACTATTCGCTGTGGAAAGTAACAAAGAGCGTGAAAACCAATAGCCGAAGACCCACCATTTGGAAATTCAGATGGCAGTTTGCAAAGGATAATAAGGATAAAGCCAACCTATATTTGGTGAACATTTATAAAATATTTTTAAGTTAAACTATGAAAGTGCAGGATACTAGTCTATAGAAGACTATATGTCCGTCCATCCGTGGATACCGTCTGTCTGATTAGAGCCGTTTAGAGAAATACAAATTACCGAAGACAAAATTTAATTTCTTAAGTCAAGTAAAGCTAAAGCAATTTCCATATAGGAATGTACCAAACTCTTGGAAGTGAAAATAGTTCAAAATTCAGGGAAGCCACCAATTGAAACACAGTCGTACAGACTCATCGATAATGTTGAGACTGTTTCAAAAATTATTACTAAAAATGTTGAATACCATTATTTTTTAGGAAAAACCACTCTACAATAGAATAAAAACACATAATTACAAATATTGTAGAACAAGAGTTAGAGAAAAAACCAATGTGCTCGTCAATCTTCCTAAACGTAGCCCAGGCATTTGATAAATTTTGGTACACAAGTCAAATGATTAAGTTAAGCAAATTACTACTATCACCATATGTTAGAATACTGGAATCAAGTATTTAAGAAGATTCAAATCAAGTAAAACAAGAAATATAAGTATTCATCCTTAAAAGAAATAAAAATAGGGATGCTTAAAAGCAGTATTCAAGGACCTGTGCATTCAAGGACCATTTTGGTGAAAAATTTATAGATCCAAGAACTTTTAAACGCAGATATTTTTTCTAAAAGCCAGCGGTTATGAAATTCAGGATTTTTACAATTTAAATTGTACGTTTTTTATTACAATTACATTTGTATCATTTATAATTTTATTGTACAATTTTATACAAGTTATATTAGTTATTGTAAAATTCAATAATATACTTCAAGGATTTTAAATTGTAATCTTTATTGGAAATGGAAGGAAGTAAACCAAATTTACAATTTAATAAAAATTTTTTTCATTAAATAATGTTATATATAATATTAAATTTTTATCAATTATTAAGATTTAAAACAAAAATGCTGGCTATAATATAAATTTTAAACAATTGATACAATATTTGTTTATAAAAGGTAAATGTTATCGTTATCCGGTAGTAAAATCTAATGTTATCCGTTTGAGACAAAAAAATTTATTTTAAAATTCGATATTATTTTTGGAAACTATTAGTTTATTTTTTCAGTATATAATAGTAGTTTACATTTAATTTTATTATATAAATATTTTTTTATATAACTAAAAATATATTGTCTTTATTAATCAAATTCAATGATTGCTCTATCGCCATATTGCACTGACTACAACTGACTACTGACATTTTACAAATAATAAAATTATTTAATATTTTAAAAATTCTGGCCTATTATGGAAACATAATTTAATGTCGTATGTCAAATCATATAAAATAATAAATATGAAAAGAAGTGTTAGCCCCATAAACTATAGAGTAGATATCAAATACTTTTAAAGTTTATAATATCCCTTGAAATATGTAAGAATACTAAATCTAATTATTGAGGTGAACCTTGTAAAATGAGCCTCATTCTATTTCAGTTTTCTGCGGTAACGGACTGTTAGGTTGAAGAGTCTGTCCAATGTAACACGTAAACATTTGTTACATTAATTCCTTAGAAATGTCCCTGATAGCAGAAAGTCAGAGACGTATGGAGGGAGTGTTATCTATGCAGAATCACTCAATGCTGGTTTCGAGACTATGTAAGGCTCAAGGTTTTCTACTATAGCTCATTTGGTTTTCAAAAATGTAGTTAATACATTTATCAAAATATAGACTGACAAATTTGGGAAATTCGCTTAAGCTATTTTTCGTAAGAACTGGTAGATATAACGGTTTAAGAAATCAAACTAAATATTTCGAAAAGTATTAGAGAAAGAGTTTTCTAGATGTGTAGAGTGGAGTGATGAAGGCTTAAACTCACTCCAATTGAACATTAAAAATAACACTTATTGTGTTTAAACTTTTAAAGTAATTAATTATTAATAGAAAGTTAAGTATTATATATTTCAATAAAGTATTATAAATGGAAAAACTACATTATAATATTCCAAAACTAATATAGAAACGGATATTAATAATAAAATAAATTAAAACAAAAGATAGTTAATTCAAACAAAACAAATTAAAATCTTATCACTATTTACAAAATTTGATTGAAATCTACTTGAAAATTAAATAAAAAAAAATGAAAATCCGCTCAGCAGTAACGTAAAAAAAAAACGAAAACTGGCAGCAATTTAAAGACAAAATAATAACCTATTCCATATATTATATTGAATTGCTTTATATGGGTTTCACATCCCGGTATTACTTTAATGTTGACCCCAGATATGTTATTTTGAAAAAAACAAACAAAAAACACCTTAAATCCTAATTATCTTTTCAATAGATTGATTTTTTACAACTTATTTCATGACTGAATGAATGAACGCTTTAATTTATGACTTTATGTGATGCCATTGCTTTAATTTTTATATAGAAGCACAAAGAATAACTATTAAAGAAAAGAGTTTAAAAAAATTTATTTAGTGTTCGTATTATGTGTTACCTATATGTTAAGTATCAGGCCTGGCCTTAAATTTTTTTCAGCAATTCTGAAAGAAAATATTACAATTATAAGCCTTTAAGATAGAACTATCAGCCGTGGCTTGCTTAAAGAATTATTAAATTGCTGAATAATTAGTGGATAAAATTGGTTTTAATTTTTTAGAATTAAAAATTAGAAGTTTGAAGGAGATTTTAGAGTGATTGAAGTTCCGATTGAAGTGCTTAATATGTACATTTGGCAAAGCCGGGCCTGTTACATACGGTAGTCATTTTTGGATAACCTTTTATATTCAAATAAATTTAGCTAAAACAATTTGAAAATTAGTGGTGGCAATAATTAATTAGTTTGTTCATTTATGGATTTGCGTTAATAGAAATAAGTTTTTGTTAATTTAAAAGAAAAGTAATTTATATTAATTTAATTTTAAATTGTATTGGAGTTTTACATGGTTTCCTAATATACAGACAGTAATTAACTCTGGCAACCCAGAAGTAGTGCAGAAGTACCGAATCGGAGAATGTGGAATTACTGAAATTAATAAGAATAGTAGGAAAAATTTCATGACTTTTGCACTAATACATTGAAAGTACTTCTACTTTTTCTCAGCAATTTTTTTGCACTCTTTCTGTAATGAATGGAAGAAGTTTTTCAGAACTTTTATAAGAGTTATTGGAACTAGTTCTTTTCAACAGTTTTTCAATACTTTTCAGTAGTAAATAAAAGTAGTTTTCTCAGTTCTGTTTCAGTATATTTTCTAATAGTAATTTTACTTATTAAGGAGGACGTTTTATACATTTTTTCATCTCTTTGACAAATGTCTGCAGGGTGGTAATTAAAGTACCGAAAAATAATTTTTTTTTGTTTTTTTAAGCGCTAACTGTTCAACTGTTACGCTAATAAGCCTGTCTATACCTATACCATAGGCATATGTTGGAACAGGGGTTCATATTATATTCGTGTTATTAGAATTGGTCTTATTTAATTCCATATACAATTTAAACATGAAATAGTACTAGGCCTTATATAGAAACGCCTTAGATTTTCAAAAGTTACAATTCTATTTTTTGTTTATATTGTAATATTTTGTGTTTGTGTTATATGGTATTCTATATCTGTGAGTTATATTATTTAATTAAATTATTTATTTATATTTTGAATTTGTTTATATTGTTATATAAATGTATTTTTTATTAAAGTTATATAATTATTGATTATGCCATTAATTTAAACCCAATGGCAAATGGTAGCTGAGTCGAGTCGAAAACCAGAAAAGGTTTTTTCACTTTCACTAGGATTCGAACCCTTTCCCATAAAAGGTCGGCACTCAACCACTCAGCTGGTGGTAAGTTAATGTAACATTAGAATTATTACATTGATATTTAAGAAAAGCCCCATGATTATACCTTTATTTCTATTTATGAAGTGTGTCAGTGTCTTTACGTGGTATCTACATGTGCTAAGTGTTTACAAACAATATTAAGAAATTTATTACCTCAAAATATATTTGTTCATATATTAGAAAACATCTTACTTTTATTACATTTTAATTTAAAATTAATACGTAAAAAATTACCATATTTTAGTAATCTTTTTTGGACCTCTTTTTTTGTTTTAACAAAAAACATCCCACTAATACAAGTGAACACAAACTTTATATATGTACTTACAAATGTATTATACATTAAATTGTTAATATATATCCAAATATGTTCAATTTCCTGTACAAATCGATAACTTAAAATTTAAAAAAAAAAAAAGTTAAAAATTAAAAAAAATCAACAAATACAATAGAAACTATAAAAAAATCAAAATTAAGTGGTAAAAGTGATGAAACCATAGTAAATAGATGAATTGGTTTTGGTATCATTTGGTAAACATATCATGAAAATAAATAAATTTTAGAAATTTTTTTTTAATTTTAATTGTTAATTTATTAATTCAAATTATGTCGCCAAAAGTTTTGAAAGATAAAACAAAGAAAAACAAAAAATTGAAGAAAAGCAATACAAGCATCCGCTGACACCTACATCATAAACTGCCTGGTATCTAACTTCTATATTTTATTATATAGTATATAGTTATATATACAACACAAAACTACTTTTAATGGGTTTTTAATTTTTTTATTTTTTTTTTGGAATAAAAACAAAAGATAACTTAAAAAACTTAAAAAAAAAGTTTACCTAATTTCCTGCTGATCTGATCTTCTTCAACTTCAAAAAAAGTTAAAAAACATAAAAATATGTCTTGTATGTCATTAATTTTATTTTTTATTAGTTATTTTTTTTTTCGGTTTTCTGGTTTCATAGTGGATATAAGAAGATGTTCTTTCACCTGAAACACAGATTGGTTGTAGATCTCAGATGGCTGATGCAAATTTTTATTCATTGGACATTGGTTCAAGAGTTGGCTTAAGGCTTGAATCAGTTACAAATTGTTATTTGGTTCAAATATTGTTTTTTTTTAAACAAAAAATGTATAAACTTAATATCCGACGGATATATTAGGACTTCGGCCTTTCAATCGAAGGATTTCAGGGTCAAACCCTTATCAGATCTAATAAAATACATCATATAATTTGTACTTTATATCAAATATAAAATATGTACCTGCTGAACCACTAGTTTATCACTTTGTGTAGGGGATTGCTTATAAATAAATATAATTTAATTCAAAAATATAACTCACAGATACAGAAAAAACTTATTACTGAAATACAAAATCATTACTTATAACATATAGAGTTGAAGCAATTGGAATAAAGTTTAGTACTGTTTCAAAAAGTAATTTGATGTGGAATTAATTAAGATCAATTCTAATAATATACCTATTAATTTCCCCTGTACTTAAAAATGTATCTATCGTTTAGCCTGACTCGTTACCCTAACAATTTAAAAATTAGAACTTTAAATAAATATTTTTGAAGACATTATTATTGTAATCTTATTGAAATTACACCTTAGAGATGGTTATACAGGATTTTAACAAAACTTTAAAGATTCCTAACTCTCTAACGTCTCATAAATTATGTCCGGAAAATTGTTACTAAAATAAGAAATAACTACTTCGTACTTAGAACATTTTTTTACTTGCACAACTTTGGGGTGCTCAACAAGAAGGTTCATTAAGGTTTAAAAAATTTCTTAGATCTTAATATGAAGATAGTTATCTACAGGTATTCCCTAACTCTATTCTATTAATTATTACACTTAATAATGCTGCATGATTTGGAAAAGTTCCAACATGTCACATACATATATGTTGTATCTTTCTTTATCTATTATTAAAAAATTAATTTCCCCTGCAGTTCTTAAAAACCGTTATTCAGAGGATTTGTATATAAAAATTATCTAAAATTCAGCTTTTATTACTAAATTATGAATCATTGTAAAAGTTAAAGTTTACCTTGTGATACACTCTGTGCATATAGTTTTTATTCTTGATAACATAACCTAACATTCGTTTTGAAACGTAGGTATATATTGTATAAAATTTTTAAATTTCAAATTTGTTATTATTACTTCCTGTCAAATTAAATTTATAATATCAACTGTGAAGTCTATTGTTAATTTAAAACCCTTTTTTGGGAAAAATTCTTGAAAATTAATTAAAACAAAAAAAAAACAAAATAAAAATATTCATTATTTCCTCTATATTCTAAACAGTTGTAATAGTTCTCAAGGTATAAATCTATTAAAGAATAATATTGCATATTATAAAAAAATAATAATAATCTTATCTAATATGATTAATATTAAAAAAAACGAGAAAGAGTGTAGTAGAGTAGACTGTGTCAACTCTTGGATACCCGTATGACCTTAATTTATATATTATATCATCCGGTTAATTACTTTTGGCAAAATTTCAAACATTCAGCTTTATTAGGTGTAGAGTAATCCTCATATAAAAGAAGGAGTTGTATAGCAGCTACTCGAACCCTCAGCAGTAGACCAACTAAATTTTGCAGTAACTTTGGCCATTACACTAAACTATTTTTTGCAAAATTTCAGACACCGAGCTTCATCAGGTGTAGTGTAAAGCTCATATAAAGGAAAGAGTTGTATGGCAGCTACTCGAACCCTCTACAGTAGACCAACCAAATTTTGCAGTAACTTTGGCCATTATACTAAACTATTTTTGACAAACGCAGCTTCCATAGGTATAGAGTAACGCTCATATAAAATTAGAAGTTGTATGGCAGAAACCGTGGACTCGAACCCGTGGACCAAAATTGCTGGATTTAAATAGCGATTCCGGTTTTTGCATAAAAACGAATTTGTGAAAATTTCATAATCCTAGCTCCTTTACTTTTTGAGTTAGCGTGATGACGGACGGACAGACGGACAAATATAGCTAAATCGATTTATTTATTACGTCACAAACGTAATGGCAAATTTATTATACCCTTGGACTATATAGTCATACGGGTATAAAAATAATAAAATGCAATACATAGTATAATAAGAACTAACTGTATTACTAAAAATAACTGTATAATTTAAACTTATATTTATTTTTTTTCGAATTATTATAATGAATGAAAACTGTTTATAGTTAACAGATTTTATTAATATTAATTAATTTTTATTTAATTTATAACTTTTAGTCGGTGAATATAATTATAAGAAAAATCCAGTTAAAGTTTACGTATATAAAACTCGTGAATTAATAATAAAATAGTTAAAAAAATTAATTATTTGTTTTATTTAACGATTGTTATTTTGTTTTGCTTTATTATTTGAATTCTAATATATTCAGATTAATTTTTTATTCAGTAAATTAGTCCGATATATATCAGACAGGTAGCATTGGTTGAAGAAAGCTTTTTCAAATTAATTATACTCTCTTTTCAGATCTATAAGACCTTAATATAGGATAAATGATTGGATTTAATTAATAATAGCGTGATCATCTTGGATGGTTAGATGATTTGAGTGGCTTATTCCTTGGTTCGTATTGTTCTTAGCAACATCTATCTCATCTATCCCTTCTGTAATCTCTAAGTTTTATATTAAGGCTATAATAAATTTAATAGTAGATTTATTTATTTTCAGAAACTCATTTGAGCAGCTTGCTTCTCTGCTTTGATCGTTGAATTCATTTCATGATTATTCAACACGACTGCGGAACGGTGGAATAAATAGAGTACCTACTCTGAGAAGTCTCAGGTTCAAACTCCGGTTATATCATATCTAATAAAAAATATCGTAAAATTGTATAATTATATTGTAATATAATATAAGATTTAATATAAATATATAAATAACACTTGTGTAGGATAATAGATGGCGCACAAAATTAACATTTGTGTATTCATAATCTTATACAATATCTACAGCCGAGTAATCAAAGGCTTAGTGAATATAACGATTAAAGAAACTGAACCCTTTTCTAAATAGACTTGGTGAATATCCTATGCTTCTTAAAGAAGTAGAATAGGAATAAAAAAACTAGTTTTGACATATGCTAAGCAATTTGGCAGTGTTTAGCGAACACACCAATTGTTCCTTCCATATCCTGGTAAGATAGCTTCAATTGATAGTCTGATCTTATGACGTTCAGCCTTCTTCTGAACGATATTGTCTCTTCAAAAGTATTAGGGAATCAGAAACTTATTAGACTGGAAGACTAATAAAGTTAAGTTTGGGCTTCCACGTTTTTATATAATTTTTAGGTACCCTAAAAGCTAATAAATAAAATTGTTCAGTTCTTCAAAATTTTATCATTTCCTCATTTTATTCTGGAAATAGGACAACGTAAAATTTATTATTCTGGTATGCCTACCAGACAGAATATTCTGGCACTTTGAAATTAGTTGCCGACGAAACAAATATTTCTTATTTATTTCTTTAATGATCTGCAAAATGAAAATCTTATTCGCTATTAATAACATCATAATGAAAGAGATAATTTTAACACCTGGTCTGACAATTTCAAAATCCCACAAATTCTAATTAAAAAAAGATGAACTTTTAAATGTTATTTCATAGTTAAGCTCTGATGTTCTTTTATTTTGTTTTCTATATTAGGTTGTAAATTTTTAACTACGTCAATAAAATCTCGATATTTTCAAAAAGTATTTGTTTATTACTAGTTATCTAATCATAAAAAATTGTTAACAGAAACATTAACGTAAAAACAGGTGTTAATAAATATAAAAAAAAAAATGTCACTTTTAAAAGTAGTTTGTGGTAAATATTATTGTTCCCCAATTCTTTAAACCATAGATTTAAAACTAGTATTAAAAAGTACTTCAAAACACAAAATTATCTAGCAAGGACAGTTGTTCCTATATACAGTAGAGGTGTTATTTATGTAGCTATTGCAAATTTTAATATCACTTATCGTAGATCCAACATAAACGCACCCTTTGATATGCTGTGGGATTTGCGGAAAGAACATTAACCTTCGCGTTTAATGTGCCACCATCCGACATTAGAATATTTCGTCAGACAATTTAGAATTTTTCGGTATATAAGAAGGTCTTTCAACCCTTTCTTAGTTTTTTTTTTTCAATGGGAGGATAAAACCTTCAAAAGGCACCTGAAATCCTAATCCACCAGGTAGTTTGAAATTTTTACTCAACTGAAACAACCTCCCTCCGTAGTCAAAATAATGGGATAAGCACCCTAGCTGCTTGCGCAGTATTATGGCTGAAAAGTAACGACAAGTCATAAATATAAATGACTTTTAAGGGTTGAATGGGCAACCCAAGAGATATAAGTTGACTTCCTTCTTGAATTTTTCCAGATCAAATGTTTTGGGAAACACATGCGGGGGTAATGTGTTCCCCAATTTGGAAGTGCAATTCAGAAATAAGTTCCTAAATTTCAGAGTTCTTGTTCTGAAAAGCTCAACTGTATATGGATGTGATTGAGCTGCTAACCGTGTGTTACGGCTGTAGGGTTTGATTTTAGGCATAATGTTTTTAATTTCTTTTGAAGTATTGCCTAGAAGATATTTATAAACTAGACAAGCAGCTCCTACATTACGGCGGTGACTTAAAGACGTAAAGTCTTTTGTGACGTTATTATCATTGATAATACGAACAGTTCTCTTTTGTATCTTATCCAGATATTGAAGACCGGTGCTAGGAGTTATACCGAATATAGGTTTTATAAATTTGAAGTAGATTTGGAGATGTAAAGTATTTCCTACTCCTACTTAAGAACCCCAGGCATTTCAACTTTTGTTCGGATATCATGGTTACATGTAGTTTTGCCTATGTTCTGAGATAGTTTCTAACAGTTTGAAATCCTGCGTTGCAAGCACGTATATAATTAGTTTATTGTAATACATTAAAAAAACAAGTGTTACTAATGAGTTTCACTAATTAATTTTAAAATTCATCGTGCATTTCAAGAACTCTGAGTACGTTTGTCCTTCATACTTTTTTTTTTATTACTTTTCAATAAGAAATAAAATTAAACAAGTTCATTAAACACTTGATCATATACTAGAACACATTCAATATTTAAAATATTTTATAAGTTGCAGCTGCTATTAATAAATACGCAGTGCTATTTATAAGGAAAAAAATTTAAATTAACAATTCCTCTATGTAATCTTAAAATATTATTGCATCATATAATATCTATTATACGCTATATTTGCCGATTTGTTGCCAGATTAGATAGAAACTGAAATCAATTGTATTTTTTATTTAACATTATAATGTGTGGTACATTCATAGTCATATACATATTATATATAGATATACATTTTATATAAGTCCAAACGATCACTTAATGAATTCGATTTGTAAATTCGATGAATTGATTTTTATGTAAATTAAATTCATTCACTACAAATGAATGGCACTGTCCCGCAATTAAAAAATTATGACAATTTCCTTACTTATAATTCTATGTCTAATTTAAAATTCTTAATATGTTAAGTAAGGTGCAGTAATAAAAATATCTAATTGAATATTACAAATAAAAATAAAAAAAATATATTTAAATAACATTTTCATGGAAAGCCATTAATTCATGGTGGGTGGGTATTATACATATGTTAAATGGAATGTAGAATTATTGTAAATAATTAGTAATATAAGTTTTTTTTTTAATTTTTGTCTTGTTTTTCTTTTTTATTTGTAAATAAATTGTTAAACAGGTGTTCGGTTCAGTTAGTGATGATATACAAATACTTATAGCTTCCTACTTATAAGTTTGTTTATAAATTAATTAAAAAGTCTATATAGAATCATATTTAATATGTCTGTCTATTGTATTTTTTAATCATCATTGATTATTTCATAAATTAAACAAATTATTAAGATATTATGAAAATAAAAAATGAGTCAGTAAATATTTATATATTATAACTAAAAGCAGGCTGATCCAATAATTTATTAAAGAAACAGTAATTGAAATATATAATAGGTAAAAAACAGAGACATAATTGGTTTGGAGATTGGGAATCATGTTTTAGCTATCCCAAACTCAACCTCTTCCTTTCTAACTTAACATAAATATCAGGAATAGAGTACGATAGAACACTCTTGCAGTACATTTAAATATTCTGTGTTTATTGATTTTATTACAACTCTTGTTTAGTTATTTAATTAAAAACACTTTAATTTATAGTTGTGAGCTTAATATATTTTATTTATCGACTTATATTTTTTTATATTTTACATATAACAAGTTAACCTTATACTGTTACACTTGTGTGCTAATAATGATGTTACCGCTTTTACTTACAAATGTAGACTGGTGTATACTACTAATGTAATAATATATTTATTTGGCCTTTTTCATTTGACCAAAATCTTAACACGTTATATATTTTTTTTTTTTTTATTCCTTTTCCACTTCTTTAAGGAGTATAGGGCATTCACCAAGTTTATTTTAAACTAGGCTTCAGTTTCTTTAATCATAATATTCACTAAGCCGCTGATTATTCGGCTGTAGCTATTGTATAAGATTATGAAATATGCACAAATGTTAACTTTGTGCGCCATCTATAATCTTACACAAGAATTATTTATATATTTATATTAATATCTTTTTTTATATTACGATATAATTATACAATTTTACGATATTTTTTTATTAGATATGATCTGACCGGGGTTTGAACCCGAGACCTTCCACATGAAAGGCGGCGTCTTTACCATTACGCCATTGGTCAGATTAACACGTTATACTACAGGTTTAAAAAATTTTGTGAACATTAAAGAATAATCGGCGCTAAAAAAAAAAATAACAAGTTAATAATAGGCATAATAGTACTAACCATTCCTTATACTTAAGCCTCTATTAGGCCTTGATCTATTAACTAATTTCACGCAATACTACTACTAATAATATCTAAAACAAAAAGTACAACAACTTTTTGGTAATTTGACAAATTTCAATGTAACTTCTAACAATGTAACTTTAGCAAACTCAACTGAGAAATCTAAATAAGTATGTCTTCATTTTTATTTATTGAAATTATAAATTTAAAATGATTAAAATTAACCTTTATACAGCTGTCTTGAGATAGGAGAGTCCAAGTACTACTTCTCAAGAACATTCTCTCGAAAGTTCGAAAAGTAATAATACAAAGTAGCTGGAAAATTAAATTAAATTAATTTCAATAAAGTCAGCTTAAGATTACGAAATAAGTGAGATGCAACAAGTTGAAGAGCCTTGGTGCAGACATTTTTATTTCGTAACTGTTGCATTATAACCCTCTTGTGCAATTATAATTTATGTTTTTTCTACTTAGTTAAAATTTTAAGACTTAATACTTTGCATTTATAACTCGAATTTTATTTTATAAATTAAAATGAAGTAGATAGTTATAAATATAATAATAATCAAACTAAAACACACTATGTTCAATGAAAATTATTTTATTTGTTATTTAATATATTTTTTCCTTTTTAATAACAAAAAAACAAAACTATTCTTCATTATATCTTTTAAGTTCTTATATTTTCTTTATATCCGGTTGATTAAAAATATAAAGTGTAAATATACACTATCATACAAAATAGTCAACAACCAGCTATTCATATACATATGTATACAGAATTTCGTACGTGTGTCTGACAATCATAAATCTATTTGTTTAGAATAATAAAACTTATTACTTACAATAAGGGTTCTTTAAAATAAATAATAAAAACGTTAAAAAAAAAAAATTAAAAACGTTAAAAAACAGATAAAAAAACGCATCACTTTTTACACTTTTATAAAAAAAAATAAAAACAAAAAAAAATCAGTGCATAAAAAAAATTAAACAATAAAATAACAATAAAAATAATGAAAAATAAATTCATATTGAACTTGAAGGAAAATTTTTACATAAATATGACCATAAATTGACCTATGAAATGACATACGGCGTCACTATAAATATTTTTTTATATTTATATACTATTAATTCGACTGCAATTTTGTGATCTATCAAATGCATGCATATATGCATCCAATTTTATAATCAACTGCAGTGAATGTTTATTATTTTAAAGAAATAAAAAACGCCATCTGACATGCAAATTTTCTAGACTCGAATCTCGTTAAAAATACATTCATTTAAATCATTATATTATAATATATTTATATTTATTGTTAAAAAAAAAGAATTTTGTAATATAATGACGCATTAAACACTTAAATTAGAAAGAGACAAAAAATAATAATTTTAATTTTATTTGAATGTTATTTTATTCTTTAATGTGTAAAAATTGATGCGTTTTATAGCGCCAATTTACTAATTTAATGTTTTTAAGTGTAAGGATTTATTTTCTTATATTTTTATTTTATTTTTTTTTTTTTATTGAAAGATGAAAATAATAAAATTGTAAAACTAGTTAAATTCAAAGTTTTAATATATATTATGTATAATAAATAGAAAAAAAAAATATATATGATGGTCGGTAAATTAAATGTGTAGGTCATCATAATATTGATGTTCCTTATTATATTTTACGTAATATTTTGTTTAAATAAGTTTCAATTTCAAATTAAATTTATATACATATATACTTATGTATATGATATGATATGACAAGTTTACGAATCATAAAAAATGTCGCCTTGAATTACACACAGCAGCCTTGAATTATATGCATTTTTCATTGCGACCAAAATTAATATTATAAAACTTCATTTTATTATTGCGCACTTTTATTTATGACTAATAAAACGATGTATCTACGTAGGTATATTAATTTGTTTGGAGGATAAAATGTCATTATAGCGCTTTGTTTTTTTTTTTTTTAATTTATATTAAAATATAAATTTAATATACTAGTTATAGTTATTTAAATTAATTAAATATAAATATTTATAATTTACGTATATATTTATTTTTAACTGTTGGCAATTCTTTTAATATTTTAATTGATATGAAATTTTAATCCTTTGACGTATAATTGGGTATTCAATATTTTTCTCATATCTTTATGACAGATTACAATTTTATGCAGTGACGAGTGTTGTCGATGTAATGGAGTAATGTCATTCAGTTCTGTGCGTTTCATAATACAGGGTGGTGTAAAACCACCGATATGGTTTGAATGTTTAATAACTTTTTTATTTAATGTTTAATTATTATTATTATTTTTTTGTTATACAGTATATTAATGGGGAATAATTTTAGCTTAAGTATAAAAAATTATATCTTGCATCTGAGGCGCCATATGCATTTTCAAAGAAATATGGACCAATAACCGTTTCAAACAATACACCGCACCAAACAGTACACTTAAGTGGGTGTAATTGTCGCTGATGAACTGTTTTTGAATTCTCCGTAGATGTCCTTCAATTTTGCTTGTTTACGAAACCATTCAATTGGAAATGGGCTTCACCGTTCATTATCAAATTGTTAATAAAATCGCGATTTTCTTCTGCTTTTTGTCAAAATGAAATTCAACAATTGCTGATCGCTGTTCTGCTGTGTACGTTGCCATTTTCAATTCTGAAATAAAAATAAAAAAATTTAAATAAATTTAAAAAGTTAGTAAATGTTCAAACCATATCGGTTGTTTTGCGCCACCCTGTATAAACACTGTTGAACTCATTTGTTATCAAAATATTAAAATAAGAATAGCGTACATTCGTATTGAATATGTATCATTTAAAAAAAAAAATTATGAAAAGTGGTTGGTAATTGACTTGGTAATATGTACTCAAAAATTTTCATTTACAGATCAAATATTATGATGCTGACACAGGATGGTATTGCCAGATGTCCCTTTTAAAAAAAAAAAATTATTTAAGTCTTAAAACGTTTTGTTTTTTTTTTTTATTTTGAAACAGTCCTTACCACTAACTTCATCTACATCTAACATCGTTTTTATTAATTAGGAGCTTTAAAGTAAAATTGCAATTTTTAATGAAATGATTCACTCTGCACTTTACTTTAAATTCCCAATACATTTTATATAATTCAAATGCATCTGTTACATTATATTTCAAATGTATCTCAAGTTACAATAAAAATTTGTAATTTTGAAAACATTGTACAAATTGCCAGATATTCGAAAAAGTTTTGTTTTTTAAAAATAATTGGAAGGTAAAGTAGATAGAAATTGTTATTCAAAACAACTGTTTATATCAGAAAATCATTATCACCAAATCATTAGCATTTATTGAAAACATTATTTTGTTAAGTGCAAATTACAACAGCAGAAAGAATTGTATTAGATATGCAATATCAAAATTAATTTATTTATTCATGCATCCATATTCTCGGGAGATTTTTAATATAAATATTAGACGTATATTGGCATTCAAAAGACTTTTATTAATCAAAAAAGAAAAAGAAAAAACAGGACTTTCTGGATAAAAACAAATTTCTAAAGGGAATTAAATATAACAGTTTTTTATTGTGAATAAAAATAAAAATATTCCAAAGGAAGCAATTTATATAATATATAAATTTAACAATTGATTTGATTTAATTTTAACATAAAGATAATATGTGGCTTTGATATGTAAAATACTTATTTTTTTTTTTTGACCATTTTTCAATGTTCTTCATATTTATTATATTCTTTGTCGGTAAATATTTTTTTAAATGAAAAGAACACAATACAATTATAAGTTATTATTATGATTATTAATATTTTTGGTATTGACGTTAAGTTCAAATTTAGGTCAAAAAAATGACACCAATAATTCTGAATTTGACAATCAAAATAAATTTGTATCAGAGTTTGAATGATAGAATTTATTTATAATAAACAAAATACAGTGGGTTTAAGATGATTAAAGCTATTTAATTTTAGAAGAGCTTTAAGGCAGTTAGCTTTTTTGTTTTAAATTTCTACTTGATAAAAATATCTTTCCCTGAAATTGTATGTACTAAATTATAAAAATCAGTTCTAATAATAAGAACAGTATATTGTTATATATTTGCAGCTCTAAAATGTCTTTTGCTGGTGCATGTAATAGAAAAAATTAAAACTATTAGAATGAAATATATTAGATTTATAGTTGAACAATTAGCACGAAAGCACATTAAGCTAAGAATTATTACAAAAGCCAGATGTTCCTTCTTTTTAAAAATTCTTAAGTTTAAAATTTTAATTTCGAAAAAACTGTAGGAAGAAATAAAGTATGTTTCAATAAGGCTAAATGCGGTAGGAGAGGATAGAGAGGATAGAGAGAGGAAGATATTTCCTATTTCTATAAAAGAAACGGGAAGTGATTTCTGAAGGTTAGGATCAAGGCAGGGCGAACAGTGGCTCGAAACTTAGGAGTCGAAAGTCACAGGGCTAATCAGATTATAGAAAATTGTTTGAAACCTTCAAATTTTGTTGAAAATATTCGGATTTTACAGACGGCTGCAAATTTAGCTACAAATTATATAATCAGTTCTGAAGGATAGGACCAATGTACGAATTTTACAGTTAGCTACAAAATTATATAATCAGATAAAAATTTTCTATAATCTGGTCAGCCTTGCGGCCTTCGTTCCCTAACTTTCAAGTCACTATTCACCCCCGCATAGGTCGTACTCTTCAATACTCTCTTCCCGCTTCTCTTACAGGAATGGGAGCTTTCCTACCGCATTCCTATATATTTACAATTTATAGGCAGTCTATTCTAGTTCACTGCAATCTTGATTAGTTCTATCGAAATTCTAACTAAATTTTTAAAGACCTTTTAAGAAAAGAAAATTTTGAAATTTTTTTTAAGCAGCTTTGTACAAGTGAAGAGTAGTGTTATATTAAGTATTATATTAAACTATACACTTATATTTATACCAAAATTTAGCGACAATTTTGTGTAAGAAAACCTCACAAATAAATAATTTATTAAAAAAAAATAAAAATTAAAAAAAAAGAAAAAATCTGATATATCAGACATTCTTAATGAAATTATTCGATATACAACGTATATAGGTTTCATTTTCTTAATTTATGTATGATTTTTTTTTTTTAATATATTTATAATTGAAATATAAACTTATGTTATTTTGTTGAAAGCACCTAAAGAGTTCATGATAATATAATATCATGTCATATTTTGCAAAAAAAAAATAAAAAAAAAAAAATAAAACAACATTAAAGCTACTGACCCGCGGCTTCGTGATTGATTGATTTATTGTATCCAAAAAAAAAAAAATTTTTAATTCGTATATAATTAAATACGCTTTTGGAAATTTATATTCTCATAAATTTTGTAAAATTTTATATACTAAAATTAATTCACCATTATTATATATATATTTTTTTAAATGTTGCAATGAAATAGGTTCACTGTTAATTTGTAATACAAATGGTTAAAACTTTGTAAATTACAAAATTTAAAAAATTTATGGGAGTATACATAAAAGTTATAATCAATTATAACCACTTTTACTTTTGCATCACTTTCTTTCAGTTTAGAAGTACCTCATAAGTACTTCAAGTACAAAAAGTTAAAAGGTTGCAAACCTCTGCATTATTAATTCTGACTTTCATGGAGAATCAATTGCTTTGTAAGAGCCTAAACTTTATTTTTCAACTAACTAACTCATTTAACTCCAAAATTCAATATTATTTCTGTCAAATTTGACAATTAACAAGTTTGCTAACTGTAAAATAGACAAACTGTCAAATATTTAAAATCATGCTAGAAATGCTTACAAAAAACTGCTAAACTTTATCTTATCTCAAGATCTTATTAAAATATTTTATTAAAATTAAATGTAAATGAAATATAAGAAACCCTCACATTTTATTAATTATTTACCTATGTCATTTAAAAATGTTAATTAAAATATTAATTTACAATATACATATATATTTGTCAAAATATCTAACATTCTTTTTTTTAATTATTTAGAGTGTTTAAATTGAATAATACAAGTCATTCATAATATTTTAATACAAATTAAAATATATAGTGGAAATTAATCAAAAAAAAAAAATAAAAAAACTCAAATTGAAATTACTGTATAAAGTAAATAATAAATATCAACAATTTTATATAATTTTTCTCTATTAAGATTGAAGTATTTATTACCGTTTTTTAATAATCCAACTTGTATTGTTTTTATGTTTATCTTCTAATAAGAACAAGAAAAATATAACCTCACTTATCAGTTTACCCTGGCACTATTCGGTATAGGGTAAATGCCAGTAAATATTTTAAATGTTATTAAACAGATGTTGAATTAATAATGGAATGAGATTGAATTGCATAAAAAAAATGAAATATATATATACAAGAAATATATTTTGAAGGGGAGAAATGAACAACTGTGACGCATTTGTTACGTGCCATTTTTTAAAAGAAGTGGGAAATTCATTTAGTTTTTTTTTTTGTAAATAGGTAAAAAATATCAACGTTATTATAGTTGTAAAGTTAATTTTTTTTTATCCTAGAATAAAAAGTATTTGAAGAATGTCGAAAGTTTATTTTACCTTCAATAATTCTTAAAATTCTTCGACGCTCTTTTATCTGAAGGTTACTTATCTCTTATTTTGCATATACTTTTAATTGTATCCTGTCAAAAGCGTAAAAGTAGTCAAATGTACATCGCAACGAAGAGGAATACCTTCAATTCGCAAATGCTGATCAATAGCATATCTGGTTATGTAAAAAGCATGCGGGCAATTTTTTGTGTTTGATTTTTCAAAAACAATTCAAATATATTGATTTTCAAACTTTCATACAGAAAAGCGTTAATCGGGCGAAAATTTATATGCCCATTTGCTAGCAAAAAATTGCACGGCCACTTTCTGTGTAACCAAGGTCTATAAGAAAAGTTATTGCATAAGTCATGTATAACAGCCATAATAGCCATAACTATAAAAATCATCTAGTATGCTATAACTTTTAAAAATAAATTAAGGCACTTCAAAGCTATATATTTCATAGCCCATTACCATATTAAAAAAAAAATTTAATTTAGCTTTCAGCGTTATGTTCGAAACGTAAATTCGCAAAATGTCAAAGTGTCACAAGTGTTAAAATTTTAATTGAAGATAACTGATTTTACAAAAATTTAAAGTAAAGTGACTCTTCTTAACTGTAAAATCAATTTAAAGATACTATTTGACAGGTTTTACGAATAGTTTTCAACCTGAAATTTTGTTAGACGTTAAAAACACCTTAAAAATATAGAAAAACAGTTAATATGCTTCAGGTGCTTGCATAATTCTGCCACCTTAAAAATAAATTCTTTAATAGTACATTTTACATTTAAAATTTGATTTGTAAGTTCATTTTACTTGACCAAACTGCCACAAAATTAAAAGTAAATCACTGAAAATGAAAACTATGTGGTATAATAGTAAAGTGCTATCTTAAATCTCTGCAAGATGTTAAAAATAAATACTAAATTATGTAGTTATTTACGACGCATCTTCTTTTTTTTTTTTTTTTTTTTTTTTTAAATTATCTGATATAAATTTTAGTTTTTTTTCTCCCCATATTGCAATACGCAATAATTTTTGAAGAATCATCAATTCAATTTTTGATTCATAGAAGAAGGAAAAAAAAGGAAGAACAGGAAAATTTTAATTTACATTATATGCACGCATTTTGTATTTTGGTTTCAATATTTGGACATCATGTGCGTTAACATGTGCATTAAAGATTTTGTCTGAATTTTGGTAAATACAATTAATCTTTTGTGTATATAATATATTGTATGCATTGATATACACGAGACAACCGGAGTATTTTATTTAAAAAAATTTATATATTTAAAAAATCATCTATATATATACAATATGTATATATATATTTAATAATTTACTTTTTATTTAATACTATTGTAAACAATAGTAATTCTTTCATTTTGATTGAACTAAAATTTATGGATTCATTGCAAAAATACAGATAAATTTTTAAGTATTTATATAAGGGATGAATGTACAATGTGTAGACATATAATAAATAAATAAATAAATAAAAGAATGAGTTCATTTTGTTAATTAATGCTATACTCGGTATACAGACCTTACAAACAACACACACAAAATATTTTTACAATTATGACTAAAAACAACAATATTACCATTCAAATATGAATTAAAATATTTAAAACAAATAAAAAAAAAAATTTAAAATAAAAGAGATAAAATAAAGGGTTTACCGAACGCGACGTTCTTCATTAATTAATAAAGTGTATGTTTTTTGCTTAAAGGTATTTGCATTGCGTTAATCTAATTTGCGTGATGAATTATCAATCAAAAAAAAAAAGAGTAAAAACTGTTATTGACAATATTTATTATTAATAAAAAAAAAAATAATTATGAAATATTAATATACATAGTGTTTGGTCATATACCACACTGTCTTTTAGCTCATATAATTGTAACCCTTTCAATATTATACAGAGATAATATATTATATTATTATCCCAGCGCTTGCATGCTGGGGTAAAATAAAATACCATTAAATTTATTACTTAATTCTCACTTAATATCTCCATCTAAAGTTTTTGTTAATACTAGATCAATTTATCATATATAGTCCAAGCAGGTCCTTTTTAATTTAAATCTCAGAAAAAATAACTGTTTAAATTGAAATAAATTTAAATTAATAATGGCGAATGAATTTGTTTAAGGCCAGGGTAATGTTCGGTCGCTTACAGCCAATGTGGGAAAAAACATAAATCAGGAAAAATACACAAATGTTCAGGGATACAAAATTGAGAATATTCGGAATCTACGTAAAGACCACCTTAACATATGGAAGTGAAACCTGGTTAGTTACGAACAACATCATACAGAAAATACAGGTGAGTAAGTGTTTAAGAATCCTATGCAGAATATGCTATCCAAATACAATAAGTTACAATAACCTATGGAAGTTTGTCAAAGTAAAATCGATTGGGGAAGCGATCAAAAGAAAAAAGTGGAGTTAGGGCACACGCTTAGAAAGCCGCAAGAATGCACAGGAAGTGAAGCACTGGAATGGAACGCACTAGGAACCCGAAAATAAGAGCGTCCCAATAACACAATGGAAGCGTACGATATTAGAAGAACTGACCTCAACCGGAAAAACAAATAGGAGGAAGCTAAAATATCTGCTTCTAATAGAGTGAGATGGAGTAGATATCCCATGATGCCTAGTAGATATCCTATGCTCCCAAGAGGAGTAAAAAGGACAAAAAAAGTTGTTATATAAACTTTTAGGTAAAAAGTTGAATATTGGATATATATTAGAATATTAAAAAGCATTTTTTAACGGTTTTTCATGGGATCTTATGAAACGGTAAAAGCTCTCTTTAAGTGTCCCTTAAAGATTCCCTTACAAAATTTTAAATTTGTCTTCCCTAGTTATTAATTTGAATCAGCTTATCATTGATTTTGTAGGAAAAGAGTTCTATATTAGATGAAAGTAGGTCTCATAGTCTAACGTATCCCATGTACCTTTTAATTATTAATTAATTAGAGCATGTTGAAACTTCTTAAACACTTTTAGTGCGTAAAAGAAAAGTCTGATTAAAAAATTGAAGAAAAATATTTTCCAACATGATCTGATAGCCCGGATGTAGAATTTTCCAATTAACCCCAATTGGGTATTCTTTTATTTTTACACCTAGAATATTTACGCTCATTAAGCCATATAATTAAAATATATTATATCTGACTAATTTATATAATATGCACAATTGCAATAAATATTAATTTAGAATTTTTTTTTTTTATAAAACCCTTTGAAATTATAAAATTTATAGGAAATAACCCTTTAAAATATTTTTCATATTTTTAAATTTATTATTTTATAATTTTGTGAAAATAAACACATGTTGTCGCAAATACATATTTTCATATTTTAATATAGATAAATGATATTTTTTGGCAGTGTTTCATTTTGAATACAAAGTGTTTATATGAAATTTAAGAAAAAAATAAAAAACCCATTAATTATTCTAAGAAATGTCATTTTATGGGATAAATAAGCGATTATTAAATGTGCAAAATGTTTTAAGCATTAAACAAAACATTAAAAAGATAATTTTGGCTTTTTATGGTACTTATAAGAATATGTATTATATTATATTCTTTAATGTACTCAAGTTCTTTTATTTTAAAATATTATCTCTGAGGAAGAGCTATTTCAATACTATTTTTTTACATAACAAAGTGGAAACCTGGCAAAATCCCCCTTTTTCGTAAGACATTTTTACACGCTCAAACCATACTATTTAGCGCGTTTTAAAAGGCTATGGTTCAATCCTGACTTTGCTTCTTTACTTACCTCGGAAACTTTGAAAACTGAAATTGAATGCATTATTTCTTATGACACTTGACTAAGTACACGAAGTATTCAAAGTAATCAAACAAAAGTAAAGCAAAGAATTGATAAATTCTAATTTTAATACTTTACTTCAACCGATATTATGAATAAATAAATAAAAATAAATAAAAATACTTTACTTTGTTGATTTTGACAGTTAATTTTATTAAAGAAATACATATTTCCAATTTAATGTATTGGGTTTATGATTTACTTAAGAGTGCATCTATATTCGAGCTGCGATAAGTGATAAAAGTTTCGATAAGAGCATAACGTAGAAAATTATATACATAATTTTAATAGAGGTGTTTATATTGAGTATCGATTTGATAAACAACGATAAACAATATATGATTTTCTACTTTTTAATCACTTATCGCAGAATATTTTTATCACTTATAAATGCACCCTTAAACTTGTATTACTATAAAATGTAAGTTTGTTAATAAATATAAAGCAATTAAATTATTAAATAATGACAAAATGTCAAAATAACTTCACTAAGTTTCGTTATATCTACACTGAACGCTCTCATTCTGCTCTCTACACGTAACTATCTGTCAAACTAAGTTAAATGTATTGAATAATGTGAAAGCATCTACAGCCATTCCGCAGTCATTAAAAAAGTTGTTTAAATTTTAACTTTTTTGCTTTCATTATGTTTTCAAATGTCAAATAACTGAACTTTGAATAGTTTGTATTGAAAAATAAAAAAAAATATATCAGAATCAAAAATTAGTAAGATTATTAATTTTTTTCCTATTTTTTTCCTTTTTCCTATCTAGGGTTAAATAATATCAAACCATTATTAAAAATAGCTATACAATAAACTTTAAATTATTGAATATTTTTTAAAACATGAAATTTGTAAACCATACAATGTCAAAAAAAGCTGTGATGTACATTTCATTGCGGACACTCCGTTGTTGACTACGTTATGAGAGCGGAATGAGAGCGAAATTAGAGCATCATTGTAGATAGGCCATTTGACTACACTGATTCGTTCACTTTGTTTTGTTCAAATGCGTTTATGTATATTTAAAGGAAAGGAAGGCAACTAAAATGTTTGTTCGAAGAGTCCTTACTACATTAAACAAAATATTATGCAATATTTCTTACCCTTACGTCAACAAAGTATCGAACTTTTTTGCAAATCGATTGCGACATTAAATAATCAAATAGAAATTTTTATATACGCCTTAATTGAAAATTTCATTCTTTTGTTAGAGATGGGACACTATTTGTATATAAAATAGAATAATACACTTATCTTTATTTAATCAAACTGGTCATGTCAAATATTGTCAGTGTTGCTAATTATTTGTTTAAATTAATTTAAAAAAAAAAAACAATTTAAACAAAAAAAAATAAAATAAAATAAACAAAATATATTAAACAATTTTTTTTAGAATATTCTGAAAAAAAAAAGAAAACATGAGTTGGAAAAATTATTTCAAAAAATATATAAATAATGTATATAAAATAACAATAAGATATTCATTGTTTTTTTTTTTTAATATTAATATAATTTTTTTATTTAAATATTCATTCGTGTGTTATTCAAGTTCGTTTATTAGGTACTCGTACTTATTGTTTTTTTTATTATTTTTATATTAATTTGTAACCAGATTGTACAAATACGAACGTCCTCGAACTTGGCTTTTTTTCTATTGTTCCTCAGTTTCTGCTTTTTTTAAATTTTTGAACTTTGCAAGAAAATTTCGGAAAGACCGTTGTTGATTTTTTGTACTAATGCCATATGCTTTCTCTATTATTCAATCATTTGGCACAATATTTTCTAAAATTAATATTAATGATTAATAATTTAATATTTAATTTAGGTAACACTTGTTATTGATACATTTTTTGTTTTTAATTTTTTGAAACAAAAAAAAAAAAGTGGCAAAAAAAATATTTAAATTGTATTTTGAATGCAAATACATACAAGAATGTTACAATATTTGTTTTAAATTGTTGCGCTCGGGTTAATTCTTTGAATATAAGTTCGAAATTAAAAAAGAAAATTAGTCATTAAATTTTACTTTGTTAATATTAATGTCTTTTAAATTAAATATCTAATTTTAAATTATATTTTTCAGTTTAAAACGCAAAACCCCTGAAAATATGCTATATATTGTTATTCCCCTGAACCCCTGAAAATATGCTATATATTGAAATTTTTTACTTTTTTGGGGAAATACTTAACTTTTTTTTTTCAAGACGAATGACTGAAAATGGAGTTTTGACCAAATTACGTTCAAATACAATAATAGAATAATACAATTAAATAAATATAATAAATTGTATTAATATAATTTAATACTATACAATTTAGTGTCAATAGTAAACTTCAAAGTGGAAAAGTAAACTTCAATACGAAAATAGTAAACTTTAATATGAGAATAGTAATATTTCAATATGAAATTTTTTATTTTAATTTAATTTAAAACAATTAATATTAACACAAAAATTGAATACAGGGTGGCGCCCAAAACGACCGATATGGTTTGAATGTTTAATAACTTTTTTTTGTATTTTTAGCTTAAGTAGAAAAATTATATCGCGCAAGTGGTGGCCATTTTCGGCTTCGCCTTCATTGCTCTTTCTAGTACACTTTCCATATTCTTTCGTAATTTTTGATCGCTGTTCTGTTGTGTCCTGTTCCATTTCCAAATCCCCAAGTTTTCTTCACAAAATTGTGAAATAAAAATGAAAAATATTAATAAATTTAAAGTAGAAACTTCTTAGATTTTTTATATTTTTCATAACTTTTCGTAATTTTTGATCGCTGTTCTGTTGTATACTGTTCAATTACAATTCCCCAAGTTTTCTTCACAAAATTCTAAAATAAAAATAAAAAATATAAATAAATTTAAAATGTTATTAAACATTCAAACCATATCGGTCGTTTTGCGCCACCCTGTAGCATGTTTTCCAAGTTAAGAGCTGTAGTAAATTTTATTTGAATTCTTGCGATGCAATTTGCACATGTTGTTGGTTTAATTGTTTGCAGACCTACTCCCATAAGGCTTTCAGGAATAATTCATTTCTGCTGTTACAAATAGTTGACAATTTTTTTGAAAGCTCTTTCTTAACATAACTCTTTACCAAAAATCAAACATTTTCAATAGGATTAAACATTCCTCCTTATGAGAAATGGTCAATTACAACTCCCTTAGTTGTATATTGGTATTGTTTAAAAGATTGCATCTGTGAATAACAAATACGTTGGAATCAGCAGGAAGGCACCATGTGTGACTTCATTTTAGTTGGGGAAGTGTCATAACCTAAAAAATATCAATTAAAAAACCGACAGTGCTGCAATATTGCGACAGTTTTCTAGGAAGCTGATAATGTTACTCAAGATGTGCTTCTCAGTAAGATAAATAACGATTTTTTTTTAAATATGATTCCATTCTAATCCAGTACGATTAGTACACCATATTTTAAAATGATTATTTCTACTTTCAAATTGCCTATTTGCAATCGTTTTAATTGTTGGTTTATTTACATAGATTTGGAAAATATGCGAGCCTATTAATAATAAATGGAATTTATGTACTTTAAACCTTGTTAAAATTAAATTGTGCTCAAACGAAAAATTTTCTTAAAAAAAAAACACGTTTAAAATAGGTAATTAAAAAATCATAAAAAAGCCAATATTTTATTATAATTAATATTAACTAATTAAATATGCAAAGTTTTATTTGAACTTTTTATAAATACTTTCATATGATATATCATTAAAATTTGATGGAATTCCTTTCGGTTTTAGTTTTTTTCTTTTTTTTTTGATATTTTAGTTTATTATAAAGGACGTCCAGATCAGCTGTATTTTTTTTTTGTTGCATTGCAATAAAACACTAATCATTTACTAACAATGTTGACAAGATGATGAAGGTTTATAAATTTATAATTTAAAAAAAGTACAAAAAATGAATGAGTAAAGAAATAAGAAAAACTTGTTTGTGTTTTTTGTATTTGGTTTCTTTAAAGACTAAGATCAACCACTTTATAATATGGTCATATATTGGCCATCAACCAACATAGCCAGCAATTTATGTTTTATTACAACAATTTTTGCAATAATATGATTTTGATGGCAACATAAATTTTAAAAAAGATTTCAAAGTTTCATTTTTGAAAATAAACTGAAAAAAAAATATTTTAATTTAATAAAAATGTGACTTTGGTGTTTTACCAATGACTTTTCGGATATTTAATTGTAAATTCGGGAGGGAGAAATAAAGCGAAGTGTACTAAAGCATAATAGACCTTAATTCATTTTGGATTTTTTTTTATTGTAAGTGCTAAGGTGGGGGGCGAACAAATGGCTTGAAAAGGTGTAAACCTTGAAGGGCAGGGTACGAACCTTGCAGACATGTTCATAATATAGAAAATTGAAACCTGTTAAAAATATTCGTATTTTACAGGAGGCTTAAAATTAGGAATTGGAATAATATAATATTTCTAAAGTGAAATAAAGTAATTCTAATTACTTTGAATATTCATATCCTTTGTTGGTTAACTCATTGATTGCCATGTTTATCATGTAAGATAGACAACGCCTGTGAATAGATTACTACATTTGTATGGAAATATAATTTGATTATATTTGAGAAGTGAAATATGATGAAAAGCATTGCGATTAAATTTGAATTGTGGCATTAAATATTAATTTATATAAACTATTAATCTTGTGTTCAACTGGTATCGGATCAATAATATAAAACTTATGAGAATACACACAGAAACATAAATAATTCTAAATATAGTATTTTTTCAATTTTTTTTTTTTTTACTGGCAACTCTACGTACTAACTGTGAATTCCACATACAGTTTAAACATGAGATTGTACTACGCCTTATAACATATAGAAATGTCTTAAATTTTCAATAGATACATTTCTATTTTGTTTACATTGTAATAATTTTGCATTAGTTATACATATATGGTATTCTATATCTGTGAGTTATATTGTTAAACTAAATTATTTGTTTATATTTTGCATATCTTTATATTGTATGTTAATGTATTTTTTTTTTTTAAAGATATATAATTATTAATTATTGATTAAGCCAATTAATTTGAACCCAATGGCGAATGGTAGCTGAGTCGATTCGAAACCCAGATAAAAGTCTTTTACTCAAACTCGGGCCTTTTGCATGAAAGGTCAACACTTTACCCACTGTGCCACCCAGCCATAATTTAGGAACTTTAAGAAATTCATTTGACATCTAATGTCAAATTAATTTTGACGTTTACCATACTTTATCTACACGTTAAACATTCATTCAAAATTAATACTATAATATAAAAATCTCATTTGGTGATTTTTTTTTTTGGGGCATTTAATTTGACGTATCTTTGTTCACTTTTGTTTTGGTTTTTTTTTTGTTATTGTTTAAAATGATTGGATTGGAGATGATGGGATGGATCCCTTTTAAATATTATATTATTATTACTGCAATTTTGCACGTCACACATAAGAATCTGTTTTGTGACATTTTTTGATTTTTCATTTTTCTGTTTTTTTTTCTTGTGTTTTATTAGCAAAAGAAAGATTTTCGTAAACTTGTATAGAATTTTAAAGGAAGACTACTATTTAAAGGTTTTCGGGTTTTTTTTTTCATTTATTTTTTTTTTTTTATTTTTATTATATAAATTTTCATCTTTTTATTTGATTCATGGCTACCTTATTCAGTCAGTTTTAGTCTTTTGATGCATATAATGATGATTCAAAAGAAAATATTAAATTGGCCAGATCAGATTTTTTTTTATATGTACATTTGTATATATATATGTATATATGAATAAATTTTTGTAAAAGATTTGACACAATATAGCATTTTTCGATTCATGGCAATCACATTGATTTGTACAACAACAAAAAAAATTCACAAGAAATATACAAAGCAGGGATGAAAAATGAGTAAAATGAACTGTATTAAAAATATAATAAACGAGGAAGATTATAGTTGCCCTTGTCAACTTTTAGATACCCGTGCTTACCCACTAACCTTTATTTATTTTCCACATGCTATTATAAATATTACAAAAAAAATATAAGAAAGTAAAATAATTAAAAAAAAATTTAGCTTAGGTACCTATTATCCCATAATTTTTGCTTAAAAACAAAAAAAAAAAACCATAAAAAAAAATAACCATAAAAAAAAAATAGCCCACCCCAAAAGTTGGCCCGAGCGATGTCCAACTTTGCCAACTAACTTGCCCTATTACTTTACCTGCCCAGTTTTAATTTTAACCTCGTAGCTTCATTAGATTCACAGTTATCGAATTGACAACTTTGTATGGCAGCTGCCCGAAAATGGGGTCGCAACATTTTGAAACTCCATATTAGTGCTCGATTCATTATATAACTAACAGTGTGTAATTTTCATCCTCGTAGTATACTCAGTTTCCAAGAAATTCATATTGGTGCAAAGAAGTTGTATGGCAGCCCCCCGCAAATGAAGCCGTAAAATTTTGAAACTTCATATAAGTGCTTGATTCATTATAAAACTAACCGTGTGTAATTTTCGTCTTTCTAGTATAATTACTTTTGAAGAAATTTATATTGGTTTAAATAAGTTGTGTGACAGCTCCCCGAAACCTTGGTCTGGTCTTAACCAAAAAGAATAGGGAACCTTAAAAATGTCCAAAAAATGTTTTGTGTGAATTTCAAAACTCTAGCTCTAATTTTTCAATTCTATCTCTTTTAATTAATTTTTAATTCACCAATATATTAAACCTAAGCAAAGTAAGCATCATATAATCATATTGATAAAATGATTCATTCAAAATATTACACATATACATATTATATGAATATATGTACATATATAAATTATTTATGAAGCCATTTACTTAAAAAAATCTTTGTCTTCTTTTTTGCTTATCTTAAATAAACTACGCATCATTTAAATCATATGAAATTCTAACTCGAAATCGTACAAAAAAAAATACAAAAAAAAAAATAAACAAAGAAACAAAAAAACAAAAACAAACAAAATTCATATAATTTCATGTTACAAGGTGCATAGCTATATTTCAAATTTTTGTATGAAAATATTGGAGTTAAAAAAGTTAGCTGTTCGAGAGCTACCCGAAGTTTTGGTCCGATCTTAACCAAAAAAAATAGGGAACCTAGAAATTGATTGAAAAATATTTTGTGAAAATTTCAAAACTGTAGCTCTTTTAGTTTTTGAGTTATCGTGCTGACACACAGACGGACGGACGGACGGACGGACGGACGGACGGAGGGACGGACGGACGGACGGACGGACGGACGGACGGACGGACGGACAGACACACATAGCTAGATCGACTAATTTTTCGATTCTGAGCCGATACGTACCCTTGACACTATATCTAGCTCGTCTAGATCGATGCGTTACAAACGGAGGAGCAAATCTAATATACCCGATGTTCATATATATATGCACGGGTATAAAAATGTACTAAATTGGGAATAATTGTACTGAAATTTGTTTACATTATGTATCTGCATAATACCACAATAAAACTACATTATAAAGGACTAGTTTTAATAAAAAAATTAAACATTAATAAAACAGAAATAAATATATGTTTATTAAAAAACAAAAATCACATAATTCTTATCTTTAAACCTTAAACTAATATTTCGTCTGCCACTCTAGCAGCATTTTGTAAACTTTTTTTAATTAAGTCTCTCTCCACCGTAAAGCTATGGCACTGGTCATTTATAATTAAATCCCTGCTTTGAATTAATGTGGAACAAGTACTTATTTGCAGTCTATTTCTGCATTTTGTTTTCACTAAATTTTGATTTAAAAAAATATTCTCTCAATATTTGCAGAGGAATGTGGTTGAGCTAAGCGATATATATTTCTAAACAACAAAATGCGTAGTGGAGCTAAACGAACAAAATGCGTAGTGGAGTGTATTGAATTTAGACTCGAGTGTACTACCACAAATAAATAATATACAGATGTCTCAATTCGTAAAAAAAATGACCCCAAGTAATTTTAGCACATAGATGTCGCTACTATGACCGTTTGGAACTAAAAATTAGATCTATGGTGAAATAAGAAATTGATTAAAAAAATCCAAAATATACCATGCACAAAAAAAAATCTTCTGTGGTAAAAAATTTTACTCACCACTCACTCCATTAGAAATTAAGCGTTGTTATTGTTTTCGAGTCGATCACATTTTTATCTATGTGGTAGTTCTACTGAACTTATATAATGTATACATAAATAAATAGAATATCGCTGTGTACTTAGATTAGATTATAATAATTTATATATGGATATGTGGTATAATATTATTATATGAATTATAATATACATACATACAAATATATTAATTGTGTATTCATTTATTATAATATAAGAATAAAATAATAGAAGTTGAAAATTCAAATTCAAAAGTTGAAGGAAATTTTTTTTAAAGGTAAGTAATTTTTTAAGTATATTTTTTTACTACATTATATTATAAGAAGTATATAATTTTAATAATTTTTTATTTTTTATCAGCAATAATTTAAAATGGCTTCGCAAAAACGAATTTGCCATATTTTGAGTTGCAAAGCGGACTCAAACACATTTCCTGACCGGCAATTTTTTAAGTTCCCTAAAGAAAATTCAAGGATGTATAGGGAATGGAAGGCTGCAGTAGGAGAATTTAACATGAGAAGAGTTAAAAAATCTCTTATATGCAGCAAACATTTTCAAAGTAGTGATATAGGTACGCTATTATTTTTAAATTTTTTAAATTAATTATTAAAGTAGGTAGCATCTGTAGTATTTACGAATGTAGTATTTCGTTTTTCTTACCTAAATATGTACACAAATTATCATAAAAGTAACTATATTCATGGAATATTGATGTATAATTAAATATTTAGCCAGTTTTTTTAATTTAGTAAAAATTAGTTTTTCACGGTTATCATATTTTGGCGAACATTATATAATTAATATATATAATTTGGCGAAAATTATATAAATATATTAGTCAACTATGATTCTAACTTCTTTTTGTTTTGGTTTTTGTTCATATTATATTAGTCGCTGTATGTAAAAATATTCTCGATTGCATTGTATTGTAATAGGAAAAGATTTATGGAAGAGTTTATTTTTTTCTTTCCTAGTATTTTACTTGCATATTCTTCTTATCTCTGAATATTTTTTCAAATTATGTAAAAAAATTTTATATAATTAATCCTGTTAAGTTTCCTTTTTAATTGAATTTTTTTTTCTACATGAATAGGTACTCTATGTATATAATTACTGTATGATACGAAATTTAATTCTTTAAAATTAATATTAAATTTATTAAAATGCAGGTATACGACGTTTAAAAAAAACTGCTGTGCCAAAATTTGCGCTAGAGAAATATGAAAATTCATATTTCGAAAATGATGATGCCCTTAATGTTAATCATTTTGATCGAACTTATGCACGAGTTAACTATTTAAAGCCGACACTTCTGAATGATTTGGACGAAAGTGTTGATATTGAAGAATTAAATAGAGCTGCAAGAGTTATAGATTCAAATAAATTCCAAAATGAATTTTTAAAGTGTGAAAATTGCTGCAAACAACAGCACTTTTACATTAATTCATTAAGAAAATTGAAAAAAGAAAAGAAAGTTTTGACAACAAAGTTGAATAACTTTAAAAAAACGAAAAAGGTGCTTTTAAGAAAAATTAGTAGATTGAAGCGGATCAATCAAAATTTAGAAAAAGAAAACCGTTTTCCGTTAGAAAATTTAATTGACCGATTACCCGTAAGTAAAAATTCTAAAATATTTTCTAAATTAATTCTTTCTGACAAAAATAAAAATTTCATGGAGGACGAAAAATGGATTTCTCAAGTTATCTTTTTTCGTTCTTCAGCAGGTTACAACTTTTTAAGGGTTCAGCTTGGTTTTCATTTACCACATCCCTCCTCTTTGCACAGATGGATAAAAATCAAAAGTTTGTTACCTGGAATGGACATTAATGTCTATCAGGAATTAAAGAATTACGTTAATTCAAATTTAAATGAAATTGAAAAGGAAGTAGTTCTTATTTTCGACGAAATGAGTATACAAATGAATTTATCATATAATAAACATAAGGATATAATAGAGGGTTTTGTAGACTACGGGAAAAATACAAGATTAAATGAATGTGCAAAGTCGGTTTGTGTATTCATGGTTAGGAGTATTTGTGGGAAATTTAAGCAACCATTATACTATGTTGCTTGTCCAGGTAGTATACCAAAATGTCAACTCGAGTTAGAGTTATATAAATGTCTGGAGATTTGCAAAAATCTTCAATTAAATGTCAGAGCTATTTGTTGCGACCAAGGTCCAACTAACCGTAGTCTTTTTGCTAGTTTGAATATTTCACAAAATAATTCCAGTTTCTTATATAAAGACTAAATAATTTATTTTATGTACGACATTCCTCATCTTTTTAAGAGTGTTAGAACCAATTTAAATAAACATAATTTATTTACTAGTGATGGGGAAATAAGCTGGAAAGTTGTTGAGTATCTATACAACTTAGAAAAAACAAATACTACCAAAATGTGCCCTAAATTAACTAATGCACATATTAATCCTACAAATTTTCAAAAAATGAATGTCAAACTAGCTACACAAGTTTTAAGCAGAAGTGTTGCTTGTGGAATCGAAGCTCTTATAGCATTAAATAAATTTCCACTTAATATCAAAAAGTTTGCAAAACCAACAGCGGAATTCATTAAAAAGATGAATAAACTTTTTTAAGTGTTGAATGGGAACCCACCACTTCAGCGAAATGAATATAATTTTAGTTTTCTTAGAGAAATGAGAGAATATATTTTAAATATTAAACCAATGGGTCCTGCAAGAGAACCTTTTTGTTTTAAAAGTCTGGTAATCACAATTGACAGCGTTCTCAAACTAACTTCAACATTATTTTCGTCTAATGACAATATTTTTTATATTTATGCCAATAAGTTGAACCAAGATCCACTCGAAAATTTATTTGGTAAGTTGAGGGCTAGAAATGTTAATAAAAACAATCCGAGTGTTGCCGAGTTTAGCTCCTCGTTTGCCAAAATAATTTCTTTAAACATTCTGTTTAAATCAAAATTTTCAAATTGTGAGGAAGACGATTGTGATTTCCTTCGCCTAGATTGGGATATAGTTTTGCAAAATACTGAAGAAACTTCTTTCAATTTATCCAATGGGAATGAACTATCTGAACAAAGCGATGATATTCAAATTGACGACATTGAAAATAATATGAACGTAGGTAATAACACAATAGCAGTAGAGGTACCTAATATAACCGATGTTGCAACAAGGTACTTTGCGGGGTACTGCATTTTCAAAATGTTCAAAAAAATAGGTAAAAATTGTGAAAATTGTTCTAACGAAATGTTAAAAAACAAAAATAATTATAATTTAACAGAAATTCTTATAAAATTAAAAGAATATGAAACTTCAACCAATTATCCAATTTTATCATGGCCTTCAGAAAAGTTCTTTCAAATATGCCGCTTGCACGTAAGTGTCTTTTCTCAATATTTTCAAAAAACACCGTTCGTACGAAACTTAAAACAAAATATCGTCAAACAATGCGAACAAAAAATAAATTTTCATTTTCCCGATTGGTTTCAGAAAGATAATAGTTGCTATGAACATAGAGTCTTATGTACTGATTTCTTAATTCTAGTTTTACTTTGGAAAAATAGCAAGTGGGTTTTGGACAAGAAACAAAATCAAGTTCAAAATAAAAAATTAAGAAATACAATGCATATTTAATTGTCTGTCCGTATTTTTAGCAATCTGTATTCGTCAGTTTGTCTGTCTGTTTAAAAAAAAATTAAGAATATCAATTAATTTTTGTCTGTCTGTCTTTCCGTCAATCTTCATTCCCATGTGTTTTTTGGTCTGCCTAAGAAAACTAAAAGGAATTTTTAAACTATAATAAAAAAATAAATTCATTTTTAATTGTCTGTCCGTCTGTTTATCTATCTGTACATCAGTCTGTTTGTGTGTCTGTCTAACAAATAATAAAAAACAACTGCTCTTCTGTTTTTCAGTTTAAAAGTACATACATACACATATATATATATATATATATAATGTATTATTATATGATTTTTTCATTTGAATTCATTTGTTTTTTATCTGTCTATCTGTCTATTGTCATTTATCCATCAGTGTGTTTGTCTGTCTGATATTTACGAATGATTAACAGCTAAGAGCTATTTTTTTTTGTTTCCCTTATATTAAGTACATAGCTAAATTTCTTTAATAAATAATTTCCATAAAACATTAAGGCACAGCAATTTTTTTTAAGGTCGTAACTCGTAAGTATATTTATCTATTGGTTTGAAATTAATTATGTTTTAAATTTTGTTTTATTTTTTATTATTTATTTTGTATATATAATTGTGAAATAATTATTTTTAAATTTATTTTTACATTTTTTTTTTTACTTTTTTATTTGTGAATAATTATGATGGCTGTTTTTATTTTTATTTTGAATTGTTTTTTAAATTTTTTTGTTTGCATATTTTATTTAATTTATAATAATAATAAGGGTTTTTTATGCCAAATGGAATTTTATTACATACATTATGTATTTTGAATTATTAATCATTAATCAATAATTTCCACTTGGCTTTTTCCCTTTATAAATAAAATTTAAATTAAAAGGAATAACAATGTAGTTTTTTTATCAAATTTTATAGGTACTTTATTAGGTGCTGAGTGCTGACTACATTTAGAATTTACGCATAATAATTTTACTTAATCGTAGATTATGTATCATTATTTATAGGTGAAGTTTACACTGAATTAAATTCTGAACTTTATTATAATTTTGACTTTTAAAAGAAAAAAATATACCTACACAGTTGTTTCGGCTTTTTTCGTTTTATTAAAAAAAATAAAATAGAAATTGAATTTTTGAGTTGATTGGGTTTTTTTTATTTAGAGAAAAGTAAATTAATTTATGGAAAAATTGAAAAAAATTTTTTTCAGATAGGTATCAATTTACTTTTCTCTTAAGTATGTACGCACTCACATATTTATTTTTATTTCTCAACAAAAATCTATTCAGTTTACCTATTAACAATTAACAAACATCTATACCCGGTGTACGGGATTTGAATTTTTCACACTAAATAATCTATTTTGCTCTTATAAAAACTTATAAATTTAGACTATTCTTCAGTTACATTTGCTAGACAAAATTAAAATTTCGTTGTTTGTCCTTCGCTATAACTCTATATATATTACGGCAAAGAGATATGCACATACATATATCAAAATCAATAATATATCAAAAATTTTAAAACTCTTATTTTTTTTAAAACAAAGCAAAAAATTTTTATATATTTCATAGTAAAAAAAATAACACAAAAAAAACAAAAACAAAAGCAATAAAAACTATACAACATCCATATAAAAATGGCTTATTAAAAAAAACATATTCATTCAAAAGTAATATTTTTATCTATTTGTGTTTTTTAATTTATAAACACATGCAAATACTTATACCACCTTATACGATGAGTGGTGAAAGTAAAAGGTATTTTTGCCTATGGTGTAATTTAAATTATTTCAATTTTATTTTATTCTAAAACCAATTTTGTCAATTGGTTTCGATCTTAACTAATTTTAATAAAATGTCTTAGATCAATGTCTATTAAAAATTAATGGACCTTAAGAAATGGAACACTTTTTTTGTATGGAATGAGACATCTGTATGTTATTTATTTGTGGTACTACTGTATTTTCTGGAGTCAATTGTATTGAAAAAAGTACAATTGTATCGAAGATTTCATCACTGATACAAAGATACATATTATATGAATGATGCCGATGATGATGGTGATGGTGATGGTGATTTAAAATGATGACTCCAATGATGACGATTACAAAAAGACATAAAAAATAAAAATTTTTTTTGTAGGTACTTTTGCAATGGAATTGAATTGGCCTGGCGGCGACTTTTTTATTACTTAAAATACGGATGGTTTTTTTCCACATTTTTATTATATATTTTATATTTTATTATTATATTATTGTTTTACAATGGCTGCTCATATGTAGTTTCTGTGTTAACATATGTTCAGTTTTGTTTTTTTTCTTATTTTTTGCAATAGGATTGCTTTGCTTTGTACTTCTGAATTTGATGTGAAAGAAGACACAAAAGTAATAAATTTAAAGATTTGTAAGGAAAAAAAAAAACAGTCTTTAAAGAAATGGAAAATATATAAAAACATAGACTGTTTAATTTTGTTGTTGTTGTTGTTGTTGTTGTTTATATTCCTTGTGAGTTGTGACTGGTATAGAACAGCAGCAATAGTGATATGATACATTAATAATAAAAATGTAAGTAGGTATCTATGAGAAAATTCATTTTCATTCTTTTAAAAATTATAAAATACAAAAATTCAAAAAAAAAAAAAATAGCGACTATAGCTATAATATTCTTTAAAAGATACAGTGAAATTTTATTGGTGAATTATTAATGTAAAAAAAAAATACCAGCAAAATATAAAATAAAATAAATAAATAAATAAATAATAGACTGAAAGGAACGAGTTTTGACAAGTTAAGATTTTATAATAAAACATTTTGTCTAATAGAAGGCAGGCAGGCAACAACAAAAAAAAAGTACAAAAAAAAAAAAAACAGTGGTTTATTGTGTGAAATATTTTTCTAAATACAAAAAAAATTCAATTCATAAAATATACATATATAGTGAATTTAACACTTGTTACACTCTTCTCTATAAATGTATGTACATAATTAAATATCTAAAATAAATTGATCATTTATTTAATCCGAATTATTTAACACTTGCAATAATTTTATTCTATTGTAACCATAACAATTTGATTTATGTGTTATTTTTATATAGGAGTAATAGGATAATTGACGCTAGAATATTTCATGAGCGGTATATATTGTGTTTGGAAAGCGGTATTTTGTTTTAAAAAAAAAGGAAACAAGATAAAATATTTAATTTATTGAAAAAATTATGGAATCAAATATTTTGAGGAAAATACTTAAATTGCAGAGGGGAGACCTTGATGACAGAGTTTGTAATTACATTATTGGTTTAACGAACATGGGGTGTCCACTCCCACTACTGCTATTCACAATCGCCTTAGACAATATAATGTCCGAAGTCTGTAAACGGAAAAGGGGTATCACTTGGTGCTTCACGCGCTATTTAGAAGATTTAGACTATGCAGACGACATAGTACTTCCTAGCACATAAGATCAGTGACATCCAGTCAAAATTGGAACAACTGGAAAAACTAGCACTTGATTGGCGAATTAGGACACGCAGGATTCGAAATTAACATCGATAATACCAAGGCGATGAAAATATCGAACAGCACCAGCATCAAGCACATAATACTGGAAGTGCTGCCGATGGAATAAGTAAACCATAGTTTAACTATTTTAGTAGATCACTGATGCAGGGGAAGAGGTAGATGTCAACAACAAACGCATCAAAGCATTGGGCAGCTTTCGTACAAATTTACCAAGAAGGGAGAAATGCCCAGATCTACAGAAAAACAAAACTTAGGATCATAAATGCTTGTGTAAAACCGTACTTATGTACGGCAGCTAAACATATCTGATATCTAACATCATCAACCAAAAATTGTAAATTTCATTAACAAATCTCTTCGCATCATATGCAAAATATTCTGACCAGCCAGAATAAGCAACGTATTTCTATGAAATATTAAAGGAGAAGAACCCATACTGAGGGAAAGAAAGAAAAATGATGTAGAAGATGTGGGCGCCCAAATAATACCTAGAGACTCAGAGTACTAATTGAGCTGAACCAATGCAACCTCACATAGAGAATATAAAAATAGCAGCAGAAGACCATTTGATTGTTAGCACTATGTTCCGTCGCGGTTTTTTAAGATAACGCTTTCCTCTTTTACTATTTTAGACCTTCGTCTTTTCTATTAATAAATTGTGTTACAAGGCTATCTGCTTCCTTCTCTTTTCAATTAAGGTTTAAAAGAAATCTTAATTCGCTAATTATTAGCAAAATAAAAGTTATCATATAAACAGCTATTAACTTTAATCATCAGATTTCAGTGTAACAACTTAATATATCACTGACTACCGACCAGTAATGTCTGACTAAGATAAATATTTTATTTAAATAGTAATTTATAAAAACAAAGTAATAAAAATGCTATGATGAACAAAAAAAAAAAACTAAATTTATTTTGATTACATTTTACTTTTAACGAGGAAACCAATTTTAAACAGATATTTTATGTAATTACTAACCAGCTTTCATAAATTAATATGGCACAAAAAAATTTTCTACATAAATAGTATTTAATACTAATTAACTAATTTTATTTTAATTTTTTGTTTGCTAAATTTTATTACTAAATAAGTTCTGGTTTTTTTTATTAGAAAGTTAAAAATGTATGGCGACCGGTGATTAAACGATCTATAATAAATATTTATAGATAATATTGTAATAACAAGTATAATTATTATTAAAATAATAAAGCAGAGATGCTGTAAACTAAATTAGTTATAAAAACAAAACTGAAAAAAACTTAAACAGTATGATGTAATAATATTACTTTTAGTTAAAATCTAAATATTTTTTTTAAATATTGTGATTTATATTTATTTTTTAAAATATATATTCTCCTACCAGATTTATTGTGATAAGGCTTTCTTTTCAAGCATGACCTAATATTAAAATTTATTAAATTATTTGTATTATTAATTTTATTCATATTATATATTTTATTTAAAAAATTTACACTATAATATTTGATCAGTGTCATTTTCTTTTCAATTAAAAAATTGTGCTTTGTACGAGGATCAAACTCGCAATCACTCTTTCATAATAGGCATTGTACTTACCCAGTACACCACCGAGGACCCTGATCCAAATTATTATATGTTACTTATTAATTTAAATTAATTTTAATTTTTTCCGTTTACATATTCCTAATGTATATATTTCTAAGAACTTGAATATATTTTTATGTGAAGAAGTTTTAAGGCAAAAGTTCTATCAAATTTGGTTGGTTTGGTATTTCATGCATTACCGTTAATTAATCGTGAATTATTTCGTAAAACTGTTAGTTATGTTAATACTTATTATGAATTCCTTAAAATCGGATGTGGATGTCCTCGAATTTACGCAGTCTTCTCTACTGTCTTCCTCGTTTTCGTTTCATTTCTAATTTTGGAAGCATATATCGGGTGGGTCGCCTTGAATAATTATGAACTCCTTAAAATTGGATTTTTTTTAAACGAAGTGGGGAAAATGAAACCTGTTTAATGGCTTCTGTTCTTTCTCTGGCATTTAATTGCTTTTTTTAAGAAAGTTTTTACTACTGGCGTTACTACGTCTGTGGCTCTATAACTTTGAAATTTCTGTGAATATTCTGCTGTAGTTTCTGAAAATTTTGTAGTCTGTTGACTAAATCCCTTTCCTTAACAAACTTACAAAAAAAAAAATTAGCGACCATTAAATTTGAGACTGTTCAAAAAGTAGGAATTTTCTGTTGCTTGCAAAACGATTTTATTGTTATGTTGTGGGAATTATCTGTCCAATTGCCTAGCACGTCAACGAGTTGTCACTTAGATGGTTCCGTATCGACACATTATCGTACAGCATCCAAAGCTTGTACAGTGTGAATAACCTTCTTTTCATGTATACACTGGGTGTCTTCACAGTATTATAATTCTAACGGTATTTGCTTTGTGTTGTAACAATTTAACGTCCGGAAACATAAACTAATTCAACAATTTTTACACTTTCTTCCTCAGAATGATGATATCAAAAAATTTTATAAAATTCTTCTTCATAAAAATTAAAGCTTATTTCAAATCATTCTGTCCAAGTTGACTGTCCACCATGCACACATATTATAATATAACACTTAGAACTCAAAAAATTTCGTTCATAGGAATATTGTATTACAATTTTCATTCAAATTTCATTTAAAAAAATTTTTATTTTTAAAATATTTTGCGGACATTTTGTTTATAATATTTATTTTTTTTTATTACTTCTAAGTGTATAAGTAGATTTATTTCTATACAATAATTTTGAAAGCCACAGACTTCTCAAAAAAATATTATTTTAACAACACATATTATGAGTATTATATTTAAATTTATATGCATTATACAATAATTGTATAAATATTCATTTTTACAATATCATATTTGTATACAATTATTAACTATATGTAAATATGAATTCAATATATGTACAAGTGTAGACTAACTAAATTTCTATATTCTATTCTAAAAAAAAAAAAAAAAAAAAAAAATCTTGTTGTTTCATACTCTTAAAAATAAAAAAAAAATTAAAAATATTTCATTTCTTTTTTTAATTGCGTCTATGACTTGAGACACCTGTTCAAACGGAAATTCCCCCCTTTTTTTAATTTTTTTTTTTTTTTTTTTTTTTTTTTTTTAATTAAATACAGATGGTGAGCTACTTAAATTCTATTTTCATTTCTAATATAAGTAGGTACTATTTGAAGATTTTTTTCACAACTAATCAACCAAACTATGATATGTATGTATGTATATATATATATATGTGTATATGCATATAGTAAATGTAAATATTAGTTTATTCCTTTTATATTTCATTTAAGAAATTGTTTTAAAGAATTTTTAATGTACATATTATTATAAAAACATAATATTTGAATATGAAGAAAAAAAAAGTAGAAGGTGATTATTAGATTTTTTTTTGAACACAGAACAGAATAAAATCAAAAAAACTGAAACAGAAAAACAAATGAAATAAAAAAAAAACAAAATCAGGTGAGATGAAATTAGATTGTTGATTAAATCTAAATTATTGTTTTTCATTTTGGTGTTTTTTTTTTTGTGTTTTGTTTGTTTCTATATGAACTAAAATTTTAAAATATTTAGTAATTATGTAGTAGCTATTTGATCAGATTTTTGATTAAGGAAAAAAACGTGTGATTTGGGGAAACATATTTTCATTTGAATCGATTGTAAATGGGTGTCGATTAATTGATTTATTAAAAATTTCAAAATTTCCAAAAAAAAAACAAGGCAGTATGTTAAATTAATTATTTTTTAAAAATGCTTGTATTTCGAGTACTAAGGCTCTCCTAAATATTGTAACAGGGGGGTATATTAAATTGTTATTATTAGAATTGATCTAAATGAATTTCACATACAATTCAAACATGAGATAATACTAGGCTTAGAAAAAACGTGTTACGTAAAAACGTCTTAGATTTTCAATAGAAACAATTCTATTTTTTTATATATTGTAATAATTTTAAATTTCAGTTACATGGTATTCTATATCTGTGAGTTATATTATTAAATTAAATAATTTGTTTTTATTTAGTAGGTATTTGTTTATATTTTTATATTAATTTATTTTTTATTTAGGATATATAATTATAAATTAGGTTATGCCAATAATTTGAACCGAAAGGTGGTGAGGTGGGTGAGTTGATTTCGAAAATCAAATTAAAGTTTTTATACTCTTACCATGAATCTAACCGGGAACTATAAAATGAAACTCAAGTTACTGTGCCACCCAGCAGCTGACTGAGTTTGGTAAATGTTAAATAATAACATAGATATAAGCCCCTCTGTCTCTGTCCTTATGCAAGTTAATTTTAATATTATGTAACTTAACAATTTTTGTATAGATTCTTTTAAAACGTTTTAAATATTCAACTTCGACCTTAAACTTTAACATACGTAACCTACGTTTATACTATGGGGTTACAGTTCATAGTAATTGCTTTAAGATTATGAAAAGTTCATTTTGTGTTTATATAATGCAAATCAGTTTCTTCAAATTACTTCGAGAAATTTTTTATGATAAATGATCTTTCAACAGAACAGTTAAGGAAAATACAATAGAAGAAACAAGAAACATTAATCAACAACCGGAAGTTATACAAATGTAATAATTAATATTTAGTTAATTGTTTAGTGATGATTGCACTCGTTAAAGAAATTTTTCTATAATATGGTTGTTAGTGACACTATATTGCTTTGAAATATATCCTTCTCTACGGCAGTGAAACATGGCTACTCAAACACTGAACCACAAACAAGCTTAGAAACCATACTCTGTCAAATAAGAAAAGAATGGAGATGGATACAGGGCATCCACTTCTGAAACCAAATGAAATTATTGCGAGTCAGGCATTTGATTGCAACATGTAGGGAAAAAGAGGTGTGAGCAGACCAAAAATGACATGAAGAAGATCAGTTGCAAAGAAAATTTTTAACTGTGGGAAATCATGGACAGAGATCAAGCAACTGGTCTACAATAGAATACGTTATAGAAGTTTTGTGGAAGCCCTACGTTACTCTGAGGAATGAAACAAGATATAAAAAACATACTAATGTCCGAAATATTCTTATTGAACTCCTATACCTCCCATTTTAAAAATTTTAAAATAATATCTAACGGTATATCCTGTCTTCAAATTTCATTAAGATGTACGAATATATCAAATGATACATTATTACCAAACTTTCAATTATATATTTAAAAATTAGGTTGCAACCATGAAGTTATCTAATTCTCACACTATCAATCCAAATTCGCTTATTATAATTATATAGTCGCTTGTAAAATTTTCCCATCAAAACTTCATAATCAACAAATTCAATTATACTTGTCTTTCAATTGTATTCTAATATGTTTACAACCCAAGATTTCCAATTGTTTATTATGAAATACATACCTATATTAAAAAAAAGAGACGTTTTGTAATTTTAATTTAATATATAATATAGAACTTTTGTATTGTATTATTATAATAAAAGTCATAATGTCATTAAATTTTGTTTTTTGTTTACATATTCTTGAAAAATTTTTTAAAAGTGTAGTTAAAGAGCGACATCGATTGTAAAAAGAAAAAAAAAACAATTTAAATTGCATACCTTTTATGATCGTAAAATTGTTTGTTACGACTTACCAAGTAAATACCTATATTAAAATTTATGTATGTATGCATGTATGTATATAGAAACCTTCAAGAATATGAATTTGCAGTTTTAGTCTTTTAAGGAAAAACAGAAAAAATATTAAATTACATCCCAGAAATCACTGTATAAGTCATTGAAACCTGTTTTAAGAAAGATACATAATTGATTAATTTTATTCCGCGCTTTTTTTTTTTTTTTTGTTATCTTAAGAT
Source organism: Dolichopus griseipennis (assembly GCA_963082915.1). Taxonomy (NCBI): domain Eukaryota; kingdom Metazoa; phylum Arthropoda; class Insecta; order Diptera; family Dolichopodidae; genus Dolichopus; species Dolichopus griseipennis. The sequence continues at coordinate 74,168,366 of OY720444.1, read as the reverse complement.
AATTTTTATTTTTTTTGTGACAAATAAATCAAGTCTCAAGACTTGAAGAAAATTATGCATTAAATTTTGTTGTTTTTTTTTTTTTCAATTTTTTACATAAATTTTTCTAATATAGAAATTCCAGAAAATCACTCAAATTAAATGACTTACCATTCTTCAAATAAACATTCATTTATATACATATAATTATATAAATATAAAAAACTTTAGTACTGAAGTAACTATTAACTTATATATATACATGGTGTTTTTTTTTTTTTTTAGTATCGAATAATGTATCTTAAGATATATTTTAACAGACGAATTGTTTTTTTTTCTTTTTTTGTAAAAACTTTTCAAGAGTTTTATTAACCAATTAATTCGGCGCGCATTCAATTACTTTGGTACCATTTTAATATATAATAATTTTTATATTGGATATTTGGTCTCCATAGTTTTTTTGTGTTTTTTTTTTATTTTTTTTTTTCGATTTTTCATTTTTATTATTATTATTGTTAAACATTCATCAATTGCTTGCTTACACTTTTGCCAAGGTGATAAAAACCGCCAAATGATGATGTCATTCATTTTCCATGACTTCACTTGACTTCATTCGTCTTTTACCTATATATATATATATATTATATATATATATGTAAAATAAAAAAAAAAATTATGATAAAAACCAGTAAAATAAAAATTAAAAAAAAAAAAAAAAACTTAACTACTGAACAAAACTGCTGCTGTTGGTGATGTAGCTGCTGCTATTCAACTACGAGTGTACATATACTTGTATAATATATATTATGTATGATGATGAGTATTAAGTATTATAACCAAAACCAAAAAACAAAACAACAAAAACAACAAATAAAAAACCTAAATTGACGTCTGGTTACAATTTAAAACCTTCTTTTGATAAAAAAAAAAAAAAAAAAAAATATTAAGAAAAACCGCAATTTTCCATCAGTAACATTTGCTTTATAATATAAATACATATTATATGTTAGTCATTTCATACATTTTATATGCATATACATATATATATTTTTTTATTATTATAAATATATAAAAAAAAATATTAAGTATATAACAACAAAAAACAGTGTCAGTTCTACAGGTGTACATTAATATTTATTTTCAATTTTTACTTTTTTTTTTTACCTTTTATATCGCATTTTACCTGTGCTTAGAAATTGAAAACTACAGATACACTTTACAGATACACACTATTGAAAGAAAAGGTGTTGTAAATTTGGAGTAATTTTAAAAAAAAAAAAAAAAAAATTTCAAAATTTTTGGTTTTTTTTTTTTTTTTTTTTTTAATTTTTAATTTGTTGCATTAAAAATTTATTTTAAAATAGCTAAAGGCAAATTGCTTTTTAAGTATAAAAGATGCATCTTTTGTTCTTCTCCTTCTGTGTGTTGTGTTTTGGCAAATGATACGGTGACATGATCTTTTAATCAATTTCATATCTGTTATATGTCAATTTAACGACAACCTTTTGTAAAAAAAAAAAAATTTTGTGCAAAATTTTTAAATTAAAAAATTGTTTTTATATTTTGTTTTTTTTTTTTTTTTGGGTAGATCGTAATTTGATACAGTAATTTTGTTTTAATTTATTTAAAAATACTATTATGGCGAAATATCCTGTTATTCATATTTGTGTAAAATTGCGCGATTGAATTGATCCCTTTTAAGGGGTTTTTTTTTAAGTTTTGATTGGGAATGACTTAAGGCAAATTGTTTTATTTGTCCAGACAATTATATAAGCTAATTTTGGAATTAAATTGTTCAAGTTGTTCTTCCTTGTTAAATTGTTTACCATTGGGATCAACAAATCTTGTGGGTCAGTTTTCAACATCCTATTCCTTCACTCTAAGAGAAGGCTATATCTAACACTATTTGTTTCTTCCGCAACCAAGTAGTTAGGTATAGGGAATTGAGTTGATATTAGGCTGCATCAATTAAAATGATCTGGGTTCATTTTACCATTAGGAACCTCAATCTTCAACAAACTATCTGCTCTTTCCAATATAAGAGAAGAGGATTTAACCAACTCGTTTAACTTGTCATTGTCCTAGGGAAAAACGTAGACAAGTAGATGAGCCATGTTATTGAGTCGTTATTAAAAATCAAGTGCAGAATAACGTCTAATCTAGGACATATTATAACAAAAGGCACAATTACTAGTTTTACATTCTACAACTGATTCTGCAAGACAAAATTGAAGGCAGTAGACATGCTGGCAGGAAGTAAATGTCGTAGCTGAGACATATTAGGCAATGACCGGGTCTTCAAACGTTGAGAGAATAATACTAGAAAATACGACAGAGAGCTTCAGTTGTGTGAACTCAGAGAGCTCAAAAGTGAATTATGGTCTTAATTAGGTTAGTATATTGGTGAAATAAAAAAAAAAAGAATAGATTTTTATCAGATTGTATTCAAAAGGTGCTTACACTTTGTATTAATTAATAAGAGACTACAAAATTTGACAAATTAAGTTAAACGCACGAATGTAGCGCACTTATTGTGCGAATGTTAGCTCATCAAACTTCTTCCTTAGGATCTTCCTCTAATGGCAGAAAATGTGCTAGATTTATATGTATTTCATATCGAAACAATGAGATTGTATCAAGATAATTATGAAGCCTCTTGAGTGCAGTAATTTACAAAATATAATCGATTTTTATATACCGCTTGGTAATGTCAAGATATTTGAAATATGGACAAAATACTTTTAATACTTTAAAAGCTTTAACATATGTACTTCACTTTCTATAAAGTATATTTAATTAAATATTGGTGGAAGCGTAATTATACTATATAGTATTTTTGACGGCGGAGGGTAATAAGTCCTTTAGGTTTGGGTTAAAAAATCAGGATTGCCCTATTTTCAAAATAGCATTTCAAAATATAGTTCATATGTAAAATTATTGTTGTTTTCTTAATTTGGAAAAAGGGAATACCCTGATTTTGAATCCAACTCAAAATGTGTGCTAATTATATTTGATACTATTGTTCAAGAAGGTGTGTATATATTCAAACCCGCCACTGATATTATATAATTAAAATTAATATTTTTTTTAATATTACTAATAACTTCTTAGCTGAGAATTGTATAAGGGAGTTATGACCCACTACTCTGAGTCAAAACTCTCAGGGTCATAAGTTCCTTGGTCAGTTATGGCTTATTGCCAGGGAGTTATGACCCTGCACAATTTTTGACATTTAAGGGTGATTGAAAAGAATTGTCAAAGCACGCAAATTTCTTTAAACGATTATGTTCCTAGGTGTAAACTGCATCGTTTCAATAGCGCCATCAAATGGTGGATTAAATATTCATGATTTTTTTTTTAAATTCCTGCTCTTTAGTTCAAGTGATAAATAAAATGAATAAAACATTAGATACATATATCATATACATAAAATAAAATTGCTGTTTTGTTACCACTTCCTAACATTATATATAGCGCTCCCCTTTTTTTTCATTTTTTGTTTTATTACTTTTTCAGTTGACATTCATGTTAATTTAAATATTTTGTTTCCGCATATATGAAAATTGTTCTAATTACAAAAATCGTTTTAGTGTATAGGTAAACATTTTAAATGACATGTGTAAAAATATGCAGCAAATATGTTGGTACATGTTTATTTCCTTTTTACAAAATTTTAAAATCCATATTTACATATAAATATATATATATATATATATATATATATATTCATATATTGCAAGTATTTATATTAAAAAAAAAAATATTTTTAGGTTATTGTTCAATAAATCGTTCAAAAAAAACAACAACAACAACCAAATCAAAACGCAATCTTTGAGAATCTTTCAAAAAAAAAACAATCTGGTTCTTATTAAAACTTAAATACACATAATATATCATGCCTAATTTCTGAAAAATTTTTAATATTAAAATATTTTCATATTAAAAACAGAAAATTAAAATTAAAAAAAAAAGGAAAAAAAAAAAAAAATTACAACGGGTCGAAAATATAAAAGAGTGCAACTGAGATTGAGTGTGTAATTTGCTTATGGCGGGCGGAAGATATCACTTAATTATATTTTTGTGAATATTTATATTTTTTTATTTACATATTTGGATATACAGGGTGTTACAGAGTATTTTGGATATAACTTTCTATATATTTATTTTATATTGCTAAATACTTTCTGAACTATACTTAAAAGTTGCGAACCTTGACTAAGGGTGCGCTTATGTTGGAACTGCGATGGAATAAGTTATACAAGCGTCGATAAGAGTATAGCATGGAAAATTTTTATATTGTTTATCGTTGATTAAATCGATTCTCCAATACTGACACCTCTATTAAAATCATGTATATAATTTTTAACGCTGTGCTTTTATCGATGCTCTTATTGCAGCTTCAATATGAATATCGAGCACGTATTCCAGCTCCAATATAAATGTACCCTAAAACTTTTTTTATAATTGAAAACCCTGCCAGTGTTATTAAGTAGAATTTCATTTTATGTTAACTTGAAAATTTGGCTCAGAGTTATTAAGTGGACGTCCAGAGTTATTAACTAATTTTTGAGGTTTCCAAATCGCTTTTGTAATGATCATCAAACACTATATACGTCAGAATTCCGAGTTTATCAAGTTAAGACAATTAAATCCTTAGCGCTTTAGATATATTATTACTCATAGCTCTAATTACTGCAGCTTACTGTTAATACTTTAAGAGACAGTCACCAAAGACAACTCTTGAACTGTAATTTAAAATTTCTTTTCTTTGTTAATTAATTAATTTATGTTCTTGAGGTCCTGATTTTTCACTTCTTCAGCTGTCAAATATCTTTACCATAGAGTTACGCGGAACAAGAGGGAGTTTTCTTATCAATAGAGAATCGATCTTGTACACATACAATTATTACGTGATCCTGAACTAGACATTGTTGCATGCGAGAATAGAAAGAGAAAAAGGAAGAATTCTAATTTCTAATAAGTAACTTTTATACCTGTGAGTTATATTTTTAAATTAAATTATTTACATTAATTTTGTATTAATTTGCTATTACCTTGAAACTAAGGACGAATGATAGCTGAAGCAATTGTCAAAAAGAAGATAATAACTGCCATAGTCAGTTTTTTGGAAACCCTTTAATGTCAAATTTCAGTCAACTATCGGTTAAATACTCCGCTGTCAATTTCTATTTAAAACGCGAGTCATCCTGTGAATTCTATATAAAATACAGATGTACATATAAAAACAAAAAAAATAAATAAAGTTTACGTGGCATTTTTTGGGTAGTTCAAGCCAAAATATACATCCGTTCACAAAAAATCATCATAAAAAGAGACATTCAAAGATGAATAAGGCTGACATATGGCCCCAAACAGCATCCAAAAATGCACTTTATTATTGGTTAAACACAAAATCAAAAAAAAAATTTAAAAAAAAAAAAAATACAAAAATTAAAATGAATAAAATACAAAATAAAAAAAAAAAAAAAAAATTGTTGTCTATTTTTGATTCCAACATATCTTTGCAGATCAGGAAGAAGTTTTGTATTTTCTTTTAAAAAATTTTTTTTTTTAAATATGTACTATTTTTAGAAAATTAAGTGAGAGATGATTTTTAAATCACCAAAAACAAAAACTTTAATAATATGTATATATATATATACATATATATTTTAGTAATTTGATAGTATTGCATTACATTCAAATGGATTCAACAAAAGTTATGAGGCTTTTTTCAGTTGTTTTGATAATAATGGGGAGTACTTTTAACTCGTGCTATCATACTTCTGACTACTTCACATACATTTTGATTGTTTCATTCAAACAACAGGAAGTTTAAAGTTCTAAAGTCATTATCCTAAAACCTTGGGATATCTATTCTATATACCGAGGAAGTGTATATTATCTTAAAGATATCCAACTAATAAAGTAATCATTTTAAAAGTTACAAGATCATCTGAACAATAAGAGCCTGGGTATATTAAAAACACAAGATGTATTGAAAATTATTTTAAATAATTATACGATTTGTTTTTTTGGGGTGGCGGGGATTTTTCTAAAATATTTAAAGTAGAACGAACTTTCATCTATATTAAAAAAAAAAACAAAACGTATAAGTGATCTATATGACAAAATGATTATTGAACACCAGGTGTACGTACTATGAATATATTTAGCATTTTTATATGTTACTTTTGAAATAAAATTAGAAAAAGACGAGGAAGAGTGTAGTAGAGTAGACTGTGTCAACTCTGGGATACCCGTATGACCGTAACATATACATTATATCATCCGGTTAATTACTTTTGGCTTTATTAAGTGTAGTGGAATACTCATATAAAATAAAGAGTTGTATGGCAGCTACTCGAACCCTCTGTCGTAGACCAACCAAATTTTGCAGAAACTTTGGTCATTACACTAAACAATTTTTGGCAAAAATTCAGACACCCAGCTTCATTAGGTGGAGAGTAATGCTCATATAAAATAAGGAGTTGTATGGCAGCTACTCGAAACCTCTGCAGCAGACCAACCAAATTTTGCAGAAACTTTGGCCATAAAACTAAACTACTTTTGGCAAAATTTCAGACACGCAGCTGTAATAGGTACAGAGTAATGCTCATATAAAAAAAGAAGTTGTATGGCAGCTACCCGAACCCATGGACCAAAATGGCTGGATTTAAATAGCGATGACGGCTATTGCAAAAAAACGAATTTGCGAAAATTTCAAGATTCTAGCTCCTTTAGTTTTTGAGTTATCGTGCGGACGGACGGACGGACAGACGGACAGACGGACGGACGGACGGACGGACGGACATACATAGCTAAATCGATTTATTTTTCGATTCTGATCCGATCCATACACTTGAGTCTATATCTACCCCCCCTCCTTCTCTGCGTCACAAACGTAATGGCAAATTTATTATACCCTTTGACTATATAGTCATACGGGTATAAAAAATAAAGTGAAAAGTTTATTAGTTTTTTTTTTTTTTTTTTTTTTTTTGAATATATATATAAGTATATATTTATTTCTTATTTGTTTCTCCTTCGGGATTTTGAAGATTTGAAATCGATGCTAACTGTCAAAATCATCAAGCATTTGTTTATTTAAATATATAATAGGTATGTTCATATACAAAATAGTTTTTAAGAAACGGAAATCGCATTTTTTGTTTTTTTTTTATTTTGAAATATTTTATAGAAAAAAATAAATCTATAAATAAAAATTTCAAAAAAAATCAAGAAATCACTCACTCTATACAGAAAGAAAGAAAGTTGAACTTTTGAATATAATCTATGGAAAAATTAAAAATTAAAATAAATTATTATTCAATATTTTAGAAGAGTCACATAAGATATAATATAAACTACATAGATATATTACAATTTCCACTGGATACTTTGAGTGGGATGGTTTGTTTGTTTTTTCTTACTATACTGAGCTTAATATATCTAAGTTTAGTGGTGTAGAATTCAATAAATAATTTGAAAAATTGTAATTTTAAAAAACACCTTAATTGAATACTTTCAATGAATTGAATGAAACACTAACAATAACACTAACACAATACCGTTTGGATTCCCAATAACAAAAGAAGAAGTTAAAAAGGCGGTATTGTCATCAAAAAACAATAAAACTACAGACCCGGATGATTAATAAAATTAATAGATTATGATAATTTAGATATATTGGTCAAAATTTTTAATGAAATATATGACACAGGTAATTTCCCAGAAGATTGGCTAAAGTCGACATTTATTACACTCCCGAATGCGAATGCTAAAAGCTGTAAAGATCATCGTCTGATAAGTTTAATGAGTCATGCGCTTAAAATCTTTCTTAAAATACTGCAAAGTCGAATGTATTCGAAGTGCGAAGCACATATGGGAAAAACGCAGTTCGGATTTAAACAAGGCACAGGCACGAAAGAAGCTCTTTTTGGCGTAAATATATTGGTACAAAACTGCGTCCACTTTCAAGTACCTTGAATGCTGGCTAAACGAAGACTGGAGTTGTAATGGGGAAATAAAGTGCCGAATTGAAATGGCCAGGAAGGCATTTCTTAAATATAAGGATCTTTTCTGCAGCAGGAACCTCAGCATGAAACTGCGGATACGTTTCGTTAAATGTTATGTCTGGTCTGTTTTATATATGGTGTAGAAGCATGGACAGTAAAAGTAAAAGATATGAACAAGCTTGAAGCATTCGAAATGTGGACATACAGAAGAATGCTCAAGATTTCATGGGTAGACCGTGTCTCGAACGAGGAGGTTCTTAGAAGAATGAACGTGACAAGAGAACTAATCACAACTGTCAAACGTCGAAAAACAGCATATTTTGGCCATGTAATGAGGAGTGCGAAATACGAGATGTTGCAGCTCATTGTGCAGGGGAAGATCGAAGGACGAAGGGGAGTTGGTAGAAAACAACTGTTTTGGCTCCGAAATATTAGAAATTGGACTGGCATATCGGAAATTGGTGCACTGGTAGAATCAGCAAGGGACAGGGAGCAGTACAAACAAATCACACAAACTATCATATGACGCTAACATTCTGTAAAGAATATGCAACACAAGAAGAAGAAGAATGAATTTCTAGAGATTTAAACACGTGCCAGATAGATTAATTAAAATTGTTTTTTTTAGATATCTAAAGATAATGGGATTCAATATAATCGTGGAACATCCTAACATGAGAATATTGGAGGGAGTAAATTGTCGATTGCAGAGCTTATACAAATTTTTAAAGGTACTGGGACTACAGAGTGGTCTAAGGGATCAGGGAAGTAAGAAGGGAAGTAAGAAAAATAAAGACTATTGTAGTTGAAGACAAGTTTCAAATACTTAACGCACAACTGATCTAGAACATCCACTAAATTATAAGTAGGCCTCGTCAGACCTAAAGAAACGCGTAAATGTGACATCAACTGCTCGAAAAAAATTATTAGAAGCGAATCTTAGAACACATCGCTCAGTATAAAAGTATATTCTAAAGAAATTAACGAAAGTTATTTGACATCATTGGGCCCAAGAACACTTAAGTTGTTCCAGCGAGATGTGAAGTCGTATGATGTTCTTTAATTACAGTAAATTTAAGTTGCATGTCAGATATGGATGACTACTCGAGCGTAGAAACCCAGGACAGCGGCTTTGCGAAGTTTGTGTTCAAGAAGTACCGAATAAAACTGAAGATAGTCTCATCTGGGTTCACTTTAGTAGAAATGCTTTGAAAAACTTGCGATTATTAATTAGAATATTGCCGCAGATGTATACCTAGATGTTTTGGAAAATCGGTTAAAGCAGCTTGTTGAAACTGATTGGTTCATATTCGGAGAAAGCCTAAACTCTTTTATCGCCTTAATAAATCGATACCTAGAGGATCAAGGCTAAAAAAATTTTACTTCCTTAAGCAGTTCCTATCACGTACTTCAATTAAACTTACATAATTTTTCCCAATATAAATAGCTGAGCAAAATAGTTGTCGAGTTATAGAGAATAATTATTAATTTTAAGTCTTTATATGACAATGGCTTTGAATATCAGTTGATATTCCAACACGTGAAAAATGCATAAGAAATCTAGATGTGGAAAAACTATTAAAAATTGGTACTTATGATTAAATTTTATATATTTGGAAATTTAACATACAAATGGAGCCTCAGAGAGTTATGTACGATGATTACAAATATTCCCTGGGAGATATTTTCGGAAAAGTAACGAAATATTGTATTATAAACTCTCCCTCGGAATTGAAATTAAAAAGCGTTTTCACTATTCGTAAGTTTAGCTATTAAGAAATCCGATGAAAATAAAATCAAGAGCTTTCGTATTTTTGCTTTGAATGGAATTATCATTTGTAGTGAAAATTTTTATATAAACATTACAGCAAAAATTTTAAAAATATGTAAGTATTTGCTTTATTTTGAATACTATTTTGTTTTACTTCTTTAACATCAAAGGGTCTAGAATAACAAAAAATAAAAACCAATACAAAAAAATTCCTTGAGAAAATAAGTGAGAGGCCTAATATCGCTTAAGGGTTCCCAAAGAATGGTATGAATGGTATGAATGAAGCGAAAAAATATTGGGAAGAATTAATGGTGGAGTTAAACGATTTAGTATATATGGAGAGCTCCTAGTAGGTGTGGTATCCTGGAGAAATTATTGCCATTATTAAGTAATCCTACGAAAATGCGAGGTGTCGAGTTTTACACAATGGACAGTTGACTGATTCGTTTGAGGTAAGCAGGGTGTAAGCAGGGTGTTATTTTTGGTTGTGATGGACGAAATCTTAACCGCAACCGTAGGCGTAGATGAGAGGTATGGCATTCAGTGGCGACTAGGAAAACATTTAAGCCACTTAGATTATGCTGACGATGTAATTTTCATGGCACACACAAGAAATGGTCTGAACGAAATGTGCCAAAATTTGAACACATATGGCAAACGAGCTGGTCTAAAAATAAGTGGAGCTAAGACCAAAAGCATGTGTACGGAGCACTCAACACATCAGCAAATTCTACTAGAAGAAAGTCAAATTGAAGAAGTAGAGCAGTTCAATTATTTAGGAAGCATAGTGACATCCAATGAGGGAACAGAAGTTGATGTTGACAGCAGAATAAATAAAGCTAGAACTGCTTTTGGAACTCTATCAAACATATGGCACGACGACGAGCGGGTAGACCAAGGAAAACATGGAGAAGTACTGTTTTGAAAGAGGCAGAAGCGTCATGCAAAACGAGATTACACATAAAAGGAATTGCTAAGGATCGTGAAAGGTGGAGAGGATTTGACGCCCTATGCCCCACCAGAGGTTCTAGATCCAATAAGTAAGTAAGTAAGCGATTTAGGGCCTACGACAAAGGATGCTGGATGCTACATGCCGGTAAAAAAGTTTAAACCTGAAAAAAGGACATAAACAAATGTTGGTACACAAAACAAAACGTTTTTACATCCAGTCATCTAATTCAAATGAATTATATGTATCTCTAATTCATCTTCCTTCCACTTTTACCACTCGATTTTTGTCCTGCTGCTCCTCTTAAAAAAAAAAATTGTATTCCCAATATCTATTTTTATTTCATAAATTTTATACTTTTACACTGCCGCTCAGTTTATTTCAATTCAAATAAATATTTCAAAATATTCTTTTAACAAAAAGCTATACAATTGTAAGAGAACAATTCCGACAAAAGCTTAATAAGCTTAAATATTAGGAGCACTTTTTGTTCGGAGTTCATAATATAAAACTGTACCGAATCCGTAAAAAGCTTCTTTGCTCGAGCGAAGCTTGGAGCTTGCAATAAGAGTAGTGGTGTGGTGGGTTAATGTTGTTAATATTGAAAAATAATTTTTCTTTACAAATCACCATGGTGACCAAATATATATACTGAAATATAAAATATGTGATATAAACAAAATTTATAATATTACTTATAAAATTAATAAGTAAGTAGTATAATATGCCTGCCACGCCTGAAAAGTAAAGGCATGCTTCACTCGCTTATTACATTGTATGATGTAAGGGACTGTTTATAAATAAATAGCATACAGATACATAAATACAGATCTACACATCAATTATAAGTTTCTTTACTAATTGTACACCTTTGGTTTATTTAATTTTTCAAAAACAAAGTTTTACATTTTTTAAATTCTATTAAGAAAAATTAGATCGATCATCTAAATCAAAGTGATAACTTGGCATTCTTACAGTTTTGTCAAATTATATTTTAAAATGAGGGTAACTAAAAATCGAATAAAAAAAAAATACGAATTTATATATTTTTAATTAAAACACTAATTAATTAACAAAAAAAATTTATTGGCGCCAATATTATCTATTTCTTTCTGTTATTTTGGCTCAAGATATCACCCACCTATCTTTCGTCATTTTAAATAGCCAAAAGTTCTCAATTTATTTTAAAATAAAAATATTTTTATTTTTAATTTTTTTTTCTATTTAATTTAAAAAAAAAATCTGTAGATTCAAACAACAATGTAAGATACAAATAATATATAGATAAATCATCTTTTCTCTTTCTAATTTAATTCTCTTTTATTTTAATTTTCTTTTGAAAAAAAAAGAAAAACAAAAATGAACTCAAAAATAAATAAAATTTTATTTTGTATTCATTTGGCCAGATGGACGTAATAATTATTTAAAATTATTTTACCTGATAATTTTATTTTTATTGTTTTTTTTTTTAAATTAAAACGACATTTAAATAAAAAATTTACAATAATAAAATAGTCATTCACCTAACATATGATTGCTCGGAATCTTTAATGAATCATTTTGAAAAATTTCGTATTATAATTTAAAGGATGATTCATTATTTTTTAATAATTACAGAGTATTTTCACACAGTATAGTATTTATTAAAGAAAATTTAAATTTTATATTTTTATATTATATTTTAAACAATATAAATTTTCAAAAGATCGATTGAAATCTTAATTAAACGGACTCGAGTTCAAGTCCTATAGTAAAAGGGTAAAATTTTTATTTGTTTTTGAATTGATTGGGTTTCCAATTACCATAGAGTTCAAATTAATGGCATATATCCAATAATTAATAATTATATATCTTTAATAAAAAAAATAAATTAATATAAAAAATAATTTAAATTCAATAATATAATTCACAGACATAAAAATACCGTATGACTCAGTAAAAAAAATTTAACAACAAAATTGGAATTGTCCGTAGAAATCTAAGACCTCACGTGATTATCTCTAAATCAAAAGTGTAATTAATTCTATAGCACTATTGTATGTATAAATTGTATGTGAAACTTAATAAGATCAATCTTAAATATATACTTATTATTGTAGAGGCAAGCTTGTAAGCCTAAGGCCTAAAACATTCTGACAGTAAGCGATTTTTTGTGGGTATTTTATTACTTGCTGTTTGTTTGTACTCACTACATACGTGTCCGCCTGATAGTTGAAAACTTAACGCAAAAATAAAATTGGAAACCAAGATCAACATATAAGTATTTTCAATACTTCTATACTCTTCTATACTAATTATATGTAAGAAACATTATACTTCTTGAATTTATGAAGAATTTAAGTACTTTAGGGTGCGTTTATATTGGAGCTGCGATAAGTGATAAGAACGTCAACAAGATCATAGCGTAGAAAATTATATATCGTTTATCTTGATTAAAGCGATGCTCCAATATAAACCCCTCTTTTAAAATCATGTATAGGGTTTTAGGGTTGTGTAGAGATAACCGCATAGCTTATTGACGCTCTTATCACAATATAAACACACCCTTAGAAAACTTGTTAATGATTTTCATGAGATAATTTAGGAAAAAGTTGTTGAATTTTAGAGTGAAAAAGTTAAAAATGATTACGGAACCTTTATTTATTTTTAAAAGACCTTCCTTCTGGGCAAATTCAGATGTAAAAAGAAAAAGTGTCGCTCATAAAAAAGCATTGTCCTTTTTACCAAATACTATTAAGCTTTGAATAAAACATCTGCAAAAATACCCTGCACTCAATAATCCCTTTATCTTCAATAAAATTTCACTTGAAAGATACTTGAAAGATAAAATCAAAGAAGGTTGAAGCATTTAAAAAGATGAAGGGAGGGAAGAAAGATACAGCACGTATTCGTATTCTTAAATGATGTACAACCAAATTTAACATAATTAAGTTTCAAAATTTTACCACCTCATTATTATAAAATTACAATGAATTTAAAAAAAAAAAAAAAAATTACTTTGTTCATTAAAATTTTAAAATTTCAATCAATTTTTTGTGCTGCCTGTTTTGTAAATTGCAAAAAAAAAAAATAAAAAAAAAAAAAAAATCAAATATAATTTATAGTCTATTAAACAGAACATCATTTTCTTGGAACACTACTGAACACAGGGCCGGCCCAATTGCCAGGCGACCAAGGCGCCAGCCTAGGGCGCCAAATACAGAGGGGCGCCAAATTTAAGTTTTATCGATTTAAAAATTTTTTTTTTATATAGCATACGATATAATATAATATGCACTTAGTTTTCTATCTAATTTTTATTATTAATGATGAATGCTATGATTTTTTTATTCACATATATGTATATCATTATAATAAAAAAAATAAATAGAACTAATAATGCATATGCAGTATGCTATACTAAAGAAAACGAGGAAGATTATAGTTGCCCTTGTCAACTTTTAGATACCCGTGCATACCCACTATGGTGTATAAAATAAACCGTAATTTACTTCCCTTATACATTTAACTCATTACCCCATAATTTTGAAGTAAAAAAAAAAAAAAAAAATTAACAAAAAAAAAAAAAAAATCACAAAACAAAAAACAAAATTTTCATTTATTGTCCCATAACCTTAGCTTAAAAAAAAAAAAAAAAAAAAAAATTAACAAAAAAAAAAAAATCACAAAAAAAAAAATATCCCAAAAAAAAATTACAAAATTTTCATTCATTGTCCCATAACTTTAGCTTAAAAAAAAAAAAAAAAAAAAATAAAAAAAAAAAAAACAAAAAAAAAAAAATTGGCCCACCCTAAAAGTCCGATGGTCCGAGTGATGTCCAACTTTGCCAAGTAACTTGCCCTATTAATTTACCTGCCCAATTTTAATTTTAACATTGTAGCTTCATTAGATTCACAGTTATTGAATCGAAAACTTTGTATGGCAGCCCCCCGAAAATGGGGCCCTAACATTTTGAAACTTCATATAAGTGCTCGATTCATTATATAACTAACCGTGTGTAATTTTCAGCCTCGTAGTATAATTAGTTTTGAAGAAATTCATATTGGTGCAAAGAAGTTGTATGGCAGCCCCCCGTAAATGGAGCCCTAACATTTTGAAACTTCATATAAGTGCTCGATTCATTATATAACTAACCGTGTGTAATTTTCATCTGCGTAGTATAATTAGTTTCGAAGAAATTCATATTGGTGCAAGGAAGTTGTATGGCAGCCCCCCGAAAATGGGGCCCTAACATTTTGAAACTTCATATAAGTGCCGGAGTCATTATAAACCTAACCGTGTGTAATTTTCATCCACGTAGTATAATTAGTTTTGAAGAAATTCATATTGGTGCAAAAAAGTTGTATGGCAGCTCCCCGAAGCCTTGGTCCGATTTTAACCAAAAACAATAGGGAACCTAGAAATTGTCTAAAAATGACTTTGTGTGAATTTCAAGACTCTAGCCCTTTTAGTTTTTGAGTTATCGTGCTGACACACGGACGGACGGACGGACGGACGGACGGACGGACGGACGGACGGACGGACAGACACACATAGCTAGATCGACTAATTTTTCGATTCTGAGCCGATACGTACCCTTGACACTATATCTAGCTCGTCTAGATCGATGCGTTACAAACGGAGGAGCAAATCTAATATACCCGATGTCATATATGTATGCACGGGTATAAAAATTAAAAATGATAATCATCTTTCATCGTAATAATTGATAAGAATTATGATTGAATTTTTTTTACAGTTACTTTCAAATATTTCTTTGATTGCTTTTGAATGTTTTTTAAAACTATATATACTATATATGTACATAATGTCGTTTTTAAAAACTATATATAATATAATATTGAACAACCTTTTTTGCAATTTGAATATAACGTTCAAGAAATTCCCGATGTAAATGATCCAGAAAAATATTACAAAAATCACGTTTTTAATGTTATTTTGGATCAATCGTTGGTATCTATATCCGAAAGGTTTCAACAAATGAAAGATTTCGAAGATGTATGGGGTTTCTTATTAAATATAAAAAATAATGATAATGATCGTAATGAGTTGCTGAAAAGTTGCAAAGATTTACATATAAAATTAACAAATGATGCTAGTAGTGTTATAAATGGCATCGAACAATGCCACGAAATCGAATCATTAAAGCAGTTGGTACCAGACGAAGTGAATGATCCATTAACATATTTAAAATATATAAATAAGAATAATTTGCAAAGTACAGTACCAAGTTTGTGGGTGGCTTTGCGGATCCTTGTAGCAATTCCTGTTAGTGTTGCGAGTGGTGAAAGAAGTTTTAGTAAACTAAAACTTATTAAAACGTATTTAAGATCAACTATGACAGAAGAGAGGTTGAATAATTTGGCTATAATATCTATAGAAAATGATGTCGTACAAAGCCTAAATCTGGAGACAGCTATAGAAAAGTTTGCTGACATGAAAGCCAGAAAAAAATCATTCACGTAAATTCATATAAATTCCTTATTAACTTTTGTTTTATTTTTTTTGTTTTGTTTTTTTGTTTTTTTAAGTTTTGTTTATTAAGTTTTGTTTTATTTTATATAGAAAAGAATTAATAAAAAGTTTGTGTTTTTTTATAGTATTTCTATGTATTTTTTTAAATAGGGCGCTTTTAGCTTTTTTGCCTTGGGTGCAAAATTATGTCCGGCCGGCGCTGACTGAACATATGAACAGAAGAACATAAAATATAACATTGTGTACAAGTGTAACTTTTCATTTCACTTTCAGTTATTTGATGTGGTGATTATGGTGAGTGTGATGAATTTGTTATTAAGAAAATGTGTGAAAAATCACAAAAAAAAAAGAAAAATAAAATTGTTTTTCTTTTTTTACCTTTAAATTTCAAAATAGATGAAAAAAATTTTTATTTTGTTGCGAATTTTCATTTAAAGTGAAATTAAAAAAAAAAAAATTAGTAGATATTTAGAATTAGAAAAATTTTCGTAGACATTTCATTTTGAAAAATAATTTTTTTTTAAATTTTTAAAATATGATTTATAGAAAATCAGTGTAAAATTATTAAAATTATAATATCCTGTGATTTTTTAAAATAAAAATTTTTGAATTTTCAGGTGAATTTATTTCTCTTTGAGGTTTTAAAAGGCACATCTGTTTTTTTTTATATATATTAAGTATTGCAGCATAACTGCAGGAATGATTATCGGCAAACTTGTGAGAGGTCATTACTAGGTAGTGCATGATAAGAAAAACATCAAAGCCTGAGATACTCGGGCAGAGCTTTAACTCCTAAGTCTTTATTTCAAACAAAGCCTATGCTTGAAGACACATAGTTTTTGCATGAAAAAGTCGGAGTTCAGTTTAAGCTCTAGGCCTGGGTTAATTAAATGTGAGAGATTTAAGTCTCCAAAATAAATACATAGAAATTCTTCAGACTGTAGTTACTTTACCCTTATTTAAAAAACCTCACTTTTATTAACTTGGAAATTCACTATGCATGAACCATTTATTACATAAAAGTTCTTACTAATTCCTGGGTTCATTTTACTCCGTCTACAAGGTTGAATTTATTAGTTACCGGGGTGGGATTTAAAATATAAAAAAAAATCCTACAAATCTATCTTTTCTGTCTTTTCGGTTATTCACGACTAATTTGTTCAAATTTTAGCTTTTAAATAAGATCACCTAGGATGTTTAAAGTGTACACAGAGTCTTCTATCTATGGTGTATGCAGATATAAAGTGTGAAGACTTCATTAAATGCATTTTATTGTTTTTTTTTGCTTAAAGTCCTGATCTCCAGCTTTGGGAGCCAATTGAGAAAACAGGAAGGATTTCAATAGCAAAAGCGGCTCTTTTATAACGGCGAATATGGGAAAATTTAAGAACCGTAGCTCCCTTAGTTTTTGAGTTATCGCGCAGACAGACGAATAGCCACGCATCGCTGAATAGATCTACTTTTCGATTATGATTCAATCGATACCTTAGAGTCAATATCTTTCCTCCTCCATTACAGTGTCACAAACGGTATGGCAAATTTAGTAATTCAGGACAATTTGGCCTACGTTCATACGGGTGGTAATTGCAAAAATAGGTTCGATGCACTTAAATCAGTTATAAATAGATACCCCTTTTTGCAACTTCTTATCCTCATTCCTTTCTGCAGCATTGTTCCAATCTATTCTACAATGCTACTAAACAGTTTCAAGTATCTGCTGATAACAATATGTTCTTCAAAACATGTGGTGATAATTTAATCATTATCAAAAAATCATCATTTTATATTAAATCGACTTAAAACATTTTATTTCATGAACAGTTTAACAGACGGTTCTTTACAAAAAAACAAAAAAAAATTACAGCAATATTGTTTAATTACATTTAAAATTAAATGAGCTATATAAGAATTCATTTTAATGTCAATAGACCGACACTGTTATGGCATCAACTCGAAAGTGAATATTACATTTTTTTTTTAAGTTTTTTGAAATTTTATTTTCTGTATTTTTGCTGTTTTGGTTTATCGAGACTTGACATTTTTGGATAATTTGCCAAGAATTTAGTAATAAAATTTAACGTTAAATAGTTTATTTATTTTAACAACAAAAATAAATATTTTGTTTTACTTGAAGACGTTTTTTTTTTTTAATTAATAAGTGAGAAAATTGTTGAGAAAACTAAAAAAGAAAAACTAAAGTGAAAGTGAAAAATTGACAATTGTGGAAAATCGCCAGGATTATAAGATTTTGCAAGAAAATCTGATTAGAATGGGAATGTAGAATTTTTAAGGGGAAGGGACGAATTTTAGAGCCTATTGTAAGTGAGTTTTTCAACTACTTGCTCGGATTGCAGTTGATATTTAATATTATTCCAAAATAGATTATGTTTTCGTTAGCTGTTTCCTTGATCTGTTCAATACATTTTTTGGGTCCTCACGTTTCCATTTTTCCTGTATCCATTTCTAAGATCAGTTGCGTTATGATATTGAGCTGCTCTGCCTGCTTCCAAAGCGATCTATAAATTAAATTCAAACGTATATGGAAACGTTTTTTAGGGATTTTAACTTTTTTAGTGATCTCTTTAAAAATTTGGATTTTTCTCACAGCTGTCCACGCCAAATTTTTTCACTATAAGTTTCACGGCTGTTGGGTATTTAGAAAATATCAACTGGACTTGATATTAGGCTGGAATATGCCGCATATTGCGGAAAACTTGAAGCTGGATTAGATTACTGGTTGTTAGCCTCGTTTCGCCACACCATATTCTGAAACCGATTTTACGCATTTCAAAAATATTCTTTTGTCGCTCCAATTATCTATGAGATTTTTTTTACATTGGCTGCAAACATTGCTGCTTTTGCCGTCTCTTACCTTTTAGGATGCTGATTAATTTCAAATTTTGAACTACTTGAAAGCTCGTAGAATCTTTTGTTAGCTTTATTAATACAAAGTAAATTAATAAGTCAGATAAGTTTTAGACATGTTAAATCGTTGAAGCCTTCCTTAAATTCCTTAAAATCTTTGTATCTAGGATGCACGTATTGTCCCTTATACACAATGTTTTTTGAATTAGCAACTTGGATTTAAATTTATGTATCCTCTAATTGAAAATTATCTAGTGCAAAAATGTTATTTGTAATGAAATTGCCTGGAGCGTCTTCCGGGCTAGTCTTATATCAATATTTAAGTATAAATCATTTGCAATTCTCCTATTCTCTTTTTAAAATTAATCTGTACTTTAATCCAATTAAAAACATCCAATCAGATTTTAATGATCAACACCAGTTGATTTTTTCTCTTCCTTAACTCAAATTTAATTAAAAATTACGTCATCATGGCGTTAGATTTAATTTTGTTTTCTTTTTAATCAGAAGCTTTGCTAATTGAAACAATAAATTTAAAAAATTGATCTGGTCTTATTTTAATCTCAGTCTACTTATCTTGTTGTTGTTTTGTGTAAATTTACTGGCTCCTACCCGTTGTTCAACTGAAACAAATCTTATTAATTTTTCAACATACGTTTTTCTTAAATATATTTCAACTAAATATTTCAAATCATCTTTTTACGATTCATTAAATTATTATAAATAATTTAAACTAAAAAAAAAACCATATGCAAAAATAAATACATAAATTTTAATATTAAAAATTTTGATTACAGATCCTATTTATGATAATATACATTTTATCGAATTAAAGTAGAGTCATAAAATTTTATTAAAAACAACCTGCAAATTCAATGAAAAAAATAAAAACAAAAATACTTATTAATAAATTGCAGGTGCAAAAAGTGTTTTATTTTTTCATTTAATTTTGAAAAATTTCCAAATAAACGTAAATGAATTTATAGAAAATAATTTACAAATTCTTAAGTCTTTAGTAAGCATTTAAGCGGAATAGTTTGTTTTAATTTTTTTTTTTGTAATATGTATTTATTTATTTATTTAAGGTATCAAGTCAGTGGGATAGTTTCTGTTCTTCATCATTTCTTCCTTTTTCAAAGTTTTATTAAATGAAATACCGTTATAATTTTTATACACTGAAAAAGATTAGATTTTGAAGCATTTTCCTTTTTCTGAGATTAAATCCTGCAGGTTACAAATTTTTCAATTAGTTGAGGTATATGAGCGTTGCAGACTTGTATAAATAAATTTCAAAGAAAAATGTATTTATTAAAATTGCTGCAGATCCAAAAATCTAGTGAGGAATATGAAATTGTCCGAACCTGAAATGAAACCTGTTGATATTAAAAGGTCGTATTTGATTTATCCGAACAATCAATATTTTGTAGAAAACTGGTTTTCAGAAAGTGGAAAACTGGTTTAAATAAAAATTTATTTATTAATATCGGCTGTGTGACACAGTTGTTAGAATGCCGACCTTTCATGAGAAAGTCCCGGGTTCAAATCCCAGTGAAAGTGAAGCTACTATTCGCAATTGGGTTCAAATAAATAGCTTAATCAATAATTAGTAATAAAAATACATTAATATAACAATAGAAACATTTAATTTAATTGAATAATATAACTCACAGATTATAGAATATAATATAACTAAATTACAAAATTATTACAATACAAACAAAAATAGAATTTTATTTATTGAAAGTCTAAGATATTTCTACATGTTATAAGGCGTAGTTGTATGTGGAATTAATTTGACCAGTTCTAATAATATAATATAATATTTCCCCCTGTTCCGACATGCGTACATATAGACAGGCTGCTTAGCCTATAACAGTGACAGTGACAATTCATCATCATAATATTTTCTTTCAGGCAATGGATCATTGTTTGATATCATAGAAGAGTTTCTGTGTAGTATTAGATGAAGTTAAGTGGAATAATGTTGTTTTTAGTTTTTTTTTTCAATCTTCTAAATTACACTACCTTTTTAATAACTTTAAGTGTTGAACTTAACCAAAATGCTAAGTTTTTATGATATGATATGAGCGAACTCAGAAACGGAAAATAGTTTTAAAAGTATGCAATAAAATTATAAGAACATCTCAAACTTGATTAAATTTTATATTGTAACAAAAACTTAGTAAACTTTTCTAATGATTTGCATAAATTGATGGTTCTAACATGTGTAAACTGGTTAACAGAACGAAATCAAATTTTTTTTCTAATTTCTTTAATTATTATATTACTTTCCGTTAAGTTTCACAAAATTCCCTTAAGTATCGCGTTATATATAGAAACTAAAATTTATAAAAGAAAACACAAAGAGAAATTAAATTATACATAATACACCTCATGTGCAGGTGACATTGACTGTAACAGTTTAATTTTTTTATTTTATTATTTTTTTATTTGTTACCTGAATCGAATTAATTATGTGATTTGATCAAATTCACTTGATCATCATTGATTCTATTGTGTTTCCTATATTTTATTTGTTTTTTTGCTTTTTTTAATGGTTTTTTCTTCTTTTGAATGCTTGTAAAGGTAGAAAGTAAATTAACTTTAAATATGTGAGAGAATTAAAGGATTTTTGAAGATCATGTGTAATCAAAAACATTTTATTGTTGTATTCTATTACATAATTTTACCTTCAAATTTAACAGAAGAAACGGATTTTTTTCTCAAAAATAAGATTATTTATTAGGATAATAGCAAAATCGTTAATATGACATTTTTGTCCCCATTTTTGTTTTATTTTAAATTTATTAGAAACATAAATTTTGATACATTTTTAATTCCCATTAAATTATTATTTTTAAAATCAACAGAAGGCAGTTTTGATTAGAATTGGTGTTGTAAACGGAAAAGCTGAAAGTACCCTGGGAAAATTATTAGTTATAGTTCAATAAATTGTTATACATATATTTAAGCTTGATTTGTTTTGCAATAGGAAACTTTCATTTTAAATTTAATAAAGTAATATGATTTTTGTAAAGATTTTTACAAAATTTTGTTTAATAAGCGCATATCTAATAGCGCATAACTGTTAATCTATACTGGTCAGAGTTATTAATAACTGTATTAGTATTTTTTTATAAACTTTCAATCAGATATTTTTTTTTTCTTACACGCTAACTAAACGCTAGGAACGGATTCCTGTATACATAACATGTAGGTTTAGTTGGAAAGGGAAGGAAAATAGGATATTAAAAAAATTAATTTGAATAGATTCGTTTTGAAATTTTGAAAGTTGCAGTATGGGACATTATTGACAGAGGGGAACACATTAGATGGAAGCATGTTCCACATCTTAGCAGTCCTCACGACAATATGTTTCCATAACGAGGTTTAAACCATCTTGGAATTTCCACAGTGTAGAAATGAGCATTTGCTTCTCCTCTGGTGTTGCTTGCTCGACCGGGCCACCTATTAGGCGTAAGACACAATTTTGAATTTTGTCGAGGTAATTCAAAGAAGTTTGGGATGCGCTAGCCGAAATGTTGGAGTTGTACTACATCTTAGGTCGAATAAAGGCTTTATAGATATTGAACAGATTCTTAGAAGAGAATATGTTTTGCAACGGAACAGAAAACCCAAACATTTGGCATCATTCTTTGATATATAAAAGATATGCTCATTACACAGCATTTTTTGATTTATTTTTTTATTTTTACTACTATGGCAACATTTTTAATAAAATGTCAATCAATATTATCTTAATATCCTAATTCAATCACTTTATATGTATATGTGTTTTCATTTGATGTATTTCATTTGTATCTCCATTCGATCACTTCATATTTAACTTATTGCTTATAGGAAATTGTTAATTGAACAAGTTCGTTGAATAAGAAAAGATATTGTCATCGACAAAATTAAATTAAAATACATGTTTTGGCTCTTCTGAAGGGGTTGTTCTACCCGCGAAGGACCAAATGTCTCAAATATAGATGGTATTTGTAGCTTTCAAAAAATATGTATTCTTAATTATTTATTTAATGGGGATAATTCTATAGTTTTCAAGATATAGGCAGTTAAAATGGGTTTGGCATCTAACGTTGTTTCTGGAACACAAATGAAAATTCTCTTAAATGTATTCGGAAGTTTAAAAAGTCTTCTTTTAATCAAATATTTATTAATTTTTCAATTTTTTTAATTAATTTAACACTGCGACATTTTAAAGTTTTAAAATGGGGATATTTAAATAGAGATGCAACATGAAAATTGTTCAAAATATTTCAACATTCTTCTTTATGAATCTTCATGCTTCCCCAGGTTTTTTCTCTCGGATCAGAATCGAAAAGATAAAAACGATAACTTAAAAGCCAAAGGATTTGGGATTTTGAAGTTGTTAAATAGAAAAAGCCGTCCTGGCTATTGAAATTCATAGAACTTTTTTTTGTACAAGCATAACTCTATATTTAACAATGCTAATTCCCTAAAAATTTGCCTAAAAGCAGTTAAGGTAAAATTTGTTTAAAATATATAATAAAGCTGAGTAATTGAAATTTTGTCAAAAGTCGTTGTATGTGTGTAGGTTTGTACAAAGTGTAGTTGGTCAAATGCAACAAGTTTCGAATATCTGCTATACAATTTATTTTTCTTTAAATATAGCTCAGATTAAAAAAGTTGTTATTTGAAATTTTACAAAAAGCAATTAATTAGATTGTGTATTTCCTTGTCGGCCTCGTAAAGTTGACAAATCTATTTTACTCTGATTCCTAGTTTCTTTTTTTATTTAACTCAACCCCTGTCTAAAAAAATAAATTTGAAATGCAAATAAGAAATGCAATTTGTCATTGATGTATAAAATGTTAAACATTTAAATATACAACATAGGCGGCTTTTATTATAAAATCACACCCTATAAAATTGAATCTGATTGAGTCTTAAAGCAATCTGTTTTAATAGAAATACCACAATAAGGACACCAGTATAAATTAAGATGTCCTAAAATATTACATTCTCTAATTCCAACTATTAAATATTTTTTATTTGTTTTTATTTTATTAAGAATGTCCTAGAAAATAACTTTAACACACACAGAAATTATATGTGAAATAATGAATGACTCAAAAAAAGAAAAGATTTAATTTTCTTTTATCTCATTTTCTTATTCTAAAATAATAATATTTCGAATTGATTAAAAAAAAAAAAAAAAAAAAAAATAAAAATTGTTGCCAACAAAATTTCATACACAAAATATAAATGTATAATAAAATAAATGAATTAAAACCAATTTACAATAACTTGTTTTTGTGTGAATATTTGCTACTATCATTTTCTTTACATACTTATTATTTTCTATTTGGGGGAAAAATATTTTTATAGTACCATAATGGCGCCAGTGGATCAGAATATCAATATATATATCTAGAAATTATATTGTGGGTGAAATAAAAAATAAAAATAAAAAAAACTGTAAGTTTTGCGGGTGGGAATTTGGAAATGATGATACAACAAATTATATATGTAAAAAGTATATATATATATGAAATCAGAACAAGATGCTTATATGATTTTGCTCAACTACTACAAATATTTTAGTGTTAATACTATAAATTGAATACCAAGAAAAAACAAATCAAAGTTAATTTTTTTGCTATATCCTAAATATTTGTATTATACAGGATGCTTAAAAAATAAATAGTTTAATTTTACAAGAGCTAATTAGAAAAGGTGTAACATTTTTAGAAAAAGGATGATTTTTCGTACATAAGTTAGATTTTGCTTTCTAAAGATTTAAAAAAAAACAAAAACTTACTATCTGATTACAAATATCGGTTGATTTTCTATTTTTATCGTCAAATAACGGCTGGGTGGCACAGTGGCTAGAGTGCAGACTTTTCATGCGAAAGGCCTGGGTTCGAATCCCAGAGAAAGTGAAAATACTTTTCTGGATTTCGACTCGACTCAACTACAATTCGCCATTGGGTTCAAATAAATAGCTTAATCAACAATTAATAATTATATACCTTTAATAAAAAATATTTTATTTATTTATTTATAAAAAATATATTAATATAACAATTTAATTTAATTGAATAATATAACTCACAGATATAGAATACCATATAACTACAAATACAAAATATTACAACATAAACAAAAATAGAATTGTATCTATTGAAGATCTAAGACGTTTCTACAAGTTATTAAGTCTAGTACTATCTCAAGTATAAATTGTATGTGGAATTTATTAAGATCAATTCTAATAACGCGAATATAAAACGACTCTCTCCAACATGTACCTATGGTATAGACAGGCTTATTAGCTAAACATAAATTTTAGAAAGAAAATGTTAGTATGCAGAAGATTGATTGAAAGAACCACTTTTACACCGTTTACTGTACTGGAAAATATAACTCAAATAGTTTTATAGCTGTAAATTAACCCATAAGATTTTTGTATTTGAATTAATTTCTACTCTTAAATCATTATCATGAAATGATGAAAGTAAACTAATTTATATTGTATCAGACTATTGAACATGTAACCCACATTTTTTTGTAGAAATGAAAATAAAATTCTTAATTTAAAGCGTAATTTTCAAAAATTTTATTAATAATTGATATAATATAAGTTTAATATAAGTAAAATAAAATACATATAGGTAATTAAGTGTAGTAATTATGTAACTGAAAAAGAATCTTAAACACTCTGTATATTTTTTTATTTTTATAAAATTATTACATATTTAACAAAACGTTCTTTTTTTTTTTTTAAAAAGATATTTTATAATTGTTTTTAACTCCGAAAAGAGGGCTGAATTGTCAGTAACAACTATGTGAAAACAGTACATAACAAAACAACCATATAAAAAAGGTCAAATTTGGTTGAACCACTCGCAAAAATATATACATAAATAACACGATAACCAAGATCATAAATAAGGAAATTGCATTAATAAAGAGATTATTGGTATACACCAACATGTTATTAAATTTAAAGTAATTTAATGACCCAAAAATGTTTGTTAAAATGTTTCATGAACTATCATTATCTTTTATTTTATTTACTAGAGCTTAGGTAAATTTCAAGTAATTGTATTTATTGTTTTGTTTTGGGTGGGGGTAAAAGTCCCTTACACCAGGGACTTGCCCCCTGTTATGTATCCCTGCCCTCAGAGTCGCTTGTATTTTACAGCGCCTCGTTGAGCCAATTTGTGAAGCCCTCATGAACTGGATTAGTTTACTCTAGTCTCATTCCCTTACAATACTGAAGTCTTCCCAGTATCCTTCTACTAAGATCCTTAGTCTGAGGCTTTCCAACGCTTAGGACATTTGAAGGTAATTGTAATTTATGAAATATTTTTCGACCCCTTTTCCTCAACCTCTGCACTCTGCGGTAGTTGCTCTCTATCTATTCTGGTTACATGGGCCGGGCTTATGCCTGTTATCAAACTGAGATCTCCTTTTTTAGTTTTACGATCTTTTTCATTTTATTGCTACGGTTTTGAGCCAAGCTTTTATGAACCGTTTTACTTCCGAGTGTGAGAGTCCTATGGATTCTGTGCCCACTCTAAATTCTCTAAAGGCTCTTTCCATTTAATATGTTCTTTCATTCCAGGAGAATCCTGAATGTGCCGGGATCCAGTGTAGTTTTACCTGGAGTGGAAGCAAACTTGTTTCGAATGTGTTGTTTCGAATTTTTCAAAAATTGGTAGCACGTAAATTTGTTTCGAATACTTTTCATTTGTTTCGAAATTTTTATTTTGTTTCGAAAGTTTTTGGCAACACGTAAGCTTTGTTTCGAATAGTTTTTTTAGTCGTTTCAAAATAATTTGTGCGATAGATATATAGTTAACGCAAAAAAGTACAACAAAGGTAAATTTTTATAAAAATTAATTTTAAACAATATATTTGAAATTTTTGGATTAAATATTAAAAAATTAATATAATTTTAGCTACCTATTTAAAATAAAAATAAAATTTTGGAAAAAATGATATTTTTTGAAAGTGAATCTTCATCAGACGAAGAATATATACATAAAAACAAAATTGAAAGGAGATGGTTCAGAGATCAAAGTAACATTTTTGAACTTCCGACAAAGGAGTATGCATAAAGATTTATAAAGAAATACATTTTTTTGCAATTATAATATTTTTATTTTAGATTTAGTCAATACTTCAGAGTTAATAAACAAGCATTTAAAATGATTTTAGAATTTTTGAAATTAAAGACAAATATAAGAGCTACTGGAATTCAACCAACATTACAACTGGCAGTAACATTAAATACATTGGCTAGTGGTAGTTACCAAGTTAATGTTGGTAGTAATAAAGTGATATCAATGGCGCAGACAACAGTTTCTAAGGTATTCAGAAGTACTATACAAGTAATGGAAAAAGAATTATATACTCGTTGGATTTCCTTAAAGCAAGACGCATTCAATGCAACGCGGGAATATTTTTTCAATAAGAATATTTTTTCACAACAAAAAAAACAAAAACCATTTCAATTTTCAAAAGAGGTAAAAAAAGATAATTTGAATTTGAAATGAAACGGAATTTTTGGAAGTAAAACTTTTGTTTCGTTCATTTCTAATTCGAAACAATTTACGTGCTGCCGTTAAAATTTTGTTTCGAATAATTCGATTCGAAACAAGTTACATGCTGCTGCTCCTGGTCATTCAGTTTTTTCCAGCAGTTTAAGATTGCCCTTGATTTATTCAGACTGCTCCCCATTATTTTTATTAATAGGTTTGCAGTCTTTATAAATGTTTATTGTTTTAAAATAAATTAAACACAAATATTTGATTTTTTTGTATATTTCTTTTTATTTCGTTTCTTAGCAGAAACTTTTTTTATAACATTTTGCTATATACGGCAATATAATTTACAATTTTTTTAAAATTATTATCAATCAATGTTTTTCGATCGAATGCATAAAACTGAAGTTTAACTCAAATCTAATTTTATCAAACAATCATTATGAGTTTAAAATTAAGTTTGTTTGAAAAAGTAAAAATTGAGTTAAACCTCAGTTAAATGAGTTCAACTCATTATATATTTTATTAAAATAAACTAAGGGCTGATGACTTTAATTTGTAAACTAGATTTTTTATTTAAAATATGTATTCACATTTTGCTTAATTTTTTTTTTAGGATCACATAAGTATATCAATTATTTATTATTTCCAATTTTCATTTTAATAAACTTTAAACTTTTCTTGCCATTAAATGCATGCACTACACAAACTTTATCAAAGTGATCCTTTAACAATTTTAAATGTGAAAAAAGGAGTTAATGTTTCGTAATTTCGATAATTTTTAATTTTGTAAAGAAATTTTTTAAAAATTTTATGATTTATATAATTTTATTAGTTTTATTGAATTCTACGTTTCAATTTCATTTATGTAAAAATAAAAAAAACTTATTGTTACAATTTTAAGTAATTTAATTAATGAGCAGCAGCAACTTGTTTCATTCTATTAAGTGCACTGCCGGCTTTAAACCATTGAATTTGTTGCTCATTCAATGAATGATTTAGTTTAATTGTATCTTTTTTACCATCAGCATGTTGAATTAAACATTCTACTTGTTTTCCTGGTGCCAAACCATTTAAGTTTAATAAGGATATTTTATCGGTTGGTTGAATCTAAAATATAATTGAAAATTAATAAATAACATATATTAAAAATTAAAATTTACGATCATAAAAATTAAAATCACTTAATAGTTATTTACTTAATAGCATATTAAGGCCTAGATAAAAACAGGGTGTTTTAATTTGTATGATATAAAAAGCATATTTCAAGATTTTTATCGTGATCTGGTTCATTTTGTATGGAATCTTTAGGGAAAAAACTAACTTGATTTTGTATAAAAAAATAAAATAAATTTACATTCAAGTAATTTTTTTAAATAAACACTATCTGGTACAACTTATTGAATAAAAATAAAACAATTATAATCAATTGAAACGTAATATATGAAAAATTATTTCATATTCTGATGGCCCGCTACTGATTTCATAAAATTGAGTGCGCTACCAGATTTAAACCATTCAATTTGCATTTCATTTAAGGTATGATGCAACTCAAGTTTAACTTCTTTACCATCTGCATGCTTTACAATACATTCTACAGGTTTACCTTCTTCCAAATTTAAAAGATTCAATAAGGAAATTTTTGAGTCGGGATTTACCTAGAATTAAAGAATTTGAATTAATACTTTTGCAGAAGATTCCAAATTGAAACAAAATTTTCGCCTAGTTCTTTTAATAAAAAGAACAAAAATATCTAGGACAAACTGCTTATTGAATTTTAGGATTGCCATATGATCAAAATACAAACTAATTATTCTGAAATTAAAGAAAACACAAATCTGTATTTTAGAACTGTTTCTTACCTTATCATAATCTGATGCATTAGCGAAAGTTAATGGTAATAAACCTTGTTTTTTTAAATTTGTTTCGTGAATACGGGCAAATGATTTTGTAATAATAGCACGACCTCCTAAATGACGTGGTTCTAAAGCAGCATGTTCGCGAGATGAACCTTCACCGTAGTTTTCATCACCAATAGCTACCCATTTGATTCCATTAGCTTTATAGTGACGTGCTACATCTGGTACGGCACCATATTCTCCAGTTTGTTGATTTTTAACTTTGTTTAATTCACCATTTTCTGCATTTGTTGCAGTAATAAACATGTTATTTGAAATATTATCTAAATGTCCACGATATTTCAACCATGGCCCAGCAGCTGAGATATGATCAGTAGTACACTTTCCTTTAACTTTGATTAAGATTGTCATATCTTTTAAATCTTTGCCATCCCAAATATCGAATGGTTCAAGAAGTTGTAAACGTTGACTTTTAGGATCAACTACAACTTTTAATTTAGATGGATCCTAAAATAGTTATTTAGTTAATATCATATCTTTTATTCTTAAAAGAAAGTCTTACAGATGGTGGAGCTTCATAGGTGTCCATACCGGGATCAAAACCTTTTGATGGCAATTCAGCTCCGAAAGGTGGTGACAATTTGAACTTTTTGCCATCAGATCCTGTTAATTCATCTGTTAAAGGATTAAAATCTAAACGACCAGCAATGGTCAAAGCTGTTGTTAATTCTGGGCTAAAATTTTAATTAGAAAAAATTAATATTTATTTGTAATCCTTTAAATTTTGAACTCACCTAGTTACGAAACAATGAGTGGCTGGATTAGCATCGTTACGACCTGTGAAATTTCTATTGTAGGAAGTTACAATTGTATTTTTTTCTCCCTTTTTAACGTCTTGTCTGTCCCATTGGCCAATGCATGGACCACAAGCATTAGCAAGTACGGTACCACCAAATTTGGTTAAAATGTCAGCATAACCATCACGGGTAATTGTTGCTCGTACTTGTTCAGATCCAGGTGTTACATTGAATGGAATTTTCGCTTTAATGCCATGATCCATAGCTTCCTGTGCAATACTGGCACTGCGACCCATATCTTCATATGAGGAATTTGTACATGAACCGATCAAACCAACTCTAATATCCATTGGATATCCATTTTTCTTAGCATTTTCTCCCAATTTGCTGATTGGATGAGCTAAATCTGGTGTGAAGGGTCCATTTACATGAGGTTCCAAAGTATCTAAATTAATTTCGATTAACTGATCGTATTCACATCCTTGGTCTGGACTGAATAATAATTCTTGATATTTTTTAGCTTCAGACGCAATGTCACCACGTAAAGTTGATTTCAAATAATCTTCCATACGTTTATTGTATGGGAAAGTTGATGTGGTAGCACCAATTTCAGCACCCATATTACAAATAGTTGCCATACCAGTACATGAAATTGATTCAACACCTTTACCAGTATATTCAATTATAGCACCAGTACCACCTTTAACGGTTAATATGTCAGCTACTTTCAAAATTACATCTTTTGGTGAAGTCCAGCCACTGATTTTTCCAGTCAAATTTACACCAATAACTTTTGGACATTTCAATTCCCATGGAATATTTGCCATTACATCAACAGCATCAGCACCACCAACACCAATACATAAACAACCTAAACCACCGCCATTTGGTGTATGTGAATCGGTACCAATCATCAATAAACCAGGGAAAGCATAATTTTCCAAGATAATTTGATGGATAATACCACTACCTGGTTTCCAGAAACCCAAACCATATTTGGCGCAAGCAGAAGCTAAGAAATCATAAACTTCAGCATTAATATCTTTGGCACGTGCCAAATCTTTTTCACCACCAACTTGAGCTTCAATCAAGTGATCACAATGTACAGTTGATGGTACTGCAACACGTGGTAAACCAGATGATATAAATTGGAGTAAAGCCATTTGGGCTGTTGCATCTTGCATAGCAACACGATCAGGTCTTAAACGTAAATATGAAGTACCACGAACAATTTCTTGACATTCTGGTTCATCCAAATGAGAATAAAGAATCTTTTCGGACAATGTAAGTTTACGATTTAAACGCTTACGAACAACATCCAAATTTTTTTTAAGTTTATCATATGGTAACATAGCATTTTTATCGAATTTTGACATTGCAACTTTGCTTGCAACTGACATTGAAGCATGGAAGTTACGTTGTTGCATATCCAATACATATTTCGTTGTCGATTTATGAACCTAAAATCAAAGTTAATTAATAGTTATAATAAGTTTATTTTTCTTTTAATTTAATTTTATTAATTTATTATTACTATTCATAACTACTCAATTCTATTCAATTTTATTAAAATTATTTAATAAATTTATCAAAATTAAATTGAATAAGATAATAAATATATACTTAATATGTATACTAAATTACTTAATATAATAACACATACATATAATCAAAAATATTTAGTCATATGGTTTTTCGTTCTTTTACAAATTGTAAACAAAACAAAAGTTTTTCTCTTTCTAATTTTCTTAAAATAAAAAGATAAAAATAAAATTGCATACCGGTGCTAATATTGAAAAATTTTTATTTTTTTTTTATTTTTAATATAATATGTTTATATTCTATTTTTTTTAGCCATTATCTTAAGAAACAAGAGATAGGTATAGATATTCTTTAAAAGTTGAGAAAATAAAGACTTTTAAAGGTTGTGATTATTTAATTGTATACATAGTATTTTACGTGTTACTTAATAACTAATTAAAATAAAAATATATATTTTTTTGGATATTTAATCAAGTTCAATAAACAAAACTATTTATTTTAAATATATTGTATTTTGCAAATTATTTATAGAAGAGAAATTTCTCAATGTATAAAAACTTTTATATAATATCTTTTTTATATATTTTTTTTTAATTATTTAACTGATAATGATTATACTGTACCTACTTATAGATATATTCATTTTAATTGATTGCGTAACATTTAATCAGATTGTTATTCTAGTTTTTAAAGATAATGACACGTTAATTAGTTCATAACATAATTAAAATTTTCAGCACATTACGGTTGAACATAAAATTAAAACTTTCCTATCTGAATATTAACTAGAAAACCTTATTTCTTTAAATATTAATATTGTTATTGACAATTAAATCTTAAAAATGTACATTTTCTTTCTTATGCAAATATTCTTAATAGTACATCTTTTCAGGAGTGATTAGATAACAGATTGGATAATTTTGAGGTTATAAAAAAAATTTTTTTTACAATTATATCAACTGTTAAATTAATTTACAGTATACAAATTAATCTTTTAATTTAAGACGTAATTAATTGTTTCATTAAAAATATAATTATCACTTAAAGTTCAAATTGAAAATTTTTTTTTTTAAAAACTGCAAAAAATAAATTAAAACTTACATTTCGAATTAATCTAACAGATGCCATTTTACCACTTCAATTTATTCCCAAGATTCAAAAAATTAAACTCCGTTTATTTTTTTTTATATTTAATAAAATAAATTTTTTTATATTATTTCTGCCCAGAATAAAAATCTTCAGACCTTCTCGGACTGGAAGATTGAATGTTCTCTACAAAATTTTTGAATGTTCTAAATTAAAAACACAATTTTAACTGACATTGACAGCTGACAGATAAAAGCAGTAAATGCTGTAGAAAAAAAAATTTGTTTTTAAATTAAATTTTTGAGTACCGTTGATTTTAAATTAAATAAATTTGCATAGTAAATATTTTTATGATTTAAATAGAAAAGATAAAATTATATTTTAAACCTATTTCATTTCTTATCTTTAAAATTTTATCTGGTTATTGTTAAATGTCCTTGAGAATTCAAATAGAGCGACCTTTCGGTAATTTATTTTGTTACCCACTCTATCGTTCAGTTTAAAAAAATTTTGCGAATTCAATATATTGCAGAAAGATTAATTCAAAATTTGAACACTTGAAGCGCTGTAGTTCAGAATTTTTACTATATGAAAATAACAAGCAATTGTTGAAGTTGAATATAAATTTGGTACATAATTTATTAGTTTTAAAAATAATTTTTAACAAATTAATTGTAGCAATGAAATATAGAAATTAAAAACAAAGAAACCTATAAATAAAATGAAAAACTAATTAAGCAGTCCATTTTAAGCATCGTGTATCTTGATGTGTTCCTAAACATCGAATTGAACAATATCTGGTGCCACAAGCTGTACAAGTATAATTTGAAAAACTTCCACAAACTGCACAAAAATGTCTAGGTGGTAAATGGGATGCGGATGCTTGAGCTGTAAAATAATTTGGTGAATCTGGTCTATAAACTTTTTCCTCCTCCAATAGCTGTGGAAAATTTTTACGATATTTTGCTTTATAATAATCAGCTCCTTTTCTTCTGGATTTTTTTGCACGACTATTTTCAAAATTATCATGAAATTTAGGAATCTTTTTTGACATCACCAGATTTTCATGAGGATCTTCATGAAAATTATCCTGTTCTAAAGCTTCTAAAGCTTTTCTAGCACGACGTTGTCTTGCAGTTTCATCTAATACACGTTTTTTTTCGGCTTCTTTAATACGATGCGATTCTCTTCCAGTCATTTTTAATTATTTAATATTTTAGTGTTATATTATAGTAGAATAAAATTATTGTTTTATATAGTGTTTCAATAATATGATAATTTAAGCTTCTTTTTCGTGTAATGAAAAATTAATTTTATCCATTAAATCATCAACTCTAGCTTGAAGTGTTTCAACAATATCTGTTGATATAAAAAGATGTGATTCGTCTAAATCTTGTATTATAAATTTTTTTCCTAATGCAAGTGTTTCATCTAAATGAATTAAAAATTGTTTCATAGCAGGATCACTAAAATATAAATTATTTGTTAAATTAACAAAATTTGAATGGTTTGGAAATTTATGCGGAATAAGTTTTTATTATAACAAATTAGAACAGAATAGAAAATTTATTAACTTACCATTCAACAATAACTCCTTTCATAACATTCACCATGGTTTAAAAATGGAGCATTTTACAATGCGAAGTATTCAGAATAATGTTTTTTTGCTAATATCTTTTAATTCACAACAAACTTTATTTTAAAATTAAAAATTACAATTAAAAATTATGTTTATAAATTATATTTTTATGTCACTGTCAAAAATGTTGACAGTTCTTAAAAGGACTTTTGATTTTCGACCAGTTTAGTAAATTGTCATATATTCGAGTCTCGAACCAATTTTTATTACCCAGTAAGCAGTTTGAAATTATTTTTCCGTAATTTAAACTTTTTTCATAAAAATATTTGTTAGAAAGTTGATTACCCAATTTTATATTATAAGTGGTGAAATGTGGCACGTTAATAATCTTTTGGGAATTGTCTGACTTTTTTACTCTAAAATTTGATGACATTTTCATTGTTACTATTACTCTTCTGTAAAGATAGAAGATTTGATAGCAGTTTAGTTTATTATGAGAATGGGATTGTCAGTGTCCTAAACATTTTTCTAAGTTATTCGAATGAAGGCAAATTAAACTGATCTATTATGATCTATTAAATTTTGATTTTAATTTAAAAATCGGCAAAACCAGACATTTTTAAATAATTCCGTTTTATTTTATATTTATAGTAAAAATGCATTTAGAAACATCACTTTGAAAATATCGTACCTCAAAGGTGGAGTGAAAACTGCTATGATATCAAGATTAGAAATTCATTTCATGACACTTTTGACATGAAATAAGATTATTTCTTTTCTCATTGTCTAATCAAAATAATTTTAGTAGATTAGGCCTAAATTGGATTTTTAGTAGATTAGGCCTAATGGGACTTTAACCTCAAAAGCGGTGTGGAAATTGGAATAGTTTAAGTTTATACATTAATATTTATTTTATATTATTTACAGATAAAAATATTTTTTGTATGCAATTTTTTTCACAATATCATATTTTACATAAATCATTTTTGATTTTTTAAATTTAATTTGCTGTGTTACTTTCCAATTCAATATTTTCATTTAAAGTAGTTTTGTCTATTTATTTATTGCCAACACTGTAGTATATCAATATAATTATGACTCTTATTGAAAGCTTAATAAGAAGTCTTTAATAAAAGTAAAATATATGGAGGTTATTTATTCAAAAAAGAATTTCTAAATTAAAACATTAAAATTTTTAATATTTGAATATCTTATAAGAATGTTAAAAAATAGAATTTTACGACCACATTTGAACGAAATTCAAAAAAGTTACAAATTTATGAGTTATAATCATTTTAAAACAAGCTGTCAAATCAAATTGTCTTTTCCCATAAGACTAAGGGTTAAATCAGCCGTCTAATAGCTTTCGTTTCTTTTCTTCATGTCATGGCGTGAAGATATTGTACGTTGTGTTTAGAACATTACCACTGTAAAGGTAAAAAAACTCTTTCAAAGCTTTTCTTAAAATTCATTAAAATGTTAATATTTTTTAAATGGTATTTCAAAGGCGAGGACCACTTAAATATGCCTTCTGTAAAGTTGTGTAAAGTAACGATTAAAATGGTACCTAAATACTGTATTAAGTACCAATACTTGGTAATCATATTTATCAAATTTTCTTTTGAGAATAGAGTCCCTAATGCAGTCTCTGAAATAAATCAACATATATTTTGTATAAATTAAAAAAATAAAACAATTTATTAGTAATTTGTTTTCATTGAAATTTTTATATTTATTTTAAATTTTTTTTTTTTATTTTAAATTTTTAATTTCTTCGTTCTTTTTGTTTTTGTTCTTTATTAAATCTAAATATGAATTGCATTCGCTTCATTTTTATTTTTTTTTGTATTTTTTTTTTATTTTATAATCATTTAATTTAAATATTTATTTTTATAATAAACTTACTGTACATATATATTTATTATATGTGTATACATTTATATATTAGTAAATATAATAATATATTATGTATATTTATATATTGTATGTAATTTTTTATTTTCAGTAAAAAAAGATCAACTTAATTAATTTGAAACAATTTTAAGATTTATTTAAATTATACAACATTTTTTTTTTTTTTAATTTTTTATAATATATATTTTTTTTTATTTATTTATTTATTTATTGAATAGAATTTTTTTATTTTAAAGTCATTTGAAATTTTGTTTATTTTTTCTTTTCATTTCATTTAAAAGTCTCTTAATTTAATATTAATTTTTATTTATTTTAATTTTATATTCTTAATTTAAGTTTTTTTTTTTTTTTTTCTATTTATTTTCAGTTTCAATTGAAATAATATTAATTACATTTATCTATTTTATAATTATTTTTTATTTAAATATTATGTATAAATATACATATATATTTTTGTATATATATTTAATAAACACATATTTATTTATTTATTAATTTGAGATATAAATATTATTTTTACTACTTATAATTAGGCTTAAACTATATTTAACTTGTAAATATTATTTATTATCTAATTTTTTTAATTTATTTGTTTTTTTTTTTTTATTTTTTTTTATTTGGAAATAAATTTAAATGTTTTCTTAAAGTTATTAAATAAAATTTTATTAAAGTTAACAAATTTAATTTAAATATAATTTTTTTTATTTACTATATATATTTATTAGAAGTCTTTTTATTTAGTTTTTATGTTTTTTTTTTATATTGTAATACCCATTTGTTGTGTAAATACATAATAATGTAGAAAATTCTGGATCATTTATGTGTTAATTTTTTTTTATTCGAATTTCGAATTTTAAAAGTTAATTAAAAGGGGCCTAAGATTTAAAATTAAGTTTGTTTTAGATTATACTGAGATATTTTATATGACTACCAAAGAGGAAGCATTGAAACAAAGTCCACTTAAAAAAGAAGTTTAGTTACAAACAACTGTAACGGTTTATAACGGTTATATTGTTTACGATATAAATTGTTTCAAATTCATGGCTCTTCTTGTATCTTCCAATAGCAGGAGTAATTGGAAAAATTGAGTTCTGTGAAGAGTGAGGGTGTTAATAAAAAAGTGCTTAAATATCCAATAAAAATTATACTATTTTAATTCATACTTTATAACTCAATATAATGATATTTTTTTAATAACAATTCGGCTGGATTAGAGCTAAGACATTTCATTCCAAAGGCCCAGTTTCGAATTTGATTAAAAATGAAAAAAAAAAATAACGTATTGCAGAATTGAGTGGAAGTAGATATAGACTCAAAT
The DNA here is from genome assembly GCA_963082915.1 of Dolichopus griseipennis. NCBI lineage: Eukaryota > Metazoa > Arthropoda > Insecta > Diptera > Dolichopodidae > Dolichopus > Dolichopus griseipennis. The sequence goes on along the minus strand of OY720444.1, from coordinate 74,130,680 downwards.
GTAATGATCGGATCAGAATGCTATTAATTTGAACCCAACGGTAATCAAATTAATAGCATTCTGATCCGATCATTACATTTGAGTCTATATCTACTTCCACTCAATTCTGCCCCTCTACTCCATTTAAAACATGTTAAGTATACCCAAATTTAGTATGCCCTTCGAACTACATTCATACGGCTATTAAAACACATTAACAATCTATATTATATGAATTAATAAAAAAAAATAAACAAATAATTTAAATTCAATAATGTAACTCACAGATACAGAATTATTACCTATTAAATATAGCTCAAATACAAATGGAATATTAAAATATATAATCGAATAGAATCGTATCTATTAGAATCTAATAAATAAATCAAAGGAATTATAGAATTGCCATATAATGTTAATTAATGAGTCAAAATAAAATATTTCTTGTATATTAAATTAATTTTTAAAATTCGATATTCTATTTAGAATAAACCGATCATTAATCTGAAAATTCTATATTATTTTAATTTGTATTTTATTTTGTATTTTTTGCATTTTTAAATAAATTAAATTTATTTTTTTTTGTAATAATTTGCGTAAATAGAATATGGTTATAATTTATAAAGAATTAAAACTTAATAATTTTTTAGTATTTTTAAAACATAATAAGTATATTATAAGTTTAATATTTTTTCAACTTTGTTAATTAAGATTTTATTATAAAATAGAATAAAATTAATAAATTTGTTTTTTTTTTGGAAAAGAATTTGTGCTTTGTTTTGTTTTTCTTGTTTTATTTTTATTTTGTATATAACACATTTATATATGTATATGTATATATATATATATATACAGGACTAAATTAAAAAAAAAATTAAAAATGTAGAAATAGATATTAAATATTTAATTTCTAAATTTTCTTATATTTAAATATACATTTAATAATATTTTAATATACATATTAAATTTTCAAGCCTAGGTACATGAAAACAGTGTTTTATTTTTTTTTTTTTTTGTGGGATAATTTCTTTAAATTTTATTTTCCATTTTATATTCTAAAATTTTTTTCTACTTTAATTTTTTTATTCTATAATTTTCTGGGTTTTTTTTTTATTTTTCTATATTTCGGTTTTAATTATAAATTGTTTTTTTTATTTTTTTATATAATTTTATTAATTTAATAATATTTAAGTATAAAAGTCTTGTTCATTTTTTTTTTGGATTTGTGGTATGTTTTTCGTTTTTTTTCTAATAAAAAATCAAATTAATTAAAGTTATATTAAAGAAATAATATTTGCTTTTGTTTTTTTATCAAATTTACAGTAGAGTCGATATATAATGAACTTTAAAATTTAATATTGTTGCGACAAATTAAACAAATAAAACTTAATTGGGTTTTTCAAAATTCATTTAGTTAAAAAACTTAGTAATATCAGTTAAATCATATCAGATCAATCAACTATCCGTCAACTTTTAAATATCCGTGCATACCTCTCATGATTGTTAAAATAAAATAAAGTATGGCTCATATTTTAAAAATAAAAAAATTTTCAATTGTAAATTTGTAGCTTCCCTAGGTTTACAGTTATCTGATTGGCAACTTTGTATGGAAGCTTTCCGAAAATGTGCCTCAAAATTTTTCAAAACAAATTTTTGAAAAACTGCTTGCCATATTATATTACATACGGATTTTAGTTCTCAAACATCTTAGCCTATCAGTTGCAAAACTAAGATTTGCCCCGATTTCCAAATTTGGAAAATAAGCTTGCCTATTAATTTCTTTATCTAATTTTCAAATTTGTAGTGTAATAATAGTTCAGAAGGCATGAAGCAAGTTTTTTTATACTTGTTTGGCATTTTTGAAAATGAATTCGGTTATTTTGAAACTTTTTAAAAGTGATTGCCTTATTATTTTACTTATCCGGTTTAATTTTCATACTTCTAGTAGTGTTAATTATATTCAAATTGTTTTTAAAAGTTCGTGTGGCAGCTAATCGGATCACAGCTTACCGACTTTAACCAAAAAAGAATAGGGAGCCTAAAAGTTGTCTAAAAAACGTTTTGTGTAAATTTAAAAACTCTAGCTCTAGTTTTTGAGTGACTTTTTGACGTTTTATTGACTTTATAAGTTAAATTTTTTATTTTTGAGTAAACTTATCAACCAATCACTCTGATAAGTTTTTTTGTTGATAAACTTATCAACTTCAACTAATTTATAATTAAATAAATATTTTAATATTAAAAACTTTAAACAAACCCACTCTGATAAGTTTTTTATGGATACTTTTATATAAAGAATCTACTGTAATTCAATAAATATTTTAATTAATATTATAAAAACACCGTTATTAAAATAAAATTAATTAAAATTTTTTGTGCAATAACATTTAACTTAAAAAAAAAAAATTTAATTTAAATTTCTATTAAATAATTTTTGTTTTGTTTTCTTTGTTTTTTTTTTTATTTTTTTTTTAATTTTAAATTTAGTAAGGGTATAATTTTCCCATTTTTATTAAAGTGTTTTTTTTCCTCAAATATTTTAATTTTTTTTTTTTATTTTTTCTCGAAAATTTATACATTTACATACATACATATATAATATCTTTAATTTTTTAAGTGTACTAATTAAATTTAATTAATTTATTATTGATTTTATATTTAAATTTTAATATTGTTTTTTTTTTTTTAAGTAATGATATGTTTTTTATTACTTTTTTTTTTTTTTAAATATTTCATTCAAATGTATTTTTGGGTTCTTTAATTTTAATTTTTAATTTATTTACAGTTAAAATTTAAATTTTTTATGAGCAATGTAACGGTATTAATCAGTTTAGAGTCAGTTATTTATAAAAAATTATGATTTTATTTCCATAAAATTTTTCATTTTATATTTAAATTTTTAGAAATTGTTGTTAGTATGTATGAATTTTCTAAATTTAATATTAATCTGTTTTAATATATATATATATATATATATATATATATATATATATATATATATATATATATATATATATATATATTATATTTATTTAGTAACTGACTATCTGACTGTTGTATTGCATTTTAATTTATATATATTTGAATGTATTTTTGGTCATCATTTTCAATTTTCAATTTTTTTTTTGAATTATTTTTTTGAATTTTTTTTTTTAGAATTGGGCTTAAGAGAATAGAATACAATTTTACATATATATCTTAAAAAAAAAATTGTATCTTAAGATATTATTATCTATATATTCTTATAAATGTGTTTTAAAATTTTTTTGATAAATTTTTGTTTGCTTTTTTTTATAAATATTTTGTAAATAAATTTTTGTGTATATTTTTCTTTTAATAAATTAAAAATTTTTCAAAATCAAGAATGTGTAATAAAATATGAAATTTATAATAATAAATTTTTCAGAATATTTCTAAATATTTTATATTGTATTTAAAATAAAATGAAAAAATCACCAAACCACAAAAAATAACTCTGTAGTTAATCAAATGAAATGTTTGAAGTTGCCGTAAAGTATGCAATTATTTTATGGTATTTTATTTAAGTGCCCCAAGGGAATTTAGATATCTCTTTAAGTATGACATGAGTATTCCTCATAAGGATACATTAATTAGGCAAAACTGTTGGTGGTTAGGTACATCATGAAATATATAAAAACTTATTTTTTAGTATGTATACTAGTGTAAGGTAGGCTAAGTTTTTAAATTAGGTTAAGATAGTTTAGGTTTTTAGAAAAATTAAAAGAATAAACATTGTTTTTTACAACATTTTTTACAATGAAATTTGAAAGATATGAAATTATATAAATATATGTATATTAAAAATTAGAGTAAGCTAAATTAATATTGACATAACTTAACATAAAAAAATAATTATATTTTTAGATGTTAAAAAAAAATAAAATACAGATAAGAAACATTTTTGTAAACTTTTTTAGGTTAAGGTAAATTTGAGAAATTGGAATAAATAAAGTTTAATTAAAAAAAAAAAAAAGGGAATTTAGAAAAACTTTGCACACCTGAAATAATTTAACTTAGTCTGAGATTGAACCCAATTTAATACTGTCTGAGATTGAACCGCCAGATTATCCCAAATCTATTGAATAACGTATTGAATCTGACAATAGAGAAAAAGTATTGGCATCACATTAGTAAATGACTAATTTCCTTAATAATTAAATGTCCAAATTTGAGTTAGATTCTTGTGAAATATGTTTTTAATACTAATTTTTCAATTTACACTCAAATTCCAATATTTACTCTCTTAAAGCTTCATTCGAATTAAATGACGAATTAAATTCACAAAATTGAATTTAACATGAATTTCATTGAAAAAGTTGTACAAACTTTCAAATTTTAGAGTACAAAATCACTTTTAATTTTATTTTGTAAAATATAAAATAAGTTTTCAAAAGAAAAAACGAAAAACAACCTCCATTATTTGATTTTATTCCAAAAAAAAAAAAAAAAAAAAACAATCGATTTTCGTAAAAAAAATTACGAAAACAAATAAAAAAAAATTTGAAAATCGATTTTTCATATAAGAATTATGTGGGATGTTTATTGAAAATAGAACAATTACGTTAAATAAATAGGGCTATAAAACTTTTATTTTAAAATTGATACCGCCCCATAAAAATATCATCATTTAAAGTATATTGATATATTATAATTTATTGTTTTTTTTTGTTTTTTTTTTTTGAATTTGGTAAAATGGTTATTTTACCAAATTTACCAATTTTATTAAATTGCCTTGTGTGTTTGATAAAATTACGAAAATAAATTATAAAAATTCAAGATAGTATTATGAAAAAAATATCAGAAATTTAGAATTAAGATTATTAAAATTACATTAGAGTAGAAGAAGGATATTTTTGTGTGTGTATCAGTGTATCCTTTTGGTTTCTAAGTGTTATACTTTTGTTGAAAGGACTACGAAATAATAAGAATTAAATTTTAATTAAAACTTATATAAATGAAGGGGTGAACAACATTTACCCGAATTTCAATTATCTAAAAAGTCAAAATTTCACCTACCCCTTCTCAATAATCAAATAATCATTTTTTTTATAAGTAAATGTTCTTTACTAATCAAAACTTTAATTTGTGTGATTATTAAATATGTTTTTAGTACAATAAAAACTTATGTAAGAAATTATTATTTAATTATTTGATTAGTGATAAGTGGTTGGTGCAAATTTTTTTTATTTGTTCCCAAACCCGATTCTAAAAACCAACATATGTACTCGTATTTAGGTTTATTCCAAGTTTGCCTTTTAAAAAAAATATGGGTGGTTTTAGTGGGTTAGAGTCCAACACAACCCAGATGAACCTCGCACGTTAATTCTGGGAGGCTTTTGATACTTTCCATCAACCTTTTTTTTAAAAAACAAAAGTTCCATTTCCATTCTTTTAAGAAGTATAGGGTATTCAACAAGTCACTTAGATTAGACTCTAGTTTTGATAATCATTATTATTCAATAAGCCTTTGATTACTTGACTGTAGTTTTATATAAGGTATAAGATCATGAATTCACAAATGCCAACATTTTTTATTATTATAATTATAAATTGCGTTGGATGATAAGTTTTGTAAGGATTCTAGTCAAATTCTCACTCAAGTTCTATTCTATAATATTAAAGCCAATATGCTCCATTTTTCAATAAAATATATGCCTATATGTCTCTATTATTTGTTGATCTACAAATAATGTTGGATTCAAAAACAGGTCTCCAAAAATTTAATTAAATAGGGTTTGGAGAAGATATAGGGCTGCCTTATTTCAAATGTTTTATCAATGTAACTGAAGTACATTTAACATCATACCTGGATATGAAAACACACCAAGGAAGCATTTATGGGGTAATTGGAGGTAAAAGTAGTATTAAAAGAGATATCTTAAGATTTTTTCATCTGAACATTCTGCAGAATGAGTTGTTTTTTTTTAAAAATAACATTAGGTATAACAGATTTTTGACTTTTCAATTTAGATCAACTGCTGCACACTCCAAATTATAAATAAATTCTACTATACATTTTAAAAAAGAAGTTCAGTGTTTGTTTTTCTATATATTTTTAACATTAATGTAAATTTTTTTTTTTTAAATTTATATTTAATAATAATTTAATTTCTATCTACTTTCGATTATATTCTTATATAATTTAAATTTAAGACAAAAAATTGTTTTTTAATTTTTTAATTATATATTAAATATATATATATATATATTTTTTTTTCAATTTTAAAATTAATTTATTAATTTAACAAATAATAATTATATATTTATTTAATTAATAATTATATTTTTTTTCTTTAATTGTTTTTTTTAATTTTTTTTTTAAATAATTTTTCTATCAACTAAATACGTGATCTATATATTATATAATATTAGTAAATAGTATTTTTATATTTAAAAAAAAAATGTTTTTTTTTTAATACTTATACAACTAATTTAATTAATTTAATTTATATATATTTAACTTAATTAAGATTTTAACTAGGTTTTTTGCAATTTATAATATAAATATTTTGTGTCTCATAATAAAAAATAAAACTAAAAATAAATAAATTTTGAAAAATTTACTAACAAAACTAAATTAATTAATAGCTTTGTTATAGAATAATGAAATCAATAGTGTTTTACTAAATTCCGTTGAAATTTTGAATTGTTTTTTTCCCCCAAACAATTTTTTATTATAAATTTTAATATTTTAATTATTGTAAATTTTTTTTATTTATAATTTTCAGATTAATATTCATTTACTAACCGCATTTGTGATTAAGCAATTAGATTAATTGAACAAATTAAACTTATTATAATAAAACTAATTTTTCTATGGCATTCAAGCATAAATAATCACTAAATGTTTATTTTTAATTGAAAAATGTTAAATTAACAGAACACAATATGTGGTTTTTTTTTACATTGAAATTAGTGAAAATTTTTGTAATCAAAGAAATTAGATAAGTTTTTTTGAAAATTATTGTAGTATTTAAAATGTCTTTCAGATGTATATCATTTATACTTACTCTAATTCAGCAACAAATAAACAGAAACTGATTGAGGTTCGACGACTGTCGACTGTAAAAAATTGGCTGCCTTTAGCAATAACAGGAGCGAAAAAAAACAGGATTTTACATTATAATTCAAAAACATAAGATTAAAAGTCCTAGAAATTGCAATGCTCCAACACAATAGTAAGAACCATAAGTCATATATTTACATATATACGAGTATTTATACCCTTTAACTACAAATTATTTAAATATTTTATTTTCATTATTGTAATTCAAACATTTGAAATGATTTCTACACAACTACGAATTTGGATATAAACCATTTTTATTTCAATTGCAATTGTATAATTTGAAAATAAAAGGATGAATATCGAAACTGACTTTTATTTATTTATTTTATTCCGAGCTTAATTCAAGCAAGTTACAAAATTTACATTAAATTAATAAACTAAAATTATACATTAAAAAAACAAAAAAGAAAGTAAAGATTATTAACAATTTAATAATTAATTTTACATAAAAAAAAATTTTTAAGAAGAAAAAAAGTGTGTAAAAAAGTTAAAAATTATACTAATTATATTTAAAAAAAAAACAAAAAAGCTTCAATTAAGAAGACAAAGGTCAAAGAATGTAAGTCCAAAAATTTCAAGAACACAAATACAAGTTATTTTTTAATGATTGTTTAGTTTGGGAAAAGTTAATATGGGATTTATATATATTACAGAGAGACATCATTCTATTAATTGGTTCATATTTACCATAGTTAGTTCGGTGAAACTGTAAATTAAACAAATTAGCAGATCTTAATCTAGAATGCGAAGAAAAATTGAGTTTAGCGAGTAGTTGAGAAGAAGAAATGTTGCCTTTAATTAATTCAATTAGAAATACAATATCTGCAACTTTACGGCGCATTTCAAGTGTATTGAGATGTATTAAATTTATTCTATGTTCGTAAGGAGGTAATCTAAAAGGGTCCTCCCAAGGAAGAAGGCGTAAAGCATACCTGAGAAATTTTTTCTGAACCGATTCAATTCTATTTATATGGACACCATAAAATGGACACCAAACTTGACTGGCATATTCTAAATTAGGTCTAACCAGGCAGGTATAAAGAGATTTCAATACATAAGGGTCTTCAAATTCTCTTGCCCAACGTTTAATAAAACCGAGCATAGAATTGGCTTTATTTAATATATCAGAATAATGAAGTTGAAATGAAAGTTTACTATCAAAGAGTACCCCTAAATCTTTAATTGAAGTGACTTTTGAAATGATTTGATTATTAAAAGAATATACATAAGAAATTGGACTTAAGCGGCGTGTAAAACTGATTGAAGCACATTTGGTAACATTGAGTTGGAGATTATTGTTGGAACACCAATTGTAAAAACGATTAAGATCAGCTTGTAGGGCTAATGCATCCTCCAAATTTACAATTTTTTTGAAAAGTTTCATATCATCGGCATAAATTTTAATATGACTATTAATTATTAAAGAAGAAACATCATTAATAGAAATAATGAAAAGTAAAGGTCCAAGATGGCTACCTTGAGGCACCCCTGTGGGAGCTGCAAACTCAGAAGATATCGAGGATCTAAAAGAAACACTATATCTACGATCAGAGAGGTAGGAATTAATCCAATCTATAAAATAAGTCGGAAATCCTAATTTATTTAGCTTAAAAATAATAACATTATGTGGAAGAAGATCAAAGGCTTTGCTAAAATCTGTATATATTACATCTGTTTGGAAGCCATCTTCCATATTATTAATAAATGTAGATGTAGATTCAACAAGATTAGTAACGGTTGATTTAAGCTTTACAAAGCCATGTTGGAAAGGCGATAAAAAACAAGTACAATGATCATAAATGGAATCAAATACAATTAGTTCAAAAAGCTTAGGTATAGAAGAAAGTTTAGCAATTGGACGATAGTTAGTAACATCGTTTTTAAGATTTTTTTTATGAACTGGCTTAATTATGGCAGTTTTCCAAATAGAAGGGAAGATACCAGAAGCTAAAGAAGAATTGAATAAAGAAGAAAGAGGACCAGATAATGAAGATGAGCATTTATTTAAAAATATGTTAGGGATGCCGTCAAACCCAGGACTAGTGTTAAAATCAAGTTTTGTCAAATAGCTAAATACCAAATTAGAGTCAATATGAATATTACCCAAAGTAGTATTAGGAAAGTTTGATAAATGCAAAAAATTATCTTCATTTAACGAGAAAGCGGGCAAAGAATAACTAATTGAGAAGAAATCACGGAAAAATTCTGAAATAACATTAGAATCTATACTACTAGAGTTTTTATAATTCATACACATTGGATATTGATCACTTTTTCTTTTGGAATTAACAAATTTCCAAAAGAGTTTTGGATTATTTTTAATATTTATAGACATGTTTTGCACATAATTGGAATATAAATTATCAGACATTGTTTTAAATTCATTAAATAAATTTATGAAAACATTAAAGTCATAATTATTATTGCTTTTAATAAATTTACGCCAGGCTTTATTTTTTCTATTTTTTAATTTTTTTAGACTTTTAGTAAACCATGGCGGACTGGATTTATAACTATTGTCAACAATTAACGGAACATATTGTGAAATAATAGAATGAACAATTTTATAAAAATGATTAACTGCTTCATTTAAATTAAAAGAGGTTAAAAATGAGAAATCATAACAACTTAAATAGTTATTAATAGCATCAAAATTGGCTTTATGAAAGTTAAAACGATAAGAAAGTTCAGAATCAATAATTGGAGGTATGAGAAAACAGAGAGACGAACAAATTGGAGGATGATGCTCATCAATTTCAACTAGTTCAAATGGACAGTTAATAATAGCAAAATTTATCCAATTTGTCGTAAATAAAAGATCTAACTGTCTACCACGATTATTACAGATTGAAGATACTTGTTGAAAATTAAAAGAATTAAAAGAGTCAATTACAAAACACTCCGTATTACTAACTAATTCGTATGGAATGAAGTAGGAATCCTCATCGTGCGGAACCCATTTAATGTTAGGAAGATTAAAATCACCACAGAGAATTACATCATCATTAACATTAAGTTTACTGACTAGTGAATCAATTTCTAAAATATATTTAGTATACACTTCGATATTAGATCCTGGAGGAATATAACAATTTATAATAATAACATTTTTTAGTTGTAGTTCAATTTTAACAGCAATTACTTCGATAATATCGGTAGGATCACATTGAGAAAGTAACAATTGCGATGAACAAAAAGTATTTTTAACAGCTATCAATACACCACCACCTTTAGGAACATTATAAGATAAAAGACAATCATATCTATCTTTCCTATAAACAGTGTAAGAAGAAGAGAAAATTTCAAGATTATTTATTGAAGAAGTTAGCCAGGTTTCTGTTAAAACGAATAGATCAAAATCTAAAGCAGTGGAATTTAAGAAAACTTTTTTAGTTTTTGTGCGTAGACCTCTTACATTTTGATAATAAATAGTTAATTTAAAAGATTTATTATTAAGATGAGTGGGTTCCGCAAGACTAATATTAACTAGACTTTTTCTCGCTTGGAAGGGGACGAAAGTACTTATCATGATTTTCTCTCACACGTTGAAGATAGTTAATTCTATTAGATGAGATA